>OY751321.1:3678720-4050671 GCA_963564615.1 Rhorus exstirpatorius | reverse complement strand
TTTTGGGAGTGTAAAGCGATGCGAAGTCCGTTAGATCTGAATTAATATTCCTTGCTGTCAGCAATAGCAGGCCTACGCCTCGCAGTCGCGATCGAATCATTCGATGCTGATAATGGGGCGGGTATCAAAGACACAACTTATTTCCCAAAATTATCAGCAGTCGATCGTATCTTATAAGGCGTATCTTATAAGGCATCATCCTCCTTTAATGGTGGGAAAACTTCGAGTCTTAATTTCGCACTCGCTTCTTTGTGTAGCCTGCCTTCCACGGCTCTCCCGAGAACGAGGATCGATCGTTCTGATTTTTTGCGGTTAGGATCACAGCGCGCTACGTGATGACGTATATTTAGAACTGAATAGGTTCCCAAGCAGTTCACACAAGTTTTATAATTTGATGCTTTTCTCGTGAATTTAGGATTTGGCCGACGGCTCGTTAGGAGTTCTCCAGAGTTATACGCAGGGTCCGTGTTGAACTTAAAGTTTCCAGTTTTACGCAATATGTCGATAATTTCTCTCCGCTCTTCAGAACCTATAACATATTAATATAACATATTAATTATTACACGGAGAGAATTTTATAGGAGTCGTTCAGCAAAAATTATAGTAAAAGATGCCATACAGTATTTCACTCGTGGGACATACTTGCAATGTGATAGTTTCTACAATACCGTATGTGAAATTTTACTGAGTACTTCTAACTATACACGGTAGAGCAAATATCGCCATACTGGCCTAGCAGCGAGCGCTAGGGTGGTATATTTCTTTCAACAGAACTATAGTACAGCAACAATCGCTATACAGTGTTTATTAGGCATTCTCATTATAGTATAGTTATTCTTGTCCTAGTATAACGTTAGGAATTCAACTACACACCACAGAAAATACTCGCATACTGTATGGTAATTTGTATCCAAGCACAATATTGCAAATTTTTCCATACTGCAAAGCTAATACTCGAATATTGTGTGGTAATTGGTATTGAAATCTGATATTGAGAATTGCTGCATCATATAACCCAAATCCAAATACAACAAGGTTAATTTTCGTTGACAAGGAAAGGTATAGCGCTTTACTCTAAATCTGAATCAATGGAAGTCACTGATTTTTAATTATAAGTATGTCACTAAAATCAATCAGTACTCATACTTACAACTGCAATCAGCGACTTTAGCCTCATCCAAATTTAGAGATTATAGCACCACGGTATGTTAAGAAATTATAAGAACATCCCAAACCATAATTAAATAATTCTTTGTTTATTGAAAATAATAGGCTGGCGAGCAAGGGAGAGCAGTGGTGCAGTGGGTGAGGCTCTGGGTTCACACGCAGCGGACCCGCGTTCGAGGCCCACGGCCGACACCGATGGAATTTATTCTATGTGTTTAATCTGCAAACCCGGTGGTTCGGATCCCACCAAAACAAATGCCCGAAAACACCTTGCTGTGATGGGTGGGTGGTCGGGGTACGGCTCTGGAGGACTCCCGTAGCGGTTCTTATCGCTCGGGAGGTGGCCCCTTAGCAGTGCTCTGACTTACCCACTGAATCACAGTAAAGGAGGAGATCGCTTAGGGCTCCTCTGGAGGCCGCGCTTGAGTTTACTCGCGCGGCCACCAGGGGGGAACTAGGGAGTCTCCGGCGGTAGGTTTTCTGCAGTTTTCCTCCGTCCTCGGCGAATGCGATACAGGATGGTAGTAAAGGTGCGATGCGGCTGCAGACGTATGATCGCGAGGAGGAAGAGGTGGTAATAATGGTAGGAGCAGGCGGTTGATTGGTCGAAAGTGGATACGAAATCACCGCCCTTGTAAAAACCCCCAAGAGGGGGTTTGAGGGGTACAATTAAAACTCGACTATTATTATTAATAGGCTGGCGAGCGAAATACATGTCAACTATATTATATATTTTTTTTTAACTCACAACTTATATTATTATATATTTATTTTTAAATTACATCCATTTTTTTTATTATCTACGAAAAACCGTCGCTACTATTATTACTATATGTTATAACTGCATTTTGAAGATCTACGTGAGTCAAGTATGTATACTCAAAACAGTTTGGGTCTATGACTTTATACGATAGTTTATGCGGGTCGAAATGACATTATAGCAATTCTCGTGTTATTAGTATAATTTTGTAATCATCATCTAGAATGATACATTGCACATCGTGAAACACGGGGCCTTCTTCGGACGGAATCATTATAAAATATATCTTGAAAAAAAATCACTTGCAAAATAGACCTCACCACGTTAAGATGCTACTCTACACTAGAGCTGGCGTCCTGACAAAAAGCCGCGACGGCGATGCGGCTTTTCTGAAAATCCGTGACTCCTGTTCGGTATGGGAACGTCTGCCATACAAGTCCGATATATTGGTATACGTTCCTTATGAATTGCTTTACACATAGGTAATGATACAATGTCGCTAGGGCACCAGTTAATTTACTGAGTTAAAGAAGAATACGTTTCTTATGTATGGTGATAATTACAATACTTTTGGCACACAGTGCGGTATTATTATTATAAAACACGTTATAATAGGTATTGCATCGTTTCATCTTCTATCGTATCTAACAAATTATTGTCGCCAGTATGGAAATAATTGATATACAGTAGGAATACAGTGCTACATTTATTACAGGATATGCTATAACTTGAAAAGCATAAATTCATGTACGACGCTCTCTCAAAAATCAATATCCCTCCACCGGGAAGGATTACAAATCTATACGGGTAAATGTAATGAATACTTAGTACATATAATATACCAGTACAGCAAACAAAATCATTTTATAAAGGAAACGGAAGAATTTTAATTTCACGAATACGTATAGTAATTAATGATTCACCTCACAACTGGTTCGTTGCTGTATTCATAGTAGCGATATGCATAAATAAAGGATAGATCGCCATAATGCAAGTATGTCCCACTGTTACTGTACGAAGTATGGAACTATTTCCCATGAAATTCTCTCCATGTATTATTTATTGAATTATATTTATTATATTTATTATTTATTACATTGAATTATATTTATCATTTATCATATTTATTATTTATTATATTATATTATTAATTGTTATAACATATTAACCAGAACCTATAACATATTAATATAATACGTGATAAGTATTTGTTCGAATAAGAAATTAAAGAAACAAAGTTTTAATATTTACCTTTTTTCAGAGCTGCAAATTTTTTTAAATCGGTCTCGTTTTTATGCACGTGTTCAAGATGTCGTACTAATTTGCTATACATTTTTTTACAGTATACCTACACAGGAATGTTTATTACTGCTTTTTTCTCATCCGATTTTTGAATAACCATATCCGTATTATCCCGTGAGCCACTAGCTGCTTTTCCAAAAATGTTCAGGTGACGAGAAAAATATCCCGACTTATCTGCAGACTCGGACATTGATGCCTCTTTTGAGCATGTGCCTCCACTTTTTTTACTGGCATTATTGTCACTTTGAGAATCCTCCGAATTAGGAGATGGAACGTAGTCCATGTCTGCAGCGTTCTCATCATCGCTTTGTTCGTATCGTACAACAATTGCAGTAGAACGGAACGTACGGTCAACTGTTGCTCGAAGATCTACTTCCATACCAGAAAGAAAATTATTTCATTTTCTACGATGTTTCTAATACGAATACCAAGGTATGAAGGTAACGCACCGTCTTCGTCGACATCGTCATCGGATAAACTAAGCAAATCGAGCTTCATTCTTGAAATTGTAGGGGCATTCACCGCTAAAGCAGGTGATAAAACCGAGCCTCTATCACTTACTGATGCTCGTTGATTTTCTGGTTCACGAAAGCTACCATTGCATATTTCATTTTCTGGGTTGTCGTCACCGATGTCAAGTAGCTTTTCCAGCAACGGAGTCAACTAGGAACAAAGCATAGTATTATATTTGGATGTAGATTACAATAGAAATAAATCTTTGCGTACTTAAACAATTAATAACAATTGTACGAGGTATTGAAATTGAATAGCTTTGAAGAACATTGCTTAAAATCTCACAACTAAAGAGTGGAATGATTATTATAAAATTATTTAAATATACTTACTTCGTACTGTACTTCAGAAGGTAGCCACTCATCATTATCATCAGCTAAGAAAGACATACCGAGCATGTGGTCTGGCTTCTGCAAGGATTCGTGAGTACTATCATCTTTTGACACTTGTTCACTATCCGCAATGAGCGGTGAACGAACTTTCAGCCTGGCCTGGGGTGATTCAGGATTTCCCTTATCGCAGAAACTGCCTGATGTTCTATCGATCTCTGCATAAGAATTTGATACCGGTGACAAGCACGGTGTACTGGAGATGTAGCCCTCCCCAAAATCATCAGCGTTGTCTTGTTCTTGACACTCGGTAATTATTTCAATTACAGCTACATCCAGCGTTACATCGGAATAAGATGTGTCAAATATATGTTATGCGTTATCAGGTTCCGAGAACGTGATACACGGATTATAATCTTCTCCGGACGGAATTCGTTTCTGACCCTCAGCAGGAGTTTTTTCGAGGTTTCCGAGGACCATCAGATTTTGATCAGAGTTCTCGTTATCAACTGAGGATAAGTTGATTGGTACTTCTGAAAATTGATCATAGCCGTTTCTGTCATGATTATTGCCAATTCGTTTACAGACGTTTGGGCTTGGTAATACCTTACCTGGAAGTTTCGAATTTTCGTTCGTTAGCATAGCTTCAGTAGAAGAAATCAAAACTGATCTTGCCGTATTTTCGATGATAATGTCGTCATATTTATTCGAAGTCACGCTTTCATGACACAAGTCCAATGAAACGGAATTTTGATCCGCGTTGGTACAAAAAGGGAGTGTTGATTGCGAAGGTATCTTCGCTATATGCACGCTGCCATCCTTATCATAATTATCGCTGCTTTGCTCCAATATTTGTTCTTGAAGTGACTCTTCTCCATCGTGATCGTTGTCAGCTTCATCAGACATATCAGGCGGATTGTGGTCGTTCTGTTGAGGTGGCCTCGCTAGAATATTTCCCACTGCTTGGTAGTGAGCTTTTTTGATACTGTCTGGTGGCGGTAGATCATTGTCAACATTCGTCATTCGAGCAGGTGAGGGTTGCCGAGTCAAATCTGAGAAATCTACTTTATTATCGTTTTCGCCGTTATTATTAACATGTAGTCCGGGCATTTTTTCTTCGATGACAGTCGCCTCTTGTATCGATTGAACCGTGATTTTGAGCAGTAACTCGGTATGTTCCGATTCTGAAACTTCTTTATCGTATCGAGTTGCCTCTTCTCGTTCGGATCCAACTATGGGTTGTTTCACAATGTCATCTCGTTTACCGGAAATTTTCAGAGAGTGCAGATCTTGTCTCAATATATTTTTACCACCACAGCCCGGGCGAACCTTTTTAATATTGTCTGATTGGATAAATTTTCTTCAGTACTGGTGGAACACGCAGATGCCTCAAACGTAAAGACATTAAAACCATTGACCTCATTTTGGTGGCCTTGCCCCATTGTTATTGCTGGCATTAATTCCATATTTGATGCTTCGCAAAAGGTTTTTTATCTTGACTTGTGTTTTTTTGTACACCTTGAACCGCTGGTAGTTCCGCAATTTTATCGAGATTATCTGAAGAACTATAGGTACAGCTTTGAGTCTTGTCGTGATATAATTTTACTCGTATGGCCAAAGGATGATTGAACAATATCAGCCGACGAAGATGCATTTTTTTCGATACTGGTAAGAGAAGCAGGTAACTTCGATAAAACGACCCAACAATCTTTTATATCATCATGACGACATATTCCCAATATTTTTATCGACGGTAATTCTGTACGGAACAATTTGGAATTTTCGATTTTGTTTTTTCGTGTCTTTTCTCGTACGGATCCAGCCATTTGTCGTTTGACAAAACTATCAATTTCGACGGAAGTAGTATGCGGGTTGAGATATTTCTTCGATAACATCTGTGTCGGCGCGTGAATATCAGTTTCATCAATATTGGTTGATGACATAGCAATATCATCTTGATCCGCATGATTAACTAATATTGCTTTATCAGATGGTATCCAGTTTTCTTCAATGCCAATTTCATTGATATCGTAGTAGATTCCTCCCAACGTTTTTCCCTTCTTCGAATACGGAGGTTTAAAATGGTTTTTCCCCCTGGTTTCCAGTGTTTGACTATTTGTTTCACCAGATAGTGGAATGTCTATCACTTTCGATAGCTCAATTTGTGGTACATCATGGTTAAGGTGTTTCCTGATCTTGTTAAGCACCTGATATTTTTCTGAAAGGACGCGAACTGCGTCATTAATACTGAAAAGCAATTATCACAAGGGTTTGAAAAATATAATAAAAATGAAATAGTTGAAAACACTCAAAGTGACCTCAACAGTACTAACATGATGAATTTTTTAAGAATAATTAGATTTTAAGAATTAAGCTTTTTATTACTCCGATAAAATTGATATATTTTTTCTCATATCACAACTTGACGACAACGTTAACATAGTTAGAACGAGTATTTCGAAAAAATTATCCGATCTGATCCCCCCTCGATTCGAAAAATAATTTTTTTGTAAAAATACCTCAAGGGTCATCTGCGGAAGAGCTCGCTCTAGATGCATTCTAAATTCGGAGTTGATTGGTTGGACTATTTCGAAGTATTGAGAGTATTTGGGACTATTAGTATTGGCCTGTGACAAAAAATAAACGGACGGACGTACGGACCAACAACTGACAAGGAAGGTATCCCAGATCGATCTCTCCGATTTTGATCTAACTCATATATGTTGCAGTACATTGAAAACTAAGCGACACGTATTTTTTTTTATCTGCCATTAAACACTTTAAGGGGGTGAAACCACCCTCCAAAGTAAGGCATGTCAAGGGGCCATTTGGCAGTTTCACCCACAAGGACATAATATTTTTTAACCAATCTAACTGCAAAAGTTTTCTCATAATGAGAAACGAAAAATGTAATTTTCTCGATAAGAAAAAAAACAAGGGGGTGAGCCACCCGTAAATATTATTACATTAATGCAAAAAATGGGCAAATTAAAGTAAAAAAATCGGAAAAAAATATATATTACGTATGAACACAAAATAAAATTGACCTGTCTTTGGATTTTCCCGAAAAAAAAAAATTGGCCGGGGTAACTACCCCTGAATGCTGTTTACCTTGCGTGTTTGCGAAAAATCGTCAAATTCAAGTTTAAAAATCTAAAAAAATGTGTATTGCATTTAAACACGAAATAATATTGCCTTGTTTTTGGATCTTCCCGAAAAAAAATATTGCCCGGGGTAACTACCCCTAAATGCTGTTTATCTTGCCTGTACGTGAAAAATGGTCAAATTCAAGTCTAAAAATCTGAAAAAAAGGTATATTGCATATGAACACGAAAGAATATTGCCTTGTTTTTGGATCTTCCCGAAAAAAAATATTGGCCGGGGTAACTACCCCTGAACGCTGTTTATCTTGCGTGTATGCGAAAAATGGTCTAATTCAAGTCTAAAAATCTGAAAAAATGTATATTGCGTATTAACACGATATAATATTGACTTGTTTTGGATCTTCCCGAAAAAAAATATTGGCCGGGGTAACTACCCCTGAACGCTGTTTATCTTGCGTGTATGCGAAAAATTGTCTAATTCAAGTCTAAAAATCTCAAAAAATGTATATTGCGTATGAACTCGAAATAATATTGACTTGTTTTGGATTTTCCCGAAAAAAAATATTGGCCGGGGTAACTACCCCTGGACGATGTTTATCTCGCGTGTATGCGAAAAATAGTCAAATCAACTCTAAATATCTGAAAAAAAATATATATATGTAAGCCTCGGAATCAGAGGCTTATTGGAGTTTAGGAGAGGAGAATAACTCGACACGTGGAGTTGCAGCAAAAGATTACTGTAATACATGTTGACAATTAACAATACAGTTTACAATTTCGGTAAATGCTAAAGTCCTTAATACTAGTGTCGTACCTGAATGAACACAATGTCGGTAGCTCGATCTGATCTATGACTATGTCGTGTGGCGGTTGGCCGACGACTGAGTTCGTCGTGCTATCTCTCGGTCGCTTTCAATCACGAGCCCGATAAGGCGTTAGGCTTACATATATATTGCGTATGAACCCAAAGGTGTCTTTGGTTTTTCCCGAAAAAAAATATTGGCCGGTGTAACTACCCCTAAATGCATTAAATTGTTAACGTTTTTTTGTTTTCTCACGATACCATCAAATGCTTAAAAAAAAATCATTGGGAACAAAGACAAGGTAATTTTTCGAATGAAGTTCAATACGTTTTATTGGTATAACTCATCGTTACGAAAATGATAAACCAAAAATTATTAATTTTCGAACATTAAACAATAATGATAGTCGTCGAAAAAGTGTTTAAAGCAGAAGGATTTTTTACACCATGAACATCGAATAACAGCAACGTTTGTGCAGCCTTCGATTTCGCAATGGGTCTTACAAGAATCTCCGAAACTGAAATCAACTGGATTTTCGAATTCTTCCGGTTTTTCATCGATGTATCCAGATTTATACCAAGAGTATTTAAAAAGATTAATGTATCGCGGAGAAGATAACTGATTGTGGACCAAAGATTGCAGTTTTATAATGTTATTTCTTGCATGAAGATTGATTTCGTGATTCATCGGGATGGCGCTGTCTGAAAAGTGTCGCACAAAATTTTTCCAAATTCTAAAACCGACATCCGAGGTTGGATTTTTCCTGTTGTCCCTGTTGGTATTAATTTCATAATAATATTTTTATTTCGGGGTGTAGTTTCTGCTACTACTGCAGGACAATGGCCACTCCATGAATCAATTAATAATACGCTGCTTTGTCCTACATTTGGAAAATATATTTCCGTCAACCAAGTTTTAAAGTGATCTGAAATAAAGAAAAAGAAATCAATGCGGCTTAAGGTTTTTTTTTTTAATGAAAATGTTAAATAAAAGTAATGTTATATCTTTACCTGAAGTAAGTTTTCCAGATTTTGATGCCGCTATATAAATATTAACAGGTCTGAATAAATTTGCTTCTACAACCGGCCCGAACTTGCCACTTTGTTCTTTCAAAACCAAAAAGAGAGGTAATAAAAGTTTTCCTTCAGCTGATATCAGCGGTTGTATTGTGTAACTATGGGTAGTAGATGTAACCGACTGGACAAGGCACTGTACTTGTTTCTCTCCTTCGACAGCCAATGTTCTTCCTGAATGCATCTCTAGCTGGAATCCGCTTTGATCGGAATTGTACACATTCTGAATTCCAATATTTGCTATATCTTGTTTACCATGAGCCATAAATTCATCTGCCTTCACTTTTAACCGTTCAGCATCTTCTAAAGTTTTCCTAGTGACAAATTTACTGATCTTCCTAGATACGATTCTGTGTGCCTGCTTGAATCGGGTTGGCCATTTTTTTGAAGCTGGAAACCGGAAATCTTCATGGCCTATTTCTCTCTGGGCTTGTAGGGCCCATTTGCGTAAATCATTATCGTGAACAATGAAACCGGCGTCGATTGCTGCTTTAAAATTATTCAACGTAAAATCGCAAATTCTAGCGATTTTTTCTCTGTAAGTGCCACCTTTATTCAATGCATGAGCCCATCGTCGCAGTTGACTTACAGATTTTACTTTTCTAAAATTTCTTCTTACAGTTTCAATGCCTAAATTTTTCTTTTTTCCGCTTCGCCAGAAATCTACGGCTCTTGATTTATAATCATACGACACATCTTCTTCGTCTTCCATACACTCATTTGTAGGTGGCACAGGCTGGACAGGTAAAGTATGCATAATGTCATCTTTTATTATTTGGGCATTAATATCTTTATATTGTTCGTAAAAATCTAAGGATTCCTCAATCGTCATTTCAACGCCATTAAATTCATTCATCGCGGCCAATAAAATAGCTTCGATGTGCCTTTTTAATTCAATTTCCCTTCCATTTATCGGAGTCTTTTTTATACTTAGCGTTTGGAATACGCCAACTAAAAGATTGATAACATTTATAGGATTTACTTTCATCTTCAGTATTGCTGAAAAAAATTGTTGTAATTACTATGTTAATATTCCTTTTCTTTATAAATGTTGATACGTAAGGGAGTTGGAAAAAGCGACAAGGGCAGACAAGAGACAATAAAAATTAAATTTATTTTCACGCGTTAGAATCTTGATACTGTTATTCAACATTTATAATGCAATTAAATTAATAATAAGTTGGCCATCATGTTGTTTTATTTATAAAACACAAATTCACACTTCATCAGAAAAATGATATTTATATCCCACACTTTTTAAATATTAATTTATAATTATCCGAGAAACATTTTTGTTTACTTGTTAAAGATAAGAAAAACTAATGTATATGTCAAAAAAGTATAATATAATAATAATACGATCGGAACTTGATTTTCCATTAATAATAGTGAACAAGAAATATTATTTCAATTCGTCTCTTCAACCAACTCATTTCTATACGAGAAAACCTTATAGAAACTTTGAATTGATGAAAAACTCACGAAATCGCTGACTGTATACCACTGCGCAGAACTCAAAAATAAAACTGAAAACATGAGCTACTTTATCGAAACAAACAATATACAGTTAATATTTCCACACTTGTTGGGGAAGGGAGGGTAAGATGGAAGGCGCGGGTAAAGCGGAGAATATGACAAATAAACACACGAAATATGCTCTTCACTGGCTGGCGTGATCCGAACTGATTGGGAGCTTCGTGTGTGAATTCAAGACGACGGCATGTATTTGTGTACATAGTGATGTGTGTTGGAGCGATTTGTATTTTGGTGGTGTGGGTACTTTCCGTCTTACCCCCGCCTTCCATCTTGCCCTCCCTTCCCCTAGAAACAAATAAGTTATCTTACCTGTGAATGCTGGCGTTGATTAGAGGCTGCTGATAACTGATAAGACAGTATTATATTATGCTACGATAAGTTACTCTTAAAATGATATACTACTCTAAAACCTTCGAAAACTCGAATTTATTATTTTCATTTTTTTAAACATTAACTTGAACATTTGTCGAAAATACCCTATAAAACTGTGTTGTTAGTTTACATATTACAAAATATATGTGCGATACGTCTGCCTTGCAGATTCAGTATTTTGTATAAAATTAAATTCCTCACGAACACCTTTGAAACGTGTACGTAGAGTAAAAACCGCCTGAATAGATTTTGTTCATCGGGGGTAGTTGCCCCAGCCAATATTTTTTTTTCGGGAAGATCCAAAACAAGTCAATATTATTTCGTGTTCATACGCAATATACATTTTTTGAGATTTTTAGACTTGAATTAGACAATTTTTCGCATACACACAAGATAAACAGCGTTCAGGGGTAGTTACCCCGGCCAATATTTTTTTTCGGGAAGATCCAAAACAAGTCAATATTATTTCGTGTTAATACGCAATATACATTTTTTCAAATTTTTAGACTTGAATTAGACCATTTTTCGCATACACGCAAGATAAACAGCGTTCAGGGGTAGTTACCCCGGCCAATATTTTTTTTCGGGAAGATCCAAAAACAAGGCAATATTCTTTCGTGTTCATATGCAATATACATTTTTTTAGATTTTTAAACTTGAATTTGACGATTTTTCACGTACAGGCAAGATAAACAGCGTTTAGGGATAGTTACCCCGGCCCCGGTTTTTTCGGGAAGATCCAAAATCAAGGCAATATTATTTCGTGTTTATACGCAATATACATTTTTTTAGATTTTTAAACTTGAATTTGACGATTTTTCGCATACACGCAAGGTAAACAGCATTCAGGGGTAGTTACCCCGGCCAATTTTTTTTTTCGTTTCTTTGTTTTCGGAAAATCCAAAAAACACGTCAATTTTATTTTGTGTTCATACGTAATATATATTTTTTCAGATTTTTTTACTTGAATTTGCCCATTTTTGGCATTAATGTAATAATATTTAGGGGTGGCTCACCCCCTTGTTTTTTTTTTTAATCGAGAAAATTACATTTTTCGTTTCTCATTATGAGAAAACTTTTGCAGTTGGATTGGTTAAAAAATATTATGTCCTTGTGGGTGAAACTGCCAAATGGCCCCTTGACATGCCTTACTTTGGAGGGTGGTTTCACCCCCTTAAAGTGTTTAATGGCAGATAAAAAAAAATACGTGTCGCTTAGTTTTCAATGTACTACAACATATATGAGTTAGATCAAAATCGGAGAGATCGACCTGGGATACCTTCCTTGTGAGTCTCACTGATGGTTCCGATTTTTCAGTACGAAACCCTCAAAACAGTCAACATTTTTAAAAACGAATACGGATTTTTAGAACTTTTTTCCGAGCGGGTATTCCAAAATTAAATCCAGATTCCCTAAAAACTCAATTCGATTCGTTTTTTAATTTCTCGGTTCAGTCAATCTTAAGTTATAGAAGTTTGAATCTTGAAATTGCATCGTGAACAGATACGCACTTAGATACGTATACATAATACATACATGCATACATAAATTCTATGATTTTTTTTTCCAAATTTGTTTTTCCAATTGCTTAAGAGAGCAAGAATCCCTTCCACATAGTATGTAAACAATTAGATCTTCAAAACTACCACTGATGATAATGTAGTTGCAAGAAGCCGGTGTTTTCGAGGACCTGTTAACTCGGAAAAAGTTAATCAGCCTGCTACAAAAAATCTATGAAATATAAATAATAATTTCAGCATAATAATGTTGTTTAAAAAACATTTGGAATTAAATTTGTATATAAAAAATAGGATTTTGATTTTAATAAGCAATACAATCGGTAGATCTATACATATTGCAGAATAATTGAGGTCCTCAGAACTACCAGTGTGTAAAATATGAAAGGAAGAATTGGATTTTTCGAGGACTCCATTAAAATGTCTAGAGCGAAGCAACTCTTACACATACCCATCCAACATGCGTGAATATAATCCATAAGCTTGAGATAGTTTGAGCTGTTGTTACAGAAAATTGTGATCTATTCACAAAATGTATATTTTGTGAATAGATCACAATTTTAATAAAATAAATAAAATAATAAATAAAATAAGCTCACTCGTGTATACGAGTGAGCTTATTTTATTAATGAAATCGATTAAAGTATTTTAAAAAATGCGTCAGGTCCTGTAAATTATCACTTCGTCAATCACGAGAACTCGTGTTTTCAAAGACTTTATCGTCAAGGTTTGAGTGAATAATAACTCCTTTAACACATACATTAAATATGAGTAAATATAATCGTTGAGTTTAGCATAATGTCACTTAAAAGAAAACATTGAAAATAAAACCACTTTCCGAACTAAGCAAGAGCATCATATGACAATGAATATGATCAGTATAGATTATAAAAACGATTACGTCCGTAAAACTATATATCCGTCTAATATACGTCAACATAATCGGAACATCAGGACAATTTGACTTGCTATTGATCGTTGAAAATTACATAGATAATATAAGCCATCGTGATTTTAATGAAAAAGCAAATGAATTTATTTCTCAGACGGGACCTGGTTCTCGAAACTTCCATTCAGTATTATGCGATCACGAGAATTCGTGCTTTCGAGAACACCGCTTACATGCGGCTAGAGTAAATAAGACTTTATCACGAGACTAAATATTAAATTTGATGCAGTACATTAAAAACTATACCCTGTACATAAATGGACAATCACATTATGCCAATGAATACGATCGATATATATAGTAAAGAATCAATCAAGTCCTCAAAACAATCATTCTGTACAATGTGGTTAGAAGGATTGGTGTTTTAGAGGACTTTATGAACATGGATATAGTATATACCAAACTCTTACATCTATTATAAAAATTTCATCTTAACTCCACTTATGCAAAGATTGAAGTTTTTCACTTACTGCACAAAACCACAATTTCGAGACTTTTTCTCCTGGGTCTAAGACCACTGTGATTCCGAACGGAATACTTTCGATTCTTTTTGTCTTTTAATAAAGCAAACATTTTTGTTTTTATTCCGAACTAGCATGTCAATGCTAATCACTAAATCAGATGCTGTTATTAAAATATTCTGATTTAAAGTGGTAGAACACTTTCTAATTTTTGAGACACTGCAATGAGATTCCAATCAAAACGTAAGGTGATAACGTATGAATCTGAAGCTACCTATTCACTTGGGCGTTTGAGCCACAATGACGAATGGACGAATTTGCAACAAAAGTGAGAGTGGCGCGGCAAGCGAGGCAGCTAGCAACTTTGATTCGAGATCTAATCAAAACTGATAGCCAACACAGAGATGGAGCCACCGTGTTCTGTTCGCTTTGTTGCAACTATCTGAAATAATTTGTAAGACGGGATTGTTACAAGTAGTTTCAAGAATCATAGAGTACGTTTACACGACGCTCTAATTCCGGTATTACGAAAACCGGTATAGTTAAACCAGGCGTTTACACGGTACCTAACACCTGCTTTATGACGTGAAGCGGGTGTTAGGACCCGTTTACACGCACTTTAACGCCTGCTGTAACTACGTCGGTTTTCGTAACACCAGAATAAGAGCGTCGTGTAAACGTACTCACTGTAACGAAACTGAATTCCGGCTTGATTTCTCAGAATAAGACTCCTGCTTAATGTTGTATCACAATTACCGAGTTATTGTATAGGGGCTAATATATAGCCTCAAAACGGGTACAAACCAGTGTAAAAATGCTAGTGGAACTTAAATTTTCCTGAATGTCAGCCATTCACGTTCTCGATCAGCCTAGGCTGGAATTGCTTCGTAATTTGTACCAGCTAACCACATATTGCTAGCTTCCCGGTAAATAGGAATCACAAATGTTACCCTGACCTCTGCCGGTCAAATGTCTAACTGCTCTCCCAATCGCTGCCCGATCATTCTTATGCGAATATGTCACTTTTTAATGATAATTCAAAATCTGATCCTTTATTGCAAGAAATAAATCACAAATAAAGATCAGGAAGACATATTTGATACTTTGTACGAAGGCATGAGATTTTCAGCACAATATGAATAATCGTAAAAGAATCAGAAGGATAAATATTAAATACACTCCGTCCAAGTAAAATCTGTCCCGGAAGGTGAAAAGCCGAAGATGCTGCGAGCTGCAGCAAACCAAGAAATCGAGTGATAAAAGAATTGTAACTAAATAATCATAAAGTGATATAATTACTTACCTGGAAAAAAAGTAGTCAGGAAATACTTGATTTCCAGAATGAATGCTATTCTGCACGAGCCGCTGTATGGATCACATGTTAAATGCCTCACATATGGAGCTCATATATCTCAGCATTCACATGGGAAAAATATTGTCAAAAAATATTAAAAAATGGTGTGTATCAAAAGATATACGAAAAGACTTTCACTAGGAAATATAACGCATGTTGCATTGTCGCGTGAGAAAAAATTTCACGGTGATCAAACCTAACCTACCAAACGTATAAAAATGCATTGGAAATTGACGTACGGCAGTGAACCGCAATATTCACACAATTAATTGATTATATAAATCCAATAATCTAAATTATGAAATATTTTAGAAATCCAAATGTTGTGACGCAATTTTCTGGTTTTTGGCGTCACAGGTCGTCCCGACCAGGGTTTTCTACGAGTTCGTACCAGTTATCGTAATTTTAGCGATTAGCGTGTAAGTTCAGTTTCCGGTTTTGAGTTATCGAAAGCTATCGTCCCGTAGTTATCGGATCAACGCGAAGTAAAACACCGAGTTACCGTGGATAGGGGCCGAAACAATGAGCCACCCGGTATATTCGGTGTCGAAGGAAGTAATTCGTGGGAGTCTAAAGGCTCGAGTGCGACTCTCGACGCTTCGTGAAAAGGTATGGGTAAAGAAGGGCAGGTTGAGTTCCGTTTCTGTATGGAAGGCCGTGGGCGTATGGGCCCGCGATTCCCCATCCGCCACGGATTGCCCAATCGCACCGTTACCGTAGTATTAGTTATAGTTGGCTCCGATTTACCATGCCAGAAGAGGACCCCGCGAAGGACGATCATCGCGAGCAACAGGATCCACCCGCCACAACATCTCGGCGTGTCTACGTTAGTCGTTAACGCATATTCGTTTATCGAGTTTCGCGTTATCGTTCAATTGAGTTTCGCGTTATCGTTTGAATTTGCCGGTCAGTCACGCTTCGAGATAAGGCGCTCGAGTCGTTGTGACGTCAGGAGACGAGGAGGATCAAGAGTTCTCGTTACGCGTGCGCGGACTCGTCCCCCTCTATCCTCGTTACCGTCTCGATCAATTTACCTGTTCGATTCGTTCTCTTTCGGCTTAGCTCTCGATCCGAGCGGTTCACCGCTCGGGAAGCTCCCGTGATGTTACCGCTTTGCTCTCGTATCGCTACGCTATCGTTTCTCTCGAGCTATCTTTTTAACGTTCTCGCCTTCTCCGATATCGTCCGTTACCGAATTTGCTCTCGTTTCGTTCCGTTATGCTACCGTTTCCTCGAACTACCTTTGTGTGATCTCGTTTGCGAATAATTTCTGTTCTCGAGTTACCGAAATTATTTCGTCGTTGTCGTCATGCTGGCGTACTTTCGAGCTCTCTGTCCACGTTCCCGTCTCCGAATTTATCGTCGCTATCGGAGTAATTTAAGCATCGGATTCATCGTCGTTACCGCAGTTGTTTTGCGTTACGGCATTGACCGTCGTTATCGAATTTATTTAAGTACCGAGGTTATCGTCGTTATCGAATTTAGTTAAGTACCGAATTGAGTGTCGTTCTCGAATTTAGTTAAGTATCGACGTCACCGTTACTACCGACCTTTTCTATTCGCTATCGCATTCGCTATCGGGACTTGCGGTTCGATCTCCTATCAGTTATCGAAATTATGAGCTATCGTGAGCGGAATTAATAAACTAGCCTGAACCAAGGCCCCATACGTTATTTTTCGAGTTGAGTTCATTTATTTCAGATTACGTTTTGGAAGGCACTCGAGAGTTAGCCAGCCGTCCACGCCCTCTCTCCACAACCTACACACTGAGCGAATCGGGTGTACCGTCACCGATCTCGCCATCCAACACGCCGGCTTCCCTTTTTGTGTTTCGTTTACGTCCCTATCAAGTTCCGGTTAAGTTTCGCGGGTTTGGTAATTCCCGCCGGTCAATTAAAAAGATTACCTGGCGCTCAACGGCTCTCCCGGCGTCGAGGATGGTGAGATGGGCCGAAGGTGACACGAATCGCGAGATTCCCGTCACAAATGGCGCCCAACGTGGGGCTCTAACGATCGAGTGCCAAACATGTGAGTAAGTTTACGTTTTTCTTTGAGAGGAAAACTATTTCGATTTTGTGATTATAGTCTTGGTTCAGTGCTACGAATAAATATTGTTAACGAATTTTTACTTTTGGTTCATGGTATAAAAATGGTGTTATCGAATTTTATTAATTTCGTTATCGATTGGTACTGGAGTTCTCGTGGAATTCAAGCTATCGAATTGGGGTGTTATCGACTGTTATCGAGCATGTTCTCGAACGCAGAAAAAAAAATATATATATATATAGAACATAGTTCTCGAACGCGAGAGAAAAAAAAAAAATTGGGAAAATCGTTCTCGAACACAGAAAAAAAAGGAAAAAACAAAAAATTAATTAAATTATATGTTCTCGCATGCCTAGAAAAAAAGGAGGAGTAAAATTAGGGAAGGCATTGTTATCGAAAATTTTCTGTAACCATTTTCGCTATCGTCATTTTGGGTGTTATCGAAAATTTTGTGCGTTATCGAATCCGCGATCTCGTCGTTAGAAAATTCGGAAAGTACGATAATTTCGTATACCACGAATTACGGATCGGGAAAAAAAAAAAAAAAAAAAAAAAAAACTAGCAACGGTTATTCTCGAACTATTTCGAGAATATTCTCGAAGTAAAAAGGGGGAAGGTAATCCTCGGACAAAGGAACGATTGAAGCCCACCGAGAAAGTTCGAGCAGCTACCGAGAAAAAAAAAATAGCTTCTATATGTCTTTGTTCTCGACTCTCGTCACTCGCGAAGCCTGACCCTCGTCCCCGGCATTTTCGCCGTCGCGTTATCTTAGTACATAGGGGACAAAGGATTTCGAGAGAGACGCTCGACCAAGCGAGCGCGTGAAGTAAACATCGTTGACCGTGAACTGTTCACAGTGCTCGAAAGTTTTGGGCGTACGTGACTCGATGAGCTGCGACCTCCTATGTGTGAGAGGAGAGAATATTCCTAATAAATATCGGGAAAGGGGGAAACCCCCATCGGGTACTACAAGTGACCCTCGCGAGTCTCGAGGTGTTAGCGACGCCTTGGACAGTCAATTACGAAATTTTCCGCGATCGCGCGAACGGACGAACCCGTCCTCAAGTGCGCGGTGCAAGCTTTGGCAGTGACTAGCCGTAGGAAAAACGTGATCAGACGTTATCGAGGTTTCACGCGTGAGTTATCGAGACAAAGTGAGACCACGAGATACTTGAAAAAAAAAAGGGGATTAGATAATTTTTCTAAACCTTCTCTCGACATATATTTCGTTCACGGCGTTACTGTGACCGATCGCGCTAGTCAAACCAGCGGTAATAGTCAGTGAAGGAAATTTATGGGAATTAATTACACCATTTTCCGCGACCGTGAACGAATGAATTAATACTCAGCGGCAATGCGCGCTGGAGCCAGTGGACTTTTGCGAGACAGATCTTAGCAACCGCGATCAACCGCCATCGAGGGTGTACGCGAAAGTGAACTCAGTGCGTGCATCCCCGCGAAAAGGGCCGTTACCGAGACTTTTCGTCGCGTGTGTCTCAGTTATCGCTCACCAGACGCGACGAGGAACAGCAAATTCGTTATCGCCGCATTCACTAACGATCCTCCGCGAAAAATAATTCCGCTCTCCTGAAGTCTCCCTTCCTTGTTATCCCTCCCTTTCGTTCGTTTTGGGGAAAATCAAACCCACTACTTTACGCGACGTCCAGCTCTCGCATTTTTGTTATCGAAGTGAGTGCATTCCTTTTCCTTTCCGGATCCTTTAAATCGCAATTTCACCTTGGTCTGCTTTTCGTAATCCCCTAATCGTTCTCGCGGAATACGTTCTCTCGTTATCGCAGTAAAATATACCGTCAAGGTCGATTTACGCTCCGGAAGTTCGCGTTACTTCTTCGCGTTAGTTCAACTCGTTTTTCGCGTCTCGCTATGAGTGACGCCCCGCACCCTCCGTCTAAGGGGGCGATTCCAAAAGGCTCGGTGGATCCCAAGATGGACGAAGTCGAGACGAAAAGGCCGTTCGGTGACGTCGAAGACATCACGGGTGGTACCTCAAGCGGACGGTTACCGACCGTGTCGCAATCCGTACAGACTGATCCGTACGTCGGGCCTCATCCGGATGCACCCTCGAAGAAACGGACAACGAATCCGAGGCGATCGAAGACTTCGGTTCCCGAGCTCACTCTTCCTCAAAACACCCTAAGAACGAGTCAAGATATCGTTGGGTATCCTAACCCATTACTGGCTTACGCGAATAGCGGACTCGGCGACGATGACGCGCGTTCCGTCGCGTCAAGCTTTGCCTCGATGCAGCTACGCTATCACGATACGCGCCGCACGAATCCCGTTCCGAACGTACTCGACCCAGGGCGCGAACCGTCACGTTATCGAGTCTTTCCACGACGTAACGAATTTCAACTACCGGACGACGAGTTCGGTGATCCCCAAATTGAGCGTCCGTTACCGGCCGTGACTGTATTGAACACGATGAAACGGTGGGATTTATCGTTCTCGGGTCGTCGAGATGAGGACGTCGAGGATTTTTTGACACGAATTGAGGAAGGCCGCGACCTTCTACCCATTCGCGACGACGAGCTACTCAAAGTTATTCCGTTTTCTTGCGTCACGCTGCACTCATTTGGTATCGTGGACATCGTTGTGAATTTTCTACGTGGGAAGAAGTCAAGGTGGCGTTTCGAAGTTATTTCGCGGACCCCGATTACCAACTCGCGTTTCGAGAAGAAATTGCGAATCGTACGCAGGCGGACGGGGAACACGTACGGGATTTCATCTCGTGTATGAAAGGCTTGTTCTCGCGAACCTCGCCCCAGTGGAGTGAACAAGAGCAAGTTCGATACACACACCGGAACCTGTTACCGGAATATCGTATTGCCGTTCCGTTATCAGATCAGATGACGATGTGTCGAATCGAAAAAGCCGCGATTCGTCACGGTAAGATCCTCGAGAGTATGGGTACGCGCCGGCCCCCGCCGAAACCGGAAGATTCGTTGTGCCCGAGTTTCGCGTTTCGAGGAAAAGTGCGTACGTTTCACGGGAATAGGCGGTCATTCCAACCGACCTCAGTGACATGCAGTGACAAAGAGGGTAATTCGCGTAATGAGAGTGACGTTTCGCGGGTACATCGTGCGCGACCAACGCGAGTGGGATATTCATCTCCGTAAATTCCGGTTCGGCTAAAAACTCGATTGCTATCGAGCTAACGTTCGATATGATAGTTACCTCTCTCGTGTTAGCGTGTTTCCGGATGTGTCAATAATCCCCGGGATCAATAACTCTTCGTCTTATCAAAACTATACGATCATCGCGTACCGAGTCTAATTGTCATCGAGTTCTCGTAGCAATGGTTAAAAATTCTGCTCATTTTTTGGTCGTTACCACGTGGTCATGAGCTCTCGTTCTGTAGATCGTAGGACCGTTATTGTTGTTCTCATTTCCGATTCGTTACCATTTCCGTTACGACGTTGGCTGAGTTATCGTAAGCGCTACCGATTCAAGTTACCGTTATCGAGTTATCGGGCGTAAGCCACACAGATTGACGATTTGCCTTAGCCTTCCGCTACTGTCTCGAGGAATGAAGAAAAAAAAAAAATTTTGACGACTCCCTTTGACCCTAAGTCACTGGCTAGGATGAACGAAGAATGAGAGAGAAAACACGAAAAACAAAAAAAAAAAAAAGATAAAAAGAAAAAATACAAAAAAAAAAGACTATCGCTCTCGTTAATCATAAGGTTCTCGAGTTAAGACTAATGCTATCGTGTTACCGTTCTCGTGCTAAAGCTATCATTGTAAGGTTGACGCTATCGTGGTAAAGTTCCCTCGCTGCCGCACCAAAGAACGGAAGTGCCATGTGACTTTTTTTTGCTGTGATTATCGTAAGAGATAAGAAAAAATCACCGATTATTTAGAGTATAAGATTCACAAAAAAAAATATAAATAAAGACTGAGGTTATGGGTGCTATCGGACAGTTATCGGAGGTACGACCGAGCGTCCTCATTAGTGTTCTCGAGGCTCCACCGGATACCGTATATGTCTTCTGGGGAAAGTTATCGTGCCATTTTGCTTGCTACCGTTACCGTTAAGCCTTAAGAGTTACATAATAAGTTTTGGAAGGTTTGAATAAACCAATTTAAGTTCTCGAGTTATGATATATGTTGTCGCATTCGCATTACTTTTCTCCCCAGGATCTCAGGTGTGGGTTCGAGTTAATTGCGCGAAAATAAGCTACCGTCAGAATCCGATACGTATCAGTCATGGAGGGGGGTCTGTGACGCAATTTTCTGGTTTTTGGCGTCACAGGTCGTCCCGACCAGGGTTTTCTACGAGTTCGTACCAGTTATCGTAATTTTAGCGATTAGCGTGTAAGTTCAGTTTCCGGTTTTGAGTTATCGAAAGCTATCGTCCCGTAGTTATCGGATCAACGCGAAGTAAAACACCGAGTTACCGTGGATAGGGGCCGAAACAATGAGCCACCCGGTATATTCGGTGTCGAAGGAAGTAATTCGTGGGAGTCTAAAGGCTCGAGTGCGACTCTCGACGCTTCGTGAAAAGGTATGGGTAAAGAAGGGCAGGTTGAGTTCCGTTTCTGTATGGAAGGCCGTGGGCGTATGGGCCCGCGATTCCCCATCCGCCACGGATTGCCCAATCGCACCGTTACCGTAGTATTAGTTATAGTTGGCTCCGATTTACCATGCCAGAAGAGGACCCCGCGAAGGACGATCATCGCGAGCAACAGGATCCACCCGCCACAACATCTCGGCGTGTCTACGTTAGTCGTTAACGCATATTCGTTTATCGAGTTTCGCGTTATCGTTCAATTGAGTTTCGCGTTATCGTTTGAATTTGCCGGTCAGTCACGCTTCGAGATAAGGCGCTCGAGTCGTTGTGACGTCAGGAGACGAGGAGGATCAAGAGTTCTCGTTACGCGTGCGCGGACTCGTCCCCCTCTATCCTCGTTACCGTCTCGATCAATTTACCTGTTCGATTCGTTCTCTTTCGGCTTAGCTCTCGATCCGAGCGGTTCACCGCTCGGGAAGCTCCCGTGATGTTACCGCTTTGCTCTCGTATCGCTACGCTATCGTTTCTCTCGAGCTATCTTTTTAACGTTCTCGCCTTCTCCGATATCGTCCGTTACCGAATTTGCTCTCGTTTCGTTCCGTTATGCTACCGTTTCCTCGAACTACCTTTGTGTGATCTCGTTTGCGAATAATTTCTGTTCTCGAGTTACCGAAATTATTTCGTCGTTGTCGTCATGCTGGCGTACTTTCGAGCTCTCTGTCCACGTTCCCGTCTCCGAATTTATCGTCGCTATCGGAGTAATTTAAGCATCGGATTCATCGTCGTTACCGCAGTTGTTTTGCGTTACGGCATTGACCGTCGTTATCGAATTTATTTAAGTACCGAGGTTATCGTCGTTATCGAATTTAGTTAAGTACCGAATTGAGTGTCGTTCTCGAATTTAGTTAAGTATCGACGTCACCGTTACTACCGACCTTTTCTATTCGCTATCGCATTCGCTATCGGGACTTGCGGTTCGATCTCCTATCAGTTATCGAAATTATGAGCTATCGTGAGCGGAATTAATAAACTAGCCTGAACCAAGGCCCCATACGTTATTTTTCGAGTTGAGTTCATTTATTTCAGATTACGTTTTGGAAGGCACTCGAGAGTTAGCCAGCCGTCCACGCCCTCTCTCCACAACCTACACACTGAGCGAATCGGGTGTACCGTCACCGATCTCGCCATCCAACACGCCGGCTTCCCTTTTTGTGTTTCGTTTACGTCCCTATCAAGTTCCGGTTAAGTTTCGCGGGTTTGGTAATTCCCGCCGGTCAATTAAAAAGATTACCTGGCGCTCAACGGCTCTCCCGGCGTCGAGGATGGTGAGATGGGCCGAAGGTGACACGAATCGCGAGATTCCCGTCACAATGTGTACTTACTTAACGATTTTGACCGCTTTTTCTTCACTTGTAAATGTAAGGCTACCTCACATATAACAAAGACTCGCAGAACAAAAATACGTCGTATTTTCCATGTTTCCCTTTCCTAAAGTACTTATCCGTATCAGAAATATTTGAGAATCTGTTACACACGGGTTATTTATCCCGTGGTAACTTATTATTATTATTATTTTATTCGCTGAAGTCAAAGGCCCCGGCGAATGGATTCTCTGTCCTATTTAAGCTGGGTAGCACCTCACCTTGTATATGCTTGTAGTTCGTGATGATCAGATGAGCTGTGATGCAATGAAGGAATACAGCTGGTTTCACACGAATGTATTTATTCAAGAACACACATCGATCAGTCACTTTTACAATAATAGTTTAAGTTGTTACAAATGTTATACTCTATGATACACTGACGCGCAATGCCGCTTAGGTAATTGGCACGAACAATTATATCACAGAGGTAGTGAAGCGCCGCTAAGGTGTTCCTTCACTTAATGAGTTCTTATACACTTGTCTACAACAAGGGTTTGAGAAGATCACGTCAATCACGCCCGCGAGAACCTAAGTACGCGAACGGACTTGCCGCTAAGAAACGGGATCTCTCGACCGATTGCTAAGAGCGTCGTATTAAGACTAATTTGATAATATGTCGAGAGAACCCTCGTTAGCTTTGGGCGTCCGGCTACAAGGGTCTCGTGGGGGTGGATTGAGAAATCATCGATCGATGTAGGTCTCGATGATTTCGAAACCCATGAGTTGAGAAATCATCGATAGATGGAAATCTCGATGATTTACGAAATCTGGTGATGCAAGGGGTTTACGAAATCTGATGCAAGGGATCCAATAATCCAGGTTATAAGTGATGCAAGGGGTCGAATAATCTAGGTCATTTGGTAAGGTAGCAAGAGTCCGAGGACGAAAAGAGGAATTTGCTGACGCGCGGTTTGCTCGAGTTTCCAGAGAGTGACTGTCGCAAGAGTCGGCGTACTCTCTGGAATCTGATGACTCTGTTGTGTTGCAATGACCGCAGGTAGCGATACCTCGGTTCGTCACAAATCAATCATTTTCACTGGTTCAACAGTGCCATTATCACTGATCCAACCAGTGAATTTCACTATTTAATTATCAATTAACAAATGGGTTTTATAAGAACTACAAGCATTGAAATTATAAAATTCCTGTGTGGAATATTGAAAGTGTGAACAGGACAGGATGATGGTACAGAAAAAATATAATATTCATGTATTCGCAATTTACTTAGTGCACTTCAGTTAACAATTAAATTTCTCAAGATCCATGTACAGTTTGAAAATTAAAATTGTTATATGGGCTTGTGAGACTATTTTTCACGCGGGACGAGCCTTTTTATTTCACCACATACATATACATAGTACTTTATTAGGGCCAGCCCTTGCAGCGCTCTTTTGTTGTGAGCTCGAGTCAGTTGCGTTAGGGTGAACCTTTATAGGGCCTCATCATGGCATGCTCGAGTAGGGCCTTATCTCGACGAGCGCGAGTGGGGCCTTGCTAGCATAAGCTACACAGGGCCTCGTTAGGCAGAGAGCTGGTAGGGCCTTACCAGGGTACGCTCTAGTATGGCCTTATTAAGGTAAACCGGAACAGGGCATCACTAGGGTGAGCTCTAATATCCCTGACTATTTCTCTACCCAACGTTTTGGGTAATCTACCCACGTAGGTTGGAAATGGAAAAATTCCAACCCACGAGCGCTAGGTAGACTACCCACAAAACCGGAAGTGACGTCGCTGTCCCACTGGTGGGTTGTCTACCCACGGCGGTGGTTTTCTACCGACTGAACTGTCCCACTTACTATTGGTTTTCTACCCACCACCGACTGAGTTCTACCCACCCCGCCGCTCGCACTTAGTGGGTTTTCTACCCACCACTAATCGAGTTCTACCCATCCGGCCGCTCGCGCTCAACAGGTTTTATACCCACCATCGGAAGAGTTCTACCCATCCGGCCGCTAGCGCTCAACAGGTTTTCTACCCATCATCGTAAGAGTTCTACCAATCCGGCCGCTCGCGCTCAGTGAGTTTTCTACCCACCACCGACCACATTCTACCTCTTCGCGCTGCCCAGTCCGTGGGTTTTTTACCCACCGCTATAGGTTCATACTCCATTCGTGCATGTTGCCGCTCTGTTGATTTTCATTCGTTATACTTACCGATTTTTTAAACATTTCACGCCAGTCGCTGTTCCGCGGTTCAGCAACTCGATGAATGGTTAATAACCTACAAGTGCAACGGATGAAAATCTAACAAGAGTGGCAACAGCACAAATGTTTAAAAAAAAACCTACATGCAGCGGTTCAAAAGAACAGAGTACTCAAATTTGTACGTTGGTAGTTGTCAATCATTTGTAAGTAATAAGTTTATGCAACGTACCTTGAATTTTTCAAAATATTCCATAGCTCCAGATTGAGACACAATGTAATAATGTTACAAATTTTATTTACTTTACAAGCATATATATATATATACATGCACATGTGCACTTCATTTTGATTAAATTTTATAAACTTTTTGGTGTTTCGCAGGATTACATTGATTCCACATACATATTATTTATTTACATTATTATTATTACCGGTGAAATTATATCCTCAGCTTATTCGATAAAACTTTTCATAATAATGAATAATTCCAGCATCAATTTTCATTTGTCTCAATTGTCTTCAATCTTTCATTGCTTCATATTTGGAGGATTTTTCATTAATTTCTTCTTCTTCATTTTATTCATTTCAATCAGTTTCCCATGTGTTTGTTAATTTAACCCCATACAACATACTATTCATTTTCATTATTATAACTGGTAAAATAATATCCGCAGCTACGATAAAACCTTTACGTGATTCACACAATGTTCGTATGTGCGATGCTTCACAACCAACATTGGTAGTTTCGAAATAAGTTACGAATGCGCCATTAATATAATGCCCTTCGTGATTTACGAAGCTAACAATTTTATCTATTCTAGCGAAAAGTCCCGTTTTTGTACAAATGTATTTGTCGCAACTTTGCGCATTAGTATTATCGCCTTCGTTGCTAACGTATAGCGTGCCATTTATTACAGCTTTTTTGAATACTTTCATTATGTTGCAGCAGTCTTGTCCTACCGATCTTAAAGCAGTCCTTTCTTCGGGCAATACATTTTCTACACGATATCTTGTTAACCCCTCAAATTTCTTGTTTCTATCATAATCGATGTGATTAACGATAATTTTATTTTTACCGCTATTTAAAGTGTTCGATACATATTGTTTAATGTTTCTGTCGATAGTCGAATCGTTACTAACGCTTCGTATGAAATCGTTCAATAAATATTGATTCATGATTTGTAATTGTCGGCCGTTTGGGCTCTTGATCGATGAAATTATTCGGCGATTGTAACCTTCATACGGAAAAGCTGTATGAGTCCATAGAGGACCCCAGTGTTTGACGCAATCAGGAACGTGTCTTAGGATGTGCATGTTGTAAACCATGTTTTTTAACCCCATCAATCTTTCATATTCCTGCACAAAAGATTCTATCAACGATCGAGCTTTCTCAATTTCTTCCGCGGTAACAGTCACTCCGTTTAGGATGTGTGCCGCTTCTGAAATACGACAAAACAGCGTTGTATATTCTGCCGTTATTATATCTTTCAAACATGGAACGCAATAATATAACATCCAATTACGCCATTCACTTGCCTTCCATACGTGACAATACTCGACCCCCCTCGGTTTTCTCGCAATTCTACTCGGTGTGCGTATTTTATCGAGTCTATCGTTAATGCGCACTTGGAGAGACTGATTACTGCCAACGTACCACGCGTCTGCCACGTTTGCTTCGAGCATTTTCAATGTTAAGAACTTTCCTACCCCGAGCCACATGTTGTGCATTGAGTCTATCACTATTCCGCGATGGATATCAAATTCTGGCAAATAATTGAAGATAGTATCACCGATGATTCCTCGTACTTTATTCTTTGAGTTTTTTGCTGCATCAATGTCACTGCGTATCTCACGATCCGTACGAAGCTCAAAATCAATCGCGGGGTACACCCAACGTAATGTTGACCCATATTTTTCACCTGTTGCGTAACAAGTAGGGCACCCGTATCTTCCATTGAATCGCGTCATGTTTAGCACACTACTTCTCGCAACCGAATCGACGGAACAAATGATCGTTACAAATTTACTACATACAATTCTTTCCGCGTTCGGTTTCCACATGATGCCGGTATTGTACAAAAATATTAAATCTTTAACAATGGGAAGCATTATAACGTTTAAATCTGGATGATTTTTATCAACCCAAATTCCTGCCAGAATCATGAACCGTTTCCGTGCGTGTGGCGGAAGTTCATTAATGGTTAGCAATATTGGCCAGGCACTGTCTTTTGTTGATTTTCCGACTTGACAACCATCTGTATTTATTGTGAAAGAAAGGTTCCATTCGTTTGATAAAAAACATCCAGGTTCTTGCAATTTTTTGTATTCTTCCCCATCATAAAGATCCTCGATTCCAGCTTCAATGTTAATTTTTTTCCTGTCATGCGGATATCGTAAAAGTCGTGAGAAATTTGGGATTGACAAAATTCTTTTCATTTGTTCCATCAAATTGAGTGAAACGAAGAAGCTAGTTGGCTTTAATTCTTTTCCGGGGCCTCTTTTCTTACAATAACACTCACGTATCGGTTCCTTTCCCGTACCAATCACATGGAGGCATTTTTCACAATATAAATTCCGGGTTTGGACGCTATCTTCTTTTTTACCTAATTTCTTCCATAAGCTATATCTTGTTGTGGGTAAGGTACTACCGATCAATAAACTTTTAATGAGTATTATTATATCTAAAATCGTTGTCATATTCAGGCTGTGTCGTATCGCTATTGCCATTATTTTAATCAGAATTTCATCTTCTCGTACATTTTCTCTCAGAAATACTTGCGGACCTTGCTTTATTGAAAATGCAGCTACGTCTTCGTCTTCATTTACATTTTCGTTGGTGTCATGAACATCACCGTAATCGTCGGGATCGTCGTCGGGATCAACGTTCGGATAATCATTTCTACCGGTACTATTCTGTGTTTCCTCTTGGGAAGCATGACTTGCATCGTTCTTATGATCTTTTTCATGGTTTGCCACGTCAGCGGCATCGTTCATGAAACCGAAATTGTTATTGAAATTACCAAGCATCTCTTCGTAATTGTTCGGATCGTCGTCATCATCGCTCATTTCGTTTTCGCCGTTATTATCCTCCTCGCCGCTTGTAACACTTTCGTTTTCGTTACGCTGTTGATTTTTATCGACATCATCGTTTACGATGTTATCGCTCGTTTTACATTCTCCATCGATAAGTATCTCGTTGTCAACATTACGTTCGACACGGATATTGTTTCTGTTGGAGGTTTCATTTCTCTGAAAATCAATTTTCAGTTAATTTTGAATGTTCAAAGACAATTCATGAAATTCATTTTCATTATATCAAAAGTGATTCATAGTTTTCATAATTTTGTAAATGTTCATAAAGTTGCATTTATTTATACGAATATCGAATATTTTCATAAGTTAAACATAATAAAAACGAAGAATATTCAAACCCAAATTTTCATATAGTGTCGGGCTTTTCATAAGAGGGTTCCGAATAAGAGCGCACAATAAGAGCGCCACGGATGTTCGTGCTCGAACAATACCCCTACTACCGTGCTTGTTTTGAATGCCACCGGATTCATTTCCAGGCTTCTCAATAAGAGCGTCGGTGACGTTTGCTTATTAACGACTTCCTCGTTTCCTTAACGCCACGATTATAAAAAAAAAAATAATACAAAGTGCATTGTTTTTCATTTATCGATCCGTGCAATATTTTTCAGCAATACCTAGTTTCGATTTCAGTGCATTTTTCAATTTCATTTTGAAGTTTTCATTACAATTTTTTAGAAATAATAAATTCATGCACAAACATATTGAAAAAATTATTGGAGAAGAATATGTAGTTGCAAATTACATGTTATGGTGTAAACAATTTTTGAAATGGTAAACTTTGAAGTGTAAGAAAAGTGGATTTAAGATGAAAAATAATAATTCATAACATAAATGTCTGAGATTTCATCCATAACTTACATTATTGTCTACATTTTTTTAATAATTATCATTGATTTAATAAATTACAATTATTGTTGTTTATTATCCGAAGCGTTACGCGCTAAAATCGGGGAGAGTCGCAGCGCTCTTATTGAGAGACCCGCTTACGTTTCGAGCGAGCGAGTTTTTTGGTACCGAGTGGGAGTACCACACTTCTCGGAAATTCCTTCCCCTACAGTCCCACGAGCGCTTTTATTGAGAAGCCCGTCTGTACTTGTTTGTACTATGAATTATTACTTTCCAATTACAAATGTATATTACTATTTATTCTAAGAAACCGTGGAGATGTTTCGATTTTCATCATGTTTTATAATGTTGAATTTTACTATTATTTTTCCTCAACGAAATCGAAAGAACATTAACTAGTGACTCGAAACCCAAACTACTTTTTTACGGCACAGGCATTGAAAAGCCACTCTTCGACGCCTATTATCGATCCGTAAACCAGCATTTTTCGTGGCTACCTTCGCAACTGACGAAAAAATTTTTTTCCTCATTCTAACCTCGAAATCGCAACTTCGTTGCGCTTTCTCTGCTCTCATGAGGAAAAATAATGTTCGATACTCGTACGAAAAGGCTTTTTGACGAAACTTGTTACAGCACTCGCCTTCGGCTCGTGCCGTAATCCTCTCGTTTCGTCAAAAAAGCCTTTGCGTACTCGTGTCGAAATGTACTATTTTATTGCAGTTGTGAGAGTCGCGAATCGTACTGCGCATGACAAGTGCCGTAAAAAGTTTTTTCGTGGCACTTGTCATGCGCAGTAGGGGCACGAGTCTCAGACCTTCCATGAAAAATTTTTTGTGTCAGCTACGAAGTTAGCCACGACAAGTACTACTTCACGGATTGATAACACGCGTCGAAACGTAGCTTTTCAATACTTGGACCGAATCCCGCTACAGTGCCGAAAAAAATATGGTATGCGGCGTGCGCGTAAAGTGACTGTGCAAGCGAGGTGATTTTTAGAACTTTCCGTTGGGTTTGCCTGGTGAGCCGAAGGCTCACCAGGCAAACCCAACGGCTCGTTTTAAAAACATAACCCCGCTCGAAAACAGTCACTTTACAAGCTTGCCGCATAATATATTATTCTTCGGAAGTAGTGATGAAGTAGTTGTCCAATCCTCCAAGCGGATTGGTGAAATAAAATGTTGAATACTACTTCATTTTTTTTTAATTTCATTGACGAAAAACATTGTAAACTTCAGTATCATTATTTTCCTGCAGGTGGATCATTTTACAAACATTTATCTTCTAACATTTTACACTCCCCTTGGTTGCGTCTATCATGAACCATTTATTATTTTTTATTTTTTTTGAAGATGGAAATTTGGCAAATCGCAACTCGGGTTTGAACTCGTGTCTCTTGGAGTATAATATTTTATCGATGTTACGGTATTAGACAAATTCTCAATAATCGACCCCCTTAAGTATTTTTGTCAACACTAATAATTCACAATTACGTTATGAACCCCCTAAGAACCAGTAATCGACAATTTTTTATTTATGTTTTCTATAAATCGTGAAAAAATTAAAAATTGTTGATTACTGTTTCTTGGGGAGCTCATAATATATAGTTGTACATTATCAATGTTGACAAAAATATTTAACCTTTGCTTGTCACACTTCCTTAAAACGCCAGACATGGGTGTTGCACACCCCAGCGATAAAAATTGCTATAAAAAAAAATAATTAACATTGGTACTTTAAAATTTTTTCAGGACATATTCAAAGCTTAATTGAAAAGTCCATGCAGTTTATTTAGCCAAAATTTAAATTTGCGTACATAAAAAAAAATACAAAAGTTTTAAAAAGTTACAAAATTGAGACTTTTATACAAAAATTCATTACTTTTCTTTCTCCGTATAAAAGGCTACAATTGTACTTGAGTCATCTACTAATGTATCTGTACAAGAAAAAAATAGTAGTTAAGTGTCCGAACGACTGCTACCGATACACAAATCAACTTGGCGCAATGCTACATAGCTTAAACTTTAGTGTAACTGATCAATTTTTAATACATGTTTATATAAACCAGCTCCTCTTACGTTTACATACTTAAAAATTAAGGAAAAAAAGCTTTGGGTATCGAACACCCACGGTGGCAAGTAAAGATTAAGAGGGTCGGTTATTGAGAATTTGTCTCATACAATAACATTAGTAAAATATTAGACTCTACGCGACACGAGCTCAAACCCGAGTTATGATTTGCCAAATTACCATCTTAAAAAAAATTAAAAAAAAAATGGTCAATGATAGACGCAACCAAGGGGAGTGTATAATGTTTCATAATAACGACCGAAGCAAAAACAGAGTAACATTTATCTTCTAACTTTTATCTTACCGGTAGTAATTCGTAAATGGGATATTGATTCTGGCATGGTAATTTTCTAAATGCCCTTATGAAGCTCAATGCAAATTTATCCCTCTTCATCTTGATGGTCCGTTTGGACTTGTATGCCACGTCCCTGATCGTTTTAGAATTCATTCTTATGAAGCAGGTCAAACTATTTTTTGTTTTTCAGTGGGTTTCTAGAGATAAGAAGTTGCAACGTTAGAGTGCAACGGAATTAATGGAAAAAGACATTTCAATCTTGAACGATTCATGACATGAATAATAGGTTACCTGCAAGGTTCATTGTCGCCTTTTATACTATTTAATCCGCGACACTCGTTACCAGTAATTTTGTAATCCGCTGCTGCGGCGAATGTATTATACCTCCGTAAGGTAAAAAATATTAAAAATGTAAAATGCAATAACAAAATAATTGACTCAAGATACCAAGAAAAACAAATTTTTTGAATATGTGAATGAGTGCATGCGGTAATATGGAATAACAAAATATATGTACCAGTTGAGACAACGAAAGCAGTTGACGAGGACAGTCTCCAAACAATGAGAATTGGAAGTAAGATATAGCATATAACATTCCTCACGACGGTGTATTCGCTCTGCTGCAAAAACGCTTTCGCATTTGTTGAAATTCTAAAAAAAATTTGCACAATATTTGAGCCGTTAAGTGAAGTGTTAAATCTGAAAAAAAAATTCCCATGCAACAAAACAATTAAAAATCAGAAATACTGTATACACAATTGGCTGCCAATGTGAATATCTTTGAAAATACAATGTAAGAGATTTTCTGGCAAAAATGTTTGTTACACACGCGCAGTGTTTCAGTAAAAGCATATTTTGAGAAATGGCCTGGGCAATAAAGTATAATATTATAACCATCGTGATACTGGTGAGTTGGATCGAAATGAAGGTACGTCGACGAATGACACGGTCAATCTGGTATATGTTAAGCACGCGTGTATCTTATTGAATACTTGAAAAGCAACACTTACACTCATTTTTCATTGAGATACACAAACGAAAATTTAGAAGAATCGAAAGATCAGAGATCAGCACAAAACGACGCTAACGAACACGAGGCTACCGTGACATACAACTCAATTGTTTGATACTTGAAAACAGAAATTTCGTTAGAAAGTGATTTAAAATTCAAGAATCAAATAAATTAGAGAAAACTAACACTTGCACTTATTTCTTATGGACAGCATAAACGAAATTATGGTAGAAAATAAATATCAGTACGTACAAACAAAGCGAACAACGAACACGATGCGCTACGATGAACGAGCATGCAGGGATGCCAGATTTTTTGTGGGAAACGGACTAGTTATGGTGGAAAATCGCCAAATCTGGCAACCCTGCGAACGTGGTGGCATGCTCGAACGACAGACCGACGGATTCTTATTGGCTGACTAAACGCCGAGAACCAATAACAATGCTAGGACGAGATGAGCGTCCCTCTGTGGGGAACGCAATGGGTCTGTCCAGCCGAACTAATAGCGCTTTCCACTGGGGAACTCAGTGCAGATTTTTACATGCGAGTGAGTGAGAGAGAGATGCACTGAGTACATATGTGTCTCACTTACTCTCATCCGAAAAACTTGAGTCGGTGCGCACTCGGTGCACCAGTGGAAAGCGCTATAAACGTTGAGCAGAAAGGCTCATCACAAATGGCGGCTTGTAATCACTGACTACTGTAGCCGCCATTTGTGATGGCCTTTCTGCTCAACGTTTAGTTCGGCTAAACACACCCAATGCAATTCTTGAGAATGCTTGAGAATGAGAATGTGATTCGGTGTTGCCGGGGCGAATAGAAATTCGCAACCTGAGACCGGGAAAGGATTGTCGGGTTTGAAATTGTAGGCAGATAAAAATGACGCGATTTGAAATTCGCATATGGAATATGAATGAATACTATTTATTTGAATACTTAAAATTTTACTTTTTCTTACAATCTTATATAAATTCATAGGAAAGAGAGATTTCGGAGCGCGAACTCGTGTTTTGAGAGTCAAGAACAAGACACTGTTTTTAGGTGGTTTTCGACGTAGTCTAGAGAGCAGCATTTTAGCCCCCACCCTCGATGTTTGGCATCAGATTACTCTCTCTTTCTCTCTCCCGTTTTTGCTTATTTTTACTGCTTTTGCATGGTCATTCACGCTCTCTCTCTCACTCACTCTCTCTCTTTGCTCCAACCCTAGCGGATTCAGTGACCATGGTTTTAACCATAAAAACGCACTAATAACCGTCAAATGACCGATGGTCATTCTTGGTCCCTATAGTGACCCTAAAAACTATCCAAAGTGACCGAAGTAAGTTCGCTGGAGTAAAAACGTTATAAACGTTATTGACGGTCACTCTGGTGACGTTTGGTCACTTATTTTTATGGTCATTTTCACACCCTGTTGGAACCAAAGCGTTATGAACGGACCGTACGGTTTTGACGGTCACTCCGATGGAGTTAGGTCACTTTTCGTTATGGTCATTTTTTTCACGCTGAAGGTTTGTATGGTCATTTCGGATAGTCATTTTTGTGTCTGGTGGGTCGTAATGGTCACTATTTCGCATTGAAGTTTTGTTGGTCATTTTTTTTTTTTACGGTTCGTATGGTCATTTTTTATTTTTTTTTTATTATATGCGAAATTATTATTACGGCCGATGGGCAATATAGTGAATGTTGGAAAAAAATGATTAGACAGGAAACAGGACCGCTCAGATAGAGAGGGGCGGGGAGGGGACGGCAGTACTTTTATTATTTTTGTATAAAATGGACATTTTATTTGTACAATTAATGTTTGACGAGACGAATTTGTGCTCGGTGTCAAATAAATTACATGCAATCGGTGTGCAAGTGGGCGAGTAGCGCAATCGTAACATTATTTACATTAACAACATAAATATTCCGAATCAAAAACTACGTCACTCAAATTTCGGAGTGCATTCTTCATCAAATACTCTTATGAAATATTATGAAATAAACAGAGATAGGCACCTCTCTATAGTTTGAAGAAAGCATTCTTCGATTATTTATTTTACAATTAATTAAATATTAATTATTTTTTATACATGACATACAAAATTTATAATTAAATATCTATCGAATTGTAAGGAAAAAAATAACAAACAAATTTGACGCCGAAAAGCATCGAGCGATACTTTCTGCGATATTCGTCACTCGTTACATTTACTTATTATCATATCATGCTCATATCATATCCGATAATCGCGTTTTGACAAATGTGCTTGGTACAGCCTTTTTGGGTATCTTTTTATGAAAAAAAACAAATTAGTCACCCCATTACCGCGACAAGCCTGAGTACAAGCTCAACTAATATCAAATGAATCCTAATGATAACATCATAATGAATGAATTCGATGAGAAAAGTACTAATCAAAACACAAAATAAAGAATAAAAACCAATGTTTCATTTTGCGGAATCCGAATGAATGATAAAATGAAATAATTGTAGTAATCAAATGTAGGCCTCACATGTTTGTTCAAAAAATTTTTGGATGGAAAATAAGTTTTACATGCATGCGATCTCAATTAGCGAATCGATTGAAAAAAAGCTTATACGAAATTCAAAAACTGATATTATATTAATTTCGCAGGAACTCGCATCTGCAGAGAAATGAAGAATTGAATTATATTCAATGGAGGAGGCCTTCTTATTCCTTATACTATACAGGAGCGTATCTAAGAATGTAAATACGGCTTCGAAATTAAATTAATTAAAAAATTAATTTCTTGAAAAATAATAATAAATCGATATTTCCGTTTATAGGGTACATAGTGTATACTCCCTACCATAACATACTAAATTTTCGGAAAAATCGACGGAAAACGACTTTTGCTTTTTCGCCCAAACCACTACATTTTTCGGAATTTTGCAAATTTCTTGGATTTTAATATCTGACTCGACAGAGTATAAAATTTTACGTATTCCAAAACAAGAATTTTTCGAAAAGTTCGAAAATTGTGAAATTGGCGGTGATTTTTCGGAAATTATACGTTAAATATCAGAGAAAAAAAATATATTCACATATAATCTTAAAAACCCGTTATCAAGCGTAAAAAATTTATATAAGGAGGTTCTTCACCCAGAGCAAATCGGTAAGAATTATTTCAAAATTTGAGGGGAGGTTTGTGCTGGTACTACAAATACACCGTAATTATTTTACATTTTTTCACCACGTACTTTAGGAGACAACAGTATATTATGCACCAAGGGAAGAAAGTAGGCGTTTTTCATTGAGCGCCGATGTTTACAGAACGCTTACTTCCTTTCCATGATGCATACGATACTTTCTACAACACATTCGTTGAAAACGAGTGTTTTTTCGCTTCTGAAAAGGGATAAAAGTTACAGTTTCTTGAGCAGGGAAAAAAAAGAGAGAAACAAGCGACAGTGCAGGGTAAAAAAACTGTTTTTTTCTCTGGTAAGAAACTATGACTTTCATCCCGCTTCCGAGGGTAAAAAACACAAGTTTTCAATGCACGTGTTGTAGAAAAAACATTGAATATGCCGTTTATACATGGGCTCTTATGGGAGAAGTATTCGAAGCTATAGCTGTAATTGTATTGTATTTGTAGCTGGAATTGTACTGTATAATTGGAGATTATTTTTGGAGTGAAAAAACGGTAAAATTTCCTCGAAGAACCGCTCAAACGCTAGATTGAAATATCAAGATTCTGTAGGTTCCAAAAAATATGCTGGTCAGCTGAAGTTTTAACTAAATATTTAATGATGAAATGCGCAGATAGCCCGTGAGCAGTCCGACTCTCTTGTTTTATGCATGCCCCGCTTCCCGCGCGCTCCACCGCGCCTATTTTCGCACCTACCCTCACCGCCGTGATGTTAAGAACCTCCTTAAGTGATAAAAAAAAGTACGCGGCCACGTATTTTGGGCGAGAAAATTACGAGCAATTAGGGAATATGACCTCCGCTGCTCTGCACGATCCGAGATGGATTCAGCCTGTTGTTACGATAACTCAGCGGTATACCGGTATATTTAGCCGTTTTATCCGCTTTTATGCAGACACGATTAACATTGACGTGCTCCGCTTCAATATCGACACCGGTGCAGATCGGTAATTTTCCTTATTTCTGAAACAAAATTAGCACTACATTTGTGTTTCATTTTAGAGAATATGCTATTGAATTTCCAACGTTAAATGTAATTTCCATTAAAAATGATAAATCCACACTTGAACTTTGCGGTGCCCAAATTACATTTTACTTACTCGCGAGGCGACGAAGGATCGACAAATGCCTCGACCAATAGTTGATTAATCAGTTTCCCAAACGTTCGGCAGTTTGATACCGTACGTACCGCTGTGGTTCGAAATAATTATCGCTGGGCCCTGTATGTCGGCAATTGTGACGAATGCTCGGCGCGTGCTTGCTGCAACTCGGCGAATGTGCTGCGCTTCTGATGTGCTCCCGAGATCATCGAAACATTCGATGAAAATGCCATGCACCTTTTCTCCATTGCAATCGAATTGAACAATATGCAAGATTTCAGCCAAACCAATATTTCGAACGAATAAAAATTTGTTACAATGTTTCGTATTCACTGTTATCTTACGGCAACTGTACTCGACACCTCTTATTACAGCTCGCTGAGTAACTGACATTGCAAAAGGTGTATTACCGGTTCCGCTCAAACAGTCAAACTCCCAAGGCAGTGGTTGGCGGGAAATAGTTCGTCCGAGGACTCGAAATTCGTTATTGGTCATGCTTGGTGCTTGCAATAACTGTCTTGGTCCGGCGTTTTTTCCACGTTTCAGAATGGCTTCTATTCGGATTTTTGAATGCTGCGGAATGCTTTCATCGTATATTAGGTTTTCCATGAATCTATTCATTAAGAATCTTGTAACAATTTGCAGCGGCCTTGCTGTTGCGCTGGTTACAGAGTCTATGATTCGTTTATTAAAAGATTCAAACGGAAAGGCGCTAGTGGCCCACAGCGGTCCCCAGTTTTCAACTGTATTCGGTAAATGATTGAGTAGATGGATGTTGAAAGTCATATGCTCTTTTCCAAATATGTTTTCAAAACCTTTGACGTAGCTTTGAAGTAGGTTTTTCGCTTTATGCAGATCCTCGGTACTTATCGAGTCCTTGTTGAAAATATATACCGCTCTGGAAAGTAATGTGAAGTTTTCGAGATCAGACTCGCGAACGATTCCTTTCAAACATACCGTACCATAGTAAAATAGCCAATTTCGCCACTCTGACGCCTTCCAATTTTTATAATTTTCAATATTCCTCGGTTTCCTTGAAATTCTTGCCGGTACTCGCGCACTTTGCAAACGGGAATTAATAACCGCCAAATTTTTTGGGGTACCGCAATACCAGGGATCACTTGCCTTTCCAAAAAGAAGCTGCGCAGTGTTTTGTTTAACAGCCCCCAAATATACATTATGCATACCCTCCACGATAACTCCACGAGACATATCGACTTTCGGCATTGCCTTCACTACCGACGTACCTTTCACACCCAAAACTTTTTCATCTTTCTCTCGTGCTTCCCTCATATGCTTCCGAATTTCTTTATCGGTACGCAGACGTGCGTTCCTGCAGAGCGGGTACGTTCGAGTCCCTCCAATTACTTCTCCGTTCGCGTAACAAAATGTGCACCCATACTCGCCGTTAAACTGCGTCATGTTCAATAACGCTGGCCTTGCTATCGAATCCACGGAACAAACGAGCGTAATAAATTTGCTTGTTACTTTTTCTGTGCCGTTGGGTTTCCACGTGATACCCGTTTTATACAAATTCCCCAACTCTTTGATGGTTGGAAGAAGAAACGTGTTTAAATTCGGATGATTGTTCTCTACCCAAACACCAGCTAGCAGCATATGGCGTTTCCGGGCATGGGGCGGTAGCTCGTTTATCGTCAGCAAAATCGGCCAAGCACTAGCATTCGAGGAGTTGGCTACCTTGCATCCATCGGTATTAAATGTAAACGAATAATTATATTCCGAGCTGAAAAAGCCTCCGGGCTCACATTCCTTTTTGTACTCTGTACCATCGAAGATATCCTCTATGCCAGTCGGGCTTATTTTCCGACGTTGGTACCGGTAACGCAGTAAATCAACTATTCTGGGAATAGCAAACAAATTCTTTAATTGCTCTTCCAAACTCAACTGAATAAAGTACGATAAAGAATTATTCGGTTTGTTCGGGCCACACGCTCCACAAGTACATTCTTTGCTTGGTTCGATACCTTCTCCAATTTGACAGTGGCATAAACGACAATACAAATGATGTACCATTGCCAAATTATCGTTCCTCAGCAACGTTGCCCATAAACTCGTCTTCGTAGATGGTACTCCACTACCGTTTATGATTGATCTCATTATTTTCAATATTTCCAAAGTCGCTTCATACGTTAGACGGTGTCGAATTGATAAGGCCATGACCTGACAGAGTATGTCACATTCCGTTATATTGGGCCTAATGGTCACCGATTGGGTCAACGAGTTATGGTTGCCCAACATCGCGAACATCTCTGTACGTACATTGTCAGATTCTGGCAACATTGAATAGTCAGCAGTACAGCTGCCGCTGGTATCGTCACTATCGTCGGAACTGTCAGAACCGGTACCGCTTGTGCTCTCGATTTCTGCTTCCACAGTGCTAATAACATTTATATTATGCGTTTTGATCTCGCGGTTTCTTATGTCGTCGATGTCGCATCTCCCTGTCTTACCGACTGCTCCAAAAGGCCACACATTCATTCTTCCGCTCGGGCTACCGTTTTCTTGATTTTCTACATCATCCGTACTGAGCGTCGCGTTCTCTTTCGGCACATGATCGACGAAACAAACGGGGCCGGCATCGCTCATACTCTTGTTTTGTGTTTCCACAGTGCTAGACTCGTTCTTGTTACTTCTTTCAATATCGCAATAGCTTTCGTCGTCGATGGGGGATATTTCTGCATTGCCGACGACTGCAAAAGCTCCTACGTTCGTTTTTTCACTCGAGTTGTCGTTTTCTTCATCTTCGTCATCGTCTGTAACGTGCTCCGAGTTCTTTTCCGGTACCTGATTAATGCAGTCTATTTTATGTTGTTCTGGCTATTCAGGAAAAACGAAAAAAAAATTACATTCACATCGAATTTACGGGACGCCCGAAATGACAAATTCCCGAAAATCTGTCGAGCTTAAATGTTGATGCTTGGATGGCTAATGCATTGGCTAATGCAAAAGATTGAGACGGTTTCCGTATCAAACGGACCGAAAAAGAATTTGAGAAGAGGAGATTGATCAAAGCGGAATCAGCAAAAAAAAAATCCCAAACCCGAACTCCGCTAACAAAAAGCCAACGTCTAATATGTTATATTTGTATACAATCTCCCAAGTATTGTGTAATATGCATGCTGTTGAGCGCAGTAACGAAGAGACAAAAACGACTGACGCACATGTGGAACAGCTCTCTTACTTAATATCTTATGTGATAAACAATTGTTGTAAATAAACGTATTTCCTATCTCTAGCTCGGCACTCAATCTCTTTTCTTCAAGTTTCTCAAACTCCTTGGCAAATCCATGAATCTCCATCGCTGGGTTTCCACTCAAGCATTTTATGATTTTATCCTGTCATTTCTCGTTCAAATATTAATACAGCATATTTTTTAGCCCTTGCCAATATTTTTTTTTTAACTTTATTGCATATTCATTAATTTTATCATACTAGTAATGAAAAGTATTCTTTATGAAAGTTCTATTAACCCTTTGCGGCATAGTGGGACACCAGAGTCCCACCTTTTTTATTCACAACTTTCCTCGGTAGATTTAATGCTTTCGAAGTAACATCCACGAATCTTTGTACTATAATAGTAGAAGCATCGTGGAAAGTGACGAAAATGATGATACATGCAGTTACGCAAAATAACAAACAATTATAAATATATAAATGTCAAAAATCGTTCATTTTTTAGAAAAAAAATCATTTTCGAACGAACTTTTCGGTAAATTGCAACCAAATTTGGTACTCGGGAGTTTTGGGGGTCGCTGATTACAAATTTGAGGTCCATTTTTTAAAATTAAAAATGGCGGATTCAATACGGCGGACGAATTTTCGAAAGTTCATCGGATTCACGTGAAACTAGTTACTCGGGGGTTTTAGGGATCGCTGAATACGAATTAGGAGTCCGCTTTTGAAAATTGAAAATGGCGGATTCAATATGGCAGACGAATCTTTAAAAATGCATCGGATTCACTTGAAAGTAGTTACTCGGGGGTTTTAGGGGTCGCTTATTACGAATTTGATGTACGTTTTTGGAAATTAAAAATGGCGGATTCAATATGGTGGACGAATTTTCGGAAGTTCATCGGATTCACTTGAAACTAGTTACTCGGGGGTTTCCGGGGTCGCTGATTACGAATTTGGAAACAGTTTATAAAAATTGAAAACAGCGGAACCAATACGTCGAAAGAATTTTCGAAGATAATAGAATTTCAGAGAGTTCATCTCTTTGAAAATACTTTCGACGTATTGGTTCCGCTATTTTCAATTTTTATAAACTGTTTCCAAATTCGTAATCAGCGACCCCGAAAACTTCCGAGTAACTAGTTTCAAGTGAATCCGGTGAACTTTGGAAAATTAGTCCGCCATATTAAATCCGCCATTTTTTATTTTCAAAAACGGACTTCAAATTCGTAATCAGCGACCCCGAAAACCCCCGAGTAACTAGTTTCAAGTGAATCCGATGAACTTTCGAAAATTCGTCCGCCATATTGAATCCGCCATTTTTTATTTTCAAAAATGGACTTCACATTCGTAATCAGCGACCCCGAAAACCACAAATTCGATAGTTTCAGTAAAAAACCGTTCGTCTGAAAAATGTATGCCGCAAAGGGTTCAGAAAAAAATGATTTTTTTTTTCAATGCTGGCTTCTTCGCTGTATGGATGCAGTCGTGTTTTCGAAGGCAATCAGAAGTAACTTCGGGGATATATGAACGTAAGTAAAAAAATAAAAAACATTTTATGATTTTCAAAACCAATACAATCTGTTGAAGAGCCAAAATTTTACGATAATCTGTCACGTGTTATTTACCGATTATACGCTTCACGAATTTTTTCGTCACTAACAAGGAGAGTATCAGGCCTCCGGCTCATGGCTCATGGATTATGCTGAAACTTGCAGATGTGTTTCGTTAGCCCTAAGAATCAAGCCTCTCATCCGTAGTTCCATCCCACAGGCCCTTTGTTGCTCTCTTCGCTCTATGTTATTAAAACTATCAGTCGATCATAAAAATCAATATTCTACGGTTTCATAACCATATTTAATGTTGGTCGCTGCTGCTAGGCCGATACACACTTCGCACAAGCAAGGAAAACCGAAGCGGAGATCTATATTATAATTCTTGCAAATACTATGCGTATTTCTACAAGACGAATTGTAATATAAATCTTCGCTTTGATTGCATCGCTTTGCTTTTCTTTGCTTGCGTGTAGTGTGTATCTGTGTAGCGTAGCTAGTATGCACTGCATAGGGTATATCGGTTTAACCGCAGCGACCAACATTGAATATTCAATGTTGGTGGCTGCCGCTAAACCGATACACACTACGCACAAGCAAAGAAAAGTGAAGCAAAGATTTATATCAAAATTCGTCCTGTGGTAATACGCATAGTATTTTCAAACATGATTCCCATGAGTCGAATTGTAATTTAAAAGTTCAGTTCAGTCCGCATCGCTTTGCTTTTCTTTGCTAGCGCGTAGCGGGTATCCGCCCAGCGGCAGCGACCACCATTGAATACGGTGAGTTAACGCGTGGAATATTTATTTTTATGATCAGCTGACAAAGTTTCAATGACATACCAAAGATCACCGGATCAGTACAGAGCGGTAAATTGGTTAAAAATGGTATTTTATGTCATGCGGCGAGCGACAAAGGGCCTATGGGATGGAACTGCGGATAAGAGGCTGGATTCTTAGGACTAACGAAACACATCTACAAGTTTGTGCAGAATCCATGATCCGGAAACCTGATACTCTCCTTGTGAGTCTAAAACTGGATGATTTCTATTGGAAAATAATTGTCTAATATACATACACACATGCAAACACACTACATCATGTAGAACGAAAAGGTTCATCGTGTATACAGTTACGTATGACAATTATCGTTATCTGCATTAATTTGATTCATGAATTTGCGTGTGCGTAACTAAATACACGTATATATTTTTTCCCTGTACCTTGTGATATCGAATTCAAATTTTATTTAATTTTCGAGCTAAAAATGTCGCCGCGATGCGTTACGTAATTTTTTTCATCTTTGAACAATCGCTCTACTTAATCATCAAGAATAGAAGAAAATTCAAAGCCTGCGGCTTCAGCGTTTTGTGACCCCTGATTTTTTTTTTTTCTTTTTTTTTTCAACGATATACAAATTCCTGATGCCGCGCCAATGGGTTTTGTCGCACTGGCAGACCCGAAAAAGCTAACCACGAATTTGCGGTTATGTCGTCTGTCTATTTTATAATGTATCCGCGATAAAACATTTTTGCCATCACGCTTTTCAGCCTTCGGATATCAATGCCATTGCTCGGCGTTATGCGAAACCATCCAAACATTGACGAAGCTTGACAGATTTTCGGGATTTTGTCCATACGGGAATTCGTCATTTAAGGCGTTTGTCTACATGCCAAATATATTTCCCCATGCTATATGCATTTAGGTCTTTATCACTTGCTCTTATTTTCAACTATTGTTGCCATTCTAAAACATCCTGTATACTCAGTCACTGATTTTAGAAAAATTCGGTCATCGTAGTACAGTAATGGCTCATGTTCCGTAAGGAACATGAGCCATTAGAGCCATTAGAAAGGTTCTCCACTTTCTAACATACGAAAGTTTATACTTACATAATGCAAAGTTTTTGGGAATGGAAAATCCTTGACGCAAGTACTGCTCCGGAGACTCCACATCCACAGCGCTTTCCTTTTCTTTTTCAGTGCACGGTTTCTGTTTGAAGTGGACAGCGTGGACTTTTTCGAGCCATCTTCTTGTGATACCTCCATATTTTTCTGAAGTACATTCTTCATTCTGTGCTTAACATTGACTGCGTTGCGATGTCAATGTGATACCTTATTGACAAAAAAAATGCGAATGTATCTCAGCCGGCAGGCAACAAAGTGACCACGAAGAAACTGACTACAGCGCCGACTGTCCACCACACGGATAACACACATGGAACATTACTTCACATGTGTGTTATCCGTGTGGTGGACAGTCGACGCTGTGGTCAGTTTCTTCGTGGTCACTCGGCTGCCTGCCATCTCAGCATAATTTTGCTCCATTTTCGATCATGCATGACTCTCAAAAAATATTCCGGACGTCATACAAAACATAGCCACCGATGGATTTAAAATCTCAATTTTTTAATTCCCAAAAACAGCCTTTTTTTGAAATTTCAAGGTCGTTGAGGCAGTAGTAAAAAAAATTTTCAGCCCAGCCCTTTCGCAGGAGCTATTTTTTAGTGAAAATGTGCACGAATGTAGAAAAGCGAAATCCAAAAAAGGCCCTCTTCTGAACCACCAATATATATATATATACATACATAATGTATATATAGAATATGTATATAATGTATATATACATATGTATATTTGTCTTACTTAAGGATGTATGAGCACAAGGTGGCGGGGAATAAGCGAAAACGTGGGCGCGGGTGAGCGCGGTGAGCGAGGGGCACGCATGAAACAAGAGAGAGTCGGACCGCTCATTATCTGACCCACGCGAAAAATTTCCTTAAAATCGATAATTGTATGTCAAAAGGTTCGTTAACCCCCATTTTTTATGGAACGTATGTAATCGTGTTAGTTTTCTGAACATTTAACAGTTTTAATATTGATCGTATCTGATCGTGAAAGATACGAATTTCTGTTTCAAAGTTGCGTCAGCCCAGAATTCGTATATGGCGTGGGATAAATATCTTGATTTCACGAATTAATTACTCGCGTAAAGAGTCGTTGACCCACTTTGAAATTTTGCAGGTTTTATCCTATTAACTTCTGCTACACCATATAAAAAATTCAGATTTTTATATGATCGTGAAGCTAGTGCTCATACATCCTTAAGTGGCCGGGAGCTAAGGCGAGAGGGTTAGTGTGTGTGTGTGTGTGTGTGTGTGTGTGTGCGTGAATGGCGACTTAATTGAGAAGGACAGAGAGCAAGAGATTTCTTAACTTTAAGATTATGTATTAAATATAATTTCTCAACTTACTTGTTGATGTGAGAATACGGGAACCTCGATAATATAACTTTCTTTTTTCACCAAAATCGATGAATTCCGAATGTCTCCGGGGATGAGGGTTATCACCGATGGCGCGCACCAAACTTTCACGGCGATGAAATATCGTATTCGCGTCCGCTTCGATGTTTAATCGTCATCTATCCTCAATGGGACACAGAATTTTTTCAAGGCTATCACCAATTATTTAGAAAAAGCAGTATTTCAAATTTATTTCCAATTACTGTGTCGATATGATACTATTCGCAAACGAACGAAACCAAACTCGAGTCGCTAGCTAACGATAGTCGTGACAGAATCCCGCTACTGCTATAGTATACCCAGAGATGAGCTCATCTCTGGTATACCCTTCTTCCCTTCGTTTCGTCAAAAATGTAGTATCGGACTTGGAAGGGCGAGTGTGCCATGGGCTTGGGTCGAGAAGCGTCGATTGAAATATCCGGCAACGCTGCAAAATTTTTGGTCTATGAATGTGGCAACATGGCGTATAACACTTTATGCTTCGCTCGTGAGCCCATCGATGGAAAAAAATACATTTTATTCGTTTCTTGTGTACTGTGCGGGATTAAGGAGCATGCGCGTGGTGTGTCAGTATATGCCGCGTGATTCGACCGGGCCTTTTTTTTTTGTTTCATTCGTCAATTATTTATCTTCGGACATTTCTAAAAATACTCATTATTTATGTACCGAGATATTCTATTTGTATATATAGTACGGCGGATACGCAATCATGACGAGACCCTCCGGGTCGATAATATGTAATAGTACATGCAATCCCAGTGCCGAGATTCTACAACTCGCTAAAGCTATCGACAGCCTGCTTATGGGAGTTTCCCCTACATCGTTCTTGCAATTGGCTGTCGACGTGACGAGCGCATGCTCACGTTCTCCCCATCGGTGGCGGGAGATTTGACATCACCACAGATAGACTACCGTTATTAGCAATAAGAAATAAACAATATAAATCGAGCGAGAAAAAATTCGACGAAAAAAGGGAATAAAAAGCCTTCAAGAATAAAAAAAATGCAAGCAATATTGCCGATAGTATAACGAATATTATAGAATTCTAGTATAGAAAATATATATATATAAATAAGTACGTCACTCTCTATGAAGCGTACGTGACATCCGTGCTTTGCAAAGGATTAAAGCAATAAAATACTTTTATACACAGGGAAATAAACTGTGGTTTATTGCCCTGTTCTAGCAGGGAAAACCACTTTATTTCCCTTGGTGTATAAAATATCGTATTCACTACAGGGCAAAATTTTTTTTTTGACTCATGTGATTGTATCCCTCGGCTTCGTCTCGGGATACAACCTCGCATTCGTCAAAAAAAACTTTTTGCCCTGTAGTGAATAATATACGGAAAGCCTCGCTTTTTCAAGTAGAGCTCGGATATGGTTCCCAGATTTTTCATGAATTACCCAACGAGGGCGAATCAACGCGCTTTAAAACAATAGGGTGGGTTTTTCCACGCCGCCGCGATGGTGAGACTCAGGCTTTCTCTCTCTCTCTCTCTCTCTCTCTCTCTCTCTCTCTCTCTCTCTCTCTCTCTCTCTCTCTCTCTCTCTCTCTCTCTCTCTCTCTCTCTCTCTCTCTCTCTCTCTCTCTCTCTCTCTCTCTCTCTCTCTCTCTCTCTCTCTCTCTCTCTCTCTCTCTCTCAAAGAGTGAGAGAATTGCGACGAGCTGCTGGCACTGGAAAAACCCTTCCTCCTTAACCAATGGAAAAACCTTTCATCTTCTTTTTTTTTTCTCTTACCAATCGGTACATCTGACTACATCACGTGTTCAATTGCGCGCGCAAGTGTATGGATTTTGGCGGTTACTTCCTCTCTCTTCTCTCTGTCTCTCGCTCTCTCTCTCTCTCTCTTTCTGACACTCTCTCTCTCTCTCTCTCTTTCTTTCTTTCTGACACACTCTCTCTCTCTCTCTTTCTTTCTGACACACACACTCTCTCTCTCTCTCTCTCTCTCTCTCTCTCTCTCTCTCTCTCTCTCTCTCTCTCTCTCTAAACTTACCAATCGGTACATCACGTGTTTAATTGCGCGCGCAAGTGTATAGATTTTGGCGGTTAAAATCTCCATCGATGGTTGCCCCTCTTGCCCCCCTCGCGCTGGCATGCGTCGTCGCTCGTCGCGCCATTTATCATCGTGATCGTGTTTGCCGCGCAGTGGGCAGTTTTGTTGCAAGCGTCCCGTGTGTGATTGTCGAGTTGGAAAAAATTTTTTATAACCGTCGAGAAATCGTTCGTAACAAGAAAAGACTGAAAATGGACTGTGGATATTGCGTGGTCGAAATCGTCAAATCTCGAAAGAGAGTAGTGGTTCCGATCGACGAGATAAAACGGTACAACAGAAGAAATGGGAAGTACGATTTGCCGTGTAGTACCGGTACACTGCAGTCCATCATGAAAAATCATGCCAAAGAGAACGAGACCTTGAGGATTAAACATATTGAAAATGGTATAAGCTATTATGATCATGTTCAAGCACTACGAGTGACGAGTAAGTTCAATAATTGTACAGAATGCCTTCATTGCAACTGCAACATAACCTCACTACTGACGTGCGACCATGAAAATTGTGGATGTAACGTTTTTGCCATAAAAAATTAATTTTTTCTTTAAGGAACGGAAAAAGAAGGAAACATTTTCCTTCAAACATGTCGAAGCGTTGGTCGTGGCAAACGCGTGAAAAAAAGAAAACTACAGCATACACCGAGTACCATTGTTAGCCGAAGCGGGGGAAGACCGCCGAGAGATGCGAAATCAACAGACGAGATCGAACAACTGGAAATTGTTGAGGTAAACGTTATGATAGTAACTACAATTAATGATGATAGTAATGTAGGCATTGATCGTTTAAAGGAAACACCTGATGTTGCATTCCCATCAGAGTGGCAGAGAAGTTTTTGTTGTTAATTTTTTGAATTTATATCTTTTTTTTAATTTATTTTTACGGTGTGGCTATTCGCACCCTTTTTCGTGTCTCGTGTTTTTGCGACGGCACTGGGACACATCCGGTTCGTGTTCCGTGTCTCGTGTCTCGTATATAAGGCAAGCAGCCGAGTGACCACGGATCAACTGACCACAGTGCCAACTGTACACCACATGGATAGAAAATTTATCAATGTATGCATACATACATTCATAAATTTTCTATCCGTGTGGTGTACAGTTGGCGCTGTGGTCAGTTGATCCGTGGTCACTCGGCTGCCTGCCGTATATAACTGTAGGACATTTTTTCGTGTTTCGTGATTGTAACGCTAAACGATGGGACACTATTTTTGCATGTCGGCGACAGTTTCAAGTTTGGTAACACTTCCGAATTTTGATATTTTCTTATTAGTTTAATTGTTTCAATAGTTTGGATAAATTTAATTTTAATTTTTTTAATCAGCGATCTCTAATATTCGCGATCTTTATTTACACGTGACGACGATGTCGAGAAGAGTTCGCTGAGATCCTTAAAACTCTTTGAAGGTTAAGCATGGTGTGGGCGCCTCGTATTTCGTGCCTCGCCTCGTATCTCATGGCTATACATTGACGAACCCATGAGATACTTGCACAAAACTCCCTACATATACAGTTTCACGGTTTTCTCGTTGCAACACTAATTTAACTTGTATCTCGCGCCCATAATTTAACGAACCAACGAGATACTAGCGCGGGTATATACTCGCGGTTTTTCGTGTCCCGTGTCTGTAATATTTAATGAACCAAAACGAGATAATTGTACGTATATTTACAGTTCTCTCCTCGCTAGGGTCTCCTATCTCGTGCCTATAATATTCGTAAGCCAACGAGGTACTGGCGTACATATACAGTATATTTACGGTTTTCTCGTTACAATAGTAACTTGTATCTCTCGCCTATAATTTAACGAACCAACGAGATCCTAGCGCGGGTATATCCTCGTGAATATAATGTAGATGTACGCGAGTACCTCGTTGGTTCATGGAATATTATAGGCACGAGATAGGAGACCCTAGCGACGAGAGAACTGTAAATATACGTACAATTATCTCGTTTTCGTTCATTAAATATTACAGACACGAGACACGAAAAACCACGAGTATATACCCGTGCTAGTATCTCGTTGGTTCGTTAAATTATGGGCGCGAGATACAAGTTAAATTAGTATTGCAACGAGAAAACCGTGAAACTGTATATGTAGGGAGTTTTGTGCAAGTATCTCATGGGTTCGTCAATGTATAGCCATGAGATACGAGGCGAGGCACGAAATACGAGGCGCCCACACCATGCTTAACCTTCAAAGAGTTTTAAGGATCTCAGCGAACTCTTCTCGACATCGTCGTCACGTGTAAATAAAGATCGCGAATATTAGAGATCGCTGATTAAAAAAATTAAAATTAAATTTATCCAAACTATTGAAACAATTAAACTAATAAGAAAATATCAAAATTCGGAAGTGTTACCAAACTTGAAACTGTCACCGAAATGCAAAAATAGTGTCCCATCGTTTAGCCTTACAATCACGAAACCAGAAAAAATGTCCCACAGTTATATACGAGACACGAGACACGGAACACGAACCGGATGTGTCCCAGTGCCGTCGCAAAAACACGAGACACGAGACACGAAAAAGGGTGCGAATAGCCACACCGTTATTTTTAACCAGTCGCAGCGATGCGCAGCACGTTAAATCGATGCTAGGTATCGATATTGTTCAATATTGTTAGAGCGCTAGGAAGTGTTTCGATTGTGTGGACACTATAACAATTGTATCGACACGTGGGATTGAAACAAAATACATATATTGCTGTAGTGTCCACACTATCCAAAAACTTCCAAGCGCTTCGTAACAATTCGCGGCGAGTCTCAGCGGTGCAAAAAAAAAATTTGTACCCTCTAGGATGAAAGTATCCGCAAGCGTTTTGCAGAAGATCGTTCAAACCACTGTAAAAAGATCTGGCCTCAGATACTTTCATCACATAGGGTTAAAAAAAATTCCAGTCACGTACTACCATAATATAAAAATAGGCCTGAGGATTATTTTATTTGACTTTATTCTGGGCATTTCTCAAATTTACCAAGGTCTCCACTTAGTATTCCACACAGTTTTTTTGGCACTCATTTCAATAAATTGCAGTAGCATATTAGCCGAAACTGTTTAATCGTTGACACTTTTTTTCTTCCATTTCTTTGGGTAAAAATTTTTGAAGAGAGACTTCTGTTTCCTTTTCAATTCTCTGAACGCGGATTTTTTCAAAAAAATGTTTTTTTTCAAATTTGAAATTTTTTTTTTGTATCAATACTTTGGCTCGTCGTAAGTCCTAAACTATGACTCGGGTTAAAATATTTCGAGAGAGACTTCCGTTTTTTTTTCAAATTCTCTAAACGCGGATTTTTTGAAAAAATCCGCGTAAAATCCAAAGTATTGTACAAAAAAATTTTTTTAAATTCGGAAAAAACAATTTTTTGAAAAAATCCGCGTTTAGAGAATTTGAAAAGAAACAGAAGTCTCTCTTAAAATATTTTTACCCAAGTCATTGTTTAGGACTTACGGCGAGCCAAAGTAATGACACAAAAAAAATTTCAAATATGAAAAAAAAATTTTTTGAAAAAATCTGCGTTTAGAGAATTGGAAAAAAAACAGAAGTCTCTCTTGACAATTTTTTACCTGAGTCATGGTTTAGGACGTAAAGCCAACCAAAGTATTAATTCAAACAAAAAATTTTCAAATTCGAAAAAAAAAATTTTTTGAAAAAATCCGCGTTTAGAGTGCAGATGCAGAAATCTTAACGGTCATATCCCAATATTGTTTTCTGCAAAATTTCAGTCAATGTTATGAAAAAAGTCTCGTATGATAGGAGAAACTACAAACGTTCCATCTTTGTGTATTTCTCTTGCTCAAAGTAGAATTAATGTCATCAAATGTATGTTCGCAGAGAATGAGTAAAAAAACGGCAATGCTGGCGAAACGCATAAACGAGGACGCCGTTGATAAATATATTGATGGCGAAAACAATGTGAGTTGAACATGTATAGTAGCCGTTAGCTGAACGTATAAATTCAAAGTTTCTCGTTAATGAGAATATAGGAAAACCATTCATATTTACACCTACAGATAACAGAGAGAAGCGAAGAACCGTGGTGGACGAGCCACGAAATGACGAATCCAAGAGACGAAAAAAACAACGCCGACGCGCTTGTTAGAACAGAGGAGGAAAACGATCTCGCCGATGGGAGTTCGACCCAGAAGATCTTCGATATGAGCGTGAGTAGATAAGTACTTAAAAAAATCAACTTTCACCAGATCGGTTTTTATCAGCCCCCTGGCACTGCTGGGTATACCGTGTTCGCCATATTGTCATCTTGACGAGAGGCGCTAGTGGTCACCTGCGTTCCCCCCACTACGATCGCGCGGCGTCTGCATCGTCTGTATACGACGCATACGACGCGTTTGGATTATTATTAATTGTTCGTTAAGAAATTAGAATTCCAAAGTATATTTGTACAAGGGACGGGATAGGATATTTACACATTTTAAAGTATTATTTTATCATAAACATTTTTATTAAACGTAAAACAATTCTTTCATTTGAAATTAATTAACTTCTGAAGACTCTACGGACGAAACAGATTTTTTAATTTCTGATTTGGCAAAATTTTTCTTTCCGTACGCTCCGTGAGAAAAAAATCCCAATTCTCCGTTAAGTACAAGCTCAACTGAGAACTGGGATTTTTTAAATTCTTATTTTGCAAAACTCTTCTGTCCATAGAGTCTTCAGACTCTGCGAAGAATTGGGTCTATTTTAAAATTATTTTCTCAAAGCTGTACACAGAGAAAATTGTTCAAAATAATTTTAAAAAGACCCCAGTTCTTCACAGTATCTGAAGACTCTACGAACAAAAAGTTTTCCAAAATAAGAAATGAAAAAAGCCCAGTTCTCGTTGAGTTCAAGCTCAACCGAGAACAGATTTTTCAATTTCTTGGCAAAATTTTTCTTTCCGTACGCTCCGTAGAGAAACCAATCCCAATTCTTCGTTAAGTTCAAGCTCAACGAAGAACTGGGATTTTTTAATTTCTTATTTGGCAAAATTTTTCTGTCTATTGAGTCTTCAGACTCTGCGAAGAACTTGGATTTTTTTTTTTTAATTATTTTTTCAAGACTATACACAGAAAAAAATATTCAAAATGATTTTTAAAAAATTCTAGTTCTTCACAGTATCTGAAGACACCACGGACGAAAAGTTTTCCAAAATAAGAAATAAAAAAGCCCAGTTCTCGTTGAGTTGAAGCTCAACCGAGAACAGACTTTTTAATTTCTTGGCAAAATTTTTCTTTCCGTAGGCTCCGTAGAGAAACCAATCCCAATTCTTCGTTAAGTTCAAGCTCAACGGAGAACTGGGATTTTTTAATTTCTTATTTTGCAAAATTTTTCTGTCCATTGAGTCTTCGGACTCTGCGAAGAACTTGGATTTTTTTTTTTTTTTATTATTTCAAGACTATACACAGAAAAAAATATTCAAAATGATTTTTAAAAAATTCTAGTTCTTCACAGTATCTGAAGACACCACGGACGAAAAGTTTTCCAAAATAAGAAATAAAAAAGCCCAGTTCTCGTTGAGTTGAAGCTCAACCGAGAACAGATTTTTTAATTTCTTGGCAAAATTTTTCTTTCCGTAGGCTCCGTAGAGAAACCAATCCCAATTCTTCGTTAAGTTCAAGCTCAACGGAGAACTGGGATTTTTTAATTTCTTATTTTGCAAAATTTTTCTGTCTATTGAGTCTTCCGACTCTGCGAAGAACTTGGATTTTTTTTTTAATTATTTTTTCAAGACTATACACAGAAAAAAATATTCAAAATGATTTTTAAAAAATTCTAGTTCTTCACAGTATCTGAAGACACCACGGACGAAAAGTTTTCCAAAATAAGAAATAAAAAAGCCCAGTTCTCGTTGAGTTGAAGCTCAACCGAGAACAGATTTTTTAATTTCTTGGCAAAATTTTTCTTTCCGTAGGCTCCGTAGAGAAACCAATCCCAATTCTTCGTTAAGTTCAAGCTCAACGGAGAACTGGGATTTTTTAATTTCTTATTTTGCAAAATTTTTCTGTCCATTGAGTCTTCGGACTCTGCGAAGAACTTGGATTTTTTTTTTAAATTATTATTTCAAGACTATACACAGAAAAAAAAATTCAAAATGATTTTTAAAAAATTCTAGTTCTTCACAGTATCTGAAGACACCACGGACGAAAAGTTTTCCAAAATAAGAAATAAAAAAGCCCAGTTCTCGTTGAGTTGAAGCTCAACCGAGAACAGATTTTTTAATTTCTTGGCAAAATTTTTCTTTCCGTAGGCTCCGTAGAGAAACCAATCCCAATTCTTCGTTAAGTTCAAGCTCAACGGAGAACTGGGATTTTTTAATTTCTTATTTTGCAAAATTTTTCTGTCCATTGAGTCTTCGGACTCTGCGAAGAACTTGGATTTTTTTTTTTTAATTATTTTTTCAAGACTATACACAGAAAAAAATATTCAAAATGATTTTTAAAAAATTCTAGTTCTTCACAGTATCTGAAGACACCACGGACGAAAAGTTTTCCAAAATAAGAAATAAAAAAGCCCAGTTCTCGTTGAGTTGAAGCTCAACCGAGAACAGATTTTTTAATTTCTTGGCAAAATTTTTCTTTCCGTAGGCTCCGTAGAGAAACCAATCCCAATTCTTCGTTAAGTTCAAGCTCAACGGAGAACTGGGATTTTTTAATTTCTTATTTTGCAAAATTTTTCTGTCCATTGAGTCTTCGGACTCTGCGAAGAACTTGGATTTTTTTTTTTTAATTATTTTTTCAAGACTATACACAGAAAAAAATATTCAAAATGATTTTTAAAAAATTCTAGTTCTTCACAGTATCTGAAGACACCACGGACGAAAAGTTTTCCAAAATAAGAAATAAAAAAGCCCAGTTCTCGTTGAGTTGAAGCTCAACCGAGAACAGATTTTTTAATTTCTTGGCAAAATTTTTCTTTCCGTAGGCTCCGTAGAGAAACCAATCCCAATTCTTCGTTAAGAGTCATCGAGCGAGGGCATACGAAGCGCCAAGTGGCAATAAGCGAACTAAAAATTCCCTAGATGTTTTATATTCCGGATTTCGCCGAAAATACAATAGTATTCCACAATTAAACCTAACAAATAAATTTCTTCGACTAGTAAAATATACGCTCTGGTCCTCTGCTCCGTGGAATTTTTTTTTTTGAGGCACAATAAATTATCGAAAACTCGAGGCGGTTGTCGTTTGCCACGACGCTTTTCTCACCAACTGACAAGTTCATTTTATTATTAATTTCACACACATCTGCCACTCTTTATCGGACCAGAGCGTACTGCTCGCCACTTCACTGCACTTTTTAAAAAAATTTCCACCCTATTTCGATGAAAAACGAAGTAATCATCCGGAATATAGAATCGGAGACGCCAAGTTCGTTCTCACGGCTATATGACAGTACATGCTATGTATTTCACAGTTCCGGCTACTAACGCTAGGTTCGCTAGTCACGGTTGTCGGTATGAGCGGAAAAGCAGCAGTGCTGGCGTAAGCGCAAATTGAGCCCTGAGATAAAATATTTTTTTATTCTTTGATCGAATATTCGTGTAGAATATTGGTTCGTTGACGTAAAGTCAATAAAAATGATCTTTGAATTTTTTAGGCATTCTTACCGAAATACTGTCAATAAACAATACAGCAGTATTGTACAAAGCAATACTGAAATGCAAATATTCGCGAATTCATCATTTTTCGTTTTATGTATTATCTATATTATATATGGTCCGGCTTCAAGGTCACGGTTCGAAGCGTTCCATGTGTGTGTGTGTGTGTGTGTGTGTGTGTGTGTGTGTGTGTGTGTGTGTGTGTGTGTGTGTGTGTGTGTGTGTGTGTGTGTGTGTGTGTGTGTGTTGTTGTGTGGTGTTGCGAGAGAGAGAGAGAGAGAGAGAGAGGATCCCAAGCGCGAAAGCCTGCAACCGCGCTGTTGCCGCGCTGCTGCAGGCTACAGAAACACACGGTTGCCGCACTACAAACACACGCTGTAGCGGCGCGGCGGTGGCCCGAGTTTTCTCTCGATGCACGGATTCAGGGATTCGCAACATGACAACAGCTGACGAGCTGACAGCTGAGCGATATATGCAATGCTTGGGCCGTATGACGGAGCATCTGAGCTATATTTCAATAACAAACTATTGTTATTCACAGCGCTGTGACGGATGTTTTTCTATTAACTAATTATTTGATAACTATTCATTAATAATAATAATTATTATTATTATTTAAATTATTTTATTCTATTTTTGAGGCCCATTTATATGAATTAATTTTTGTCAATGTTTTAAAGGTTATAAATGTTATAATTTTTCAACATTTTTTTCCATACTTTTAAAAATTAAAAAAAATTATTTTGATCGAGCTTCTATTTTTCAGCCGGGGTATTTTTTTTTCTCCTAGAGGAAGCTTTGTTTTCGAAAAAAATTTTTTTCGAGATTTTCATACCATCACGTTCAAAATTTCCCAAAAAATCGACAAAATCAACATTTAGGAAAAATGTCCGTTTGCGATGTGTGTGATAGTATCAGTGTCCGCGCTATAACTTTCATAAATTTAAAGCTATCGGGCCTACACTCATTTTTGCATTGATGTCTGTACAAGAAGGATGATTGGTATTGCGGGCAATTATTATTCCTTGAAAATTTTGAAATTTTCGAAAAATGTATGCATGTGTTCTAACTTTCGCAAATTTGGCTTTTTATATAAATTGTCTGTGGAGCAAGGATGATTCGAATTGAATTTGGCAGTTTTTCCAAAATTTTTAAATTTTCAAAAAATGTATGTGTGCTCTAAATTTCGAAAATTTGACGCTATCGAGCCTAATCTTTTTACATATGATTTTAGAAAATTTCAAAAAATGTGCATGTGTACTCCAACTTTTGCAAACTTTGGTGCTATCGCGGGCCAAAAATTTTTACGCTAATAGTCTCAGGGACAAGGATAATTGGTATTTGGATGAAAATCTCTCAAGGGCTTCAGATTTTAAAAAATGTTGAAATTTTCGAACAATTATGTGCGTGCATTAAATTTTGCAAATTTTAGCCGAAGCCATAGCGTTTTACCCTATTAGTCTGGGTGACAATGAAAAAATGGTGTAAATTCACCTGTGTTTTTTTGGCATTTTTTAGGCTGTTTTTCAATTTTTCAGAGGAGCATGAGCTCGTATTGTTGGACTAACAAGGAGAGTATCAGGCCTCCGGGTCATGGATTATGCTCAAACTTGGTGTGATTCATTAGCCCTAAAAATTAAGCATGTTATGCGTAGTTCTATCTTAACAGCAGGCCTTTTGTCGCACGCTTCATTACATAAAATACCATTTTTAAGCAATTTATGAGTTTTTTGCTACTGCTCTGTACTAATCTAACCAACTTGGATATATTTTATTGAAACTTTGTCAGAGGATCATAAAAATAAATATACCATGGGTTAATTTACCGTATTCTATGTTGGTTGCTGCAGCTAGACGGATACACACACGCACAAGCGAAGAAAAGTGAAGTGAAACAAACCAAAGTGAAGATTTATATTACAATTCGTCTTATGCGAATACGCATAGTATTCATGCTTGCGAATACCAATAGTATTCATGCTTGTAAATACTATGTGCATTCCTACAAGACAAATTGTTATATAAATCTTCGCTTCGGTTTGTTTCACTTCACTTTTATTCGCTTGTCGCTTGTGCATAGTATGTATCGGTCTGGCAGCAGCCACCAACATTGAATATTCAATGTTGGTTGCTGCCGCTAGACCGATACATACTATATGCACAAGCGAAGAAAATTGAAGCAATGTCAAACCAATAAGTGAAGATTTATATTATAATTCGTCTTATGGGAATACGACCTATAGCGGCAGCGACCAACATTGAATATTAATGTTGGTTGCTACCGCCAGACCGATATATACACTGCACACAAGCGAATAAATATGAAGCGAAGCAAACTGAAACAAAGATTTATATTACAATTCATCTTATGGGAATACGCATAGTATTCATACTTGAAAATACTATGTGCATTCCTATAACACAAATTGTAATAGAAATCTTCACTCCGGTTTGTTTCGCTTCACTTTTCTTTCCTTGTGCATATAGTGTGTATCGGTCTAGCTGCAGCAACCAACATAGAATACAATGAATTAACACGTGGAATCTTCATTTTTATGATCAGCTGCAATAAAATATCCAAGTTAGCTGAATTAGTACAGAGCGCAGTAGCGAACGACTGATAAATTGCTTAAAAATGATATGTCATGCAATGAAGCAAGCGACAAAAAGCCTATTGATAGAAATACGCATAAGAGACTTGATTTTTAGGGCGAATGAAACACCTGTAAGTTTGAGCAGAATCCATGACCCGGAGGCCTGATACTCTCATTGTAAGCAGTATATGGGCTAGATATTTGGTCTTTTTATGTTGATGAGTAAACTATGAAATTGCATGTGTATGCAATTTTGTATGCATATTCAAGTGGGAATATATATATATATGTCAAAGATATCCGAAAAATATAAGATAGAAGATTTTAGCATGAAAAATGCTGTATATGTATTTTTCGTAAATATTAGACATTTCACATATATATATATATTTCCGTATATTTCACGATTTCACGCATACAAATAACCCATGGAAAAAATGTATTATTTTTATATACGTAAAATCGATGTAAAAGATATGTGAAAAAAATTTTATATTTCTTTTACATGTTTATATGTGTATTCCATAAAATAGAGAGAGAATTCGACAAATAGAGCCATGAGAGATTGAGCGTTGACATGGCAAATCTATGGCATGAGAGAGAGAGAGAGAGAGTATATTTACTCTACCCGGCACATGGATCGGTGGGATACATATATGTGGGACATGACTCCGGTACTTGAGGGCTTTGAGGGTCAATCGGGGCGATCGGGGCCCTTCGCATGAAACATGCGCCGTCACTGTAACTACATCCTACCCTATCGACAACCGTCACTTTTCGCTGAATGCATTAGTTGATATATCTGCCGCAAGCGGCGCTAACCTCGACATGCATTTTTTTCAAATTTTTCCGCAAGAGGCGCTACCCTCGATTCCGAGTTGGTCACGTGTGCTCGATGACTCTTAAGTTCAAGCTCAACGGAGAACTGGGATTTTTTAATTTCTTATTTTGCAAAATTTTTCTGTCCATTGAGTCTTCGGACTCTGCGAAGAACTTGGATTTTTATTTTTTAATTATTTTTTCAAGACTATACACAGATAAAAATATTCAAAATGATTTTTAAAAAATTCCAGTTTTTCACAGTATCTGAAGACTCTACGGACAAAAAGTTTTCCAAAATAAGAAATAAAAAAATCCCAGTTCCTTGTTGAGTTCAAGCTCAACCGAGGACAGATTTTTTAATTTCCTGGCGCGTAGTGTGTATCTGTCTAGGTGTCTGGTATGCCCTGCTTAGTGTGTAACTGGATTATTATTTTTTTTCTTCTTATTTTCAGAAATAATATAATAAATTGTAGTCATTTATTGTGAGACTTTTTTCTAAAAGTTACAGTGATTCAGCCCTTTTGGTAACAACACCTTAACTTTAGGTGCAACTAAGAAAACTTAATTGCATACAATTGAAGTCGACGAAAAAAACATTTTTAAAAAATTGGAAAAAAAAATTGAAATAAATAGAAGGAATACATGACGATGTAAAGTAATAAGGAATAAAATTTTTTGGAAAATCGAGTCATTTGCTGGTATATCTCGTAATGTACTGCTAGCATATTATGAATGTAAATACCAAACGTAAATTTGAGCTTGTTTTATAATTACAGAAACGCGATAGCGGCGAGACGCACGATACGAATGGTGAGGTAACCACTGGATTGAATCGAAAAGAGTCTGGTGAAAATATGTCGGAAATCGCCATGGACGACTTCCACCCGAGAAAAGCTGGAACGACGCCAACGACGCCCGCCGATACGCCAGAAAAGGTACGGAAAAAATATTAATACAATAAATGTAAAATTTTGTGAATGCAGAATACCAACATTATGTTTATTGGTAAATACTGCATCGTTTGATTGTACCACCGGCTCATCGATGATTTTTAATGCGATGTAGATAATAAATCGGGAATTTGACTTTAAACAGAGTATAATGCGTAAGTATAATTCACCGTATTCAATGTTGGTCGCTGTAGCTAAGCCGATACACTTCACGCGCAAGCGAAGAAAAGCAAAGCGATGCTGATCAAAGCAAAGATTGATATTACAATTCGTCTCATGGCAATACGCATAGTATTCATGCTTGGAAATACTACGTGTATTTATATAAGATGAATTATAATATAAATTTTCGTTTTGCCTTGCATCGCTTTTCTTTTCTTTATTAGCGCGTAGTGTGTATCCGTCTAGGTGTCTAGTATGCCCTGCTTAGTGTGTAACTGGATTATTATTTTTTTTCTTCTTATTTTCAGAAATAATATAATAAATTGTAGTCATTTATTGTGAGACTTTTTTCTAAAAGTTACAGTGATTCAGCCTTTTTGGTAAAAACACCTTAACTTTAGGTGCAACTAAGAAAACTTAATTGCATACAATTGAAGTCGACGAAAAAAAACATTTTTAAAAAATTGGAAAAAAAAATTGAAATAAATAGAAGGAATACATGACGATGTAAAGTAATAAGGAATAAAATTTTTTGGAAAATCGAGTCATTTGCTGGTATATCTCGTAATGTACTGCTAGCATATTATGAATGTAAATACCAAACGTAAATTTGAGCTTGTTTTATAATTACAGAAACGCGATAGCGGCGAGACGCACGATACGAACGGTGAGGTAACCACTGGATTGAATCGAAAAGAGTCTGGTGAAAATATGTCGGAAATCGCCATGGACGACTTCCACCCGAGAAAAGCTGGAACGACGCCAACGACGCCCGCCGATACGCCAGAAAAGGTACGGAAAAAATATTAATACAATAAATGTAAAATTTTGTGAATGCAGAATACCAACATTATGTTTATTGGTAAATACTGCATCGTTTGATTGTACCACCGGCTCATCGATGATTTTTAATGCGATGTAGATAATAAATCGGGAATTTGACTTTAACGAAAGTATAATGCGTACCCAGCAGTATTTGTAGCGTGGCATGAGTTTAAGCAACGAATAACAACTGTAGGAGAAATTAAATAATAATAAAATCTCGACAATTGTTTGCAGGATGCTGTACGAAAATCGCCAGACAGCCCGGTACTCTCCGCCGATGAATTGTCACGGAAGGATTACGTAGCGTCATTGCTCGAGACCGTTGGTGGTAAAGCATCAGAGGACAGCGATTCTGATAAAGATTCTACTGTCACAAGTTCGAATGAATTCGTGCACAGCGATGGGTCGTCGGACAGTCGTATCACCTTGAAAAATGAAAAATTAACGGGAAATATTGTACCGCCGTATGATGCCACTGAACAAGAGATGACGCAGGACGCTGGTGGTTCATTTCAATCATCGACGGTATCGCCCATCAAGATCGATGAGGTAATTCCAAAATTATAAAATATGCAATACTCGATCATTATGAATGACAACTACCATTTTTTCAACTCCGACAGATAAAGGTGGCAGAACAGCCGAAGCCAAAAATCGTCAGCAACGTCAGACTCGTGAAGAAGTTTGAGTACAAGGCAACAGCGTTGAGACACAAGTCCGATAATTCCTCGATTTCGATCGAAAAATCGAAATCACTCGACAACGTAAGTTTAATTCAATTTTAACGCCACTCCCGTTACAATGTAGAAAATGCGGTAAATTGACGGTAGCATGCACATTATGAGATGTAACTGAAAAATGAATGTGTAATTATTATATATGCGATATTATCAAAGAGGTAAATACAGTCCGACCTCCGAATAAGAAACCCGGCAATAAGAAACCTTCCCCAGTTTCGCGCTCAAGCACTTCTCCCACTATGACTCGAGCTCCGAGCTCGAGAATTTTGTGCGCGCACCTCTGGTGAAGAAACCAGCCTGGGAGAGATTATTCGGGCAAAATAAAGTTAACATTGTAGTGTAAATTAATGTGTGCGTGCGTGCGTGAGTGTGTGTGTGTGTGCGTTTTTGCATGGGCGATGTAAACAAATTGGAACTCTTTCGAGAGTTTCTTATCGAGAGGATCGCATGGGGAAAAGAGTGAGAGAAACAGACAGAGGTAGTGAGTGCGGAGCGCGCGCCTGGTGGGGGTATCCGAATTCTAGGAAAAACTCTTCCCCTTGGGGGCTTTTGATTTCTTATTGGGAGGTCGGACCGTACATGGATGAGTCAATATTTTAAATATTTTGCACGAATTTAAAATATCGTATTCATCTTCCCTATAATCCCTATGCATGTAAAATCATATTTTAAATAGTAATTAAAATATCATTTTATTCAAACAAGTATTTTACCTTGTTTCTTGTCGATGAATTCAATAAAATTATATTTTGGCTTCATAGCTTGTCGGAGGTTCTCTTATACAATATCGGAGCCTCCCGACAAGCTATGAAGCAAAAATTTCGTTTTGTTGATTTCATCGATAAGGAACAAGGTGCACACTTGAGAGATAAACTATCCAGAGTAAAAAAATTAAGTATTTGCTGCATGATACAGGTCCCCGAATTCATTAAAATGATATTTTTGCTTCATAGCTTCTCGGAGACTCCGAGGTTGCATAAAAGCCTCCGACAAGGTATGAAACAAAAATGTCATTTTGTTGAATTCATCGACAGATATCGTGCTACAAATACATAATTTTTGTGCCCCGATGGCTTATCATTCAAGCGTATGCTGCTTGTAATCTGTCGATGAATTCAGAAAAATTATATTTTTGATTTGTAACAAATGATTAGTACCAAACACATGGTGGCCACTGGTCAGGGAAGTCAGGGAATTTTTCCAACTGTTTTTAGTGGCCACCATGAAACAGAATGTTGAGGTTTCTTACATCGGGACATGCTTTGAAAAGCCACTTTTCGACGCCTGTTATCGATCCGTAATGTAGCACTTTTCGTGGCTAAATTCATAACTGACGCGAAAAAAACTTTTTGTGTCAGCTACGACCTTGTTACTAAAATGAAAAAATTTTCTCATGTCAGCTATGAAGGTAGCCACGACAAGTACCACTCCACGGATCGATAATAGGCGTCGAAAAGTAGCTTTTCAATGCCTGTGTCGTAAAAAAAAAAAAGGTATGCAGCGCACGCGTAACGTGGCTGTTGCAGCGATGTTATGTTTTTCGAACTCTCCATTGGCTTTGCCTGGCTCTCCTTCGATTGACCAGGCAAAGCCAACGGATGGTTCTAAAAACATGACCTCGCTCAAAAACTTTGACGAAAAGGAACCGAAAAATCCATTGGACATCAGAATACCAGGGGGTGAGGTCGATGACGGGTTGGTTTGACGTGGAATGCCCCACATATGAACGCAAATGTGTATGTAAAATATTAAAACTATTAATTCATTGTTCATAGCAGGATGCGACGCAAGATTCAAACTTGATATACATGACTGAATATGTCGATGATAAAAATCAAAAAGCCTCGTTTAAGAGTAACGAAATATTTCTCATGGAAAATAAATCAAAAAAATATACAAGATGCACGGATGAAACAATACAGAAATATTTGCGGAATCCAAATAATCTTCATTCACTTCGAATTCGCGAGCGAGATGAAGACGAGAGTGAAAGAGGATTATATAAAAAAATCCGAATAATCGAAATTTCGAGTAAGTTGAAAGTTATAGTATTCGTTCGTTAAATTTGATTAAAGAACGGCGAATAAAAAATTGTAATGTTTTATGATTATCGGAAAGAAATAAAACGAATACTTATTACGGGTTATAGGTACCGGATGCAACGAAAAGGAAAAGCCTTTCTTAAAAGGAAAACAACGAATTCCAAAAAAAAAGACGATATCCGACTCGCCGGCAATAACATACACTCCGGTGCCGATTTTAAGGGAAAAGGTATCGCGAAAAGTTGAAGTAAACGAATCATCTGATAAAGCATGCCTGAAAGATGCGGTGAGTTCACACAAACATTATTGTTTAATCGTTATAAAATGATTCTACTGCGTAACCCCAATATTAGAAGGTTATGACCTCAACGTTAAGAACGGCAAAAGTATGCGAGAGTTCTATATGCGGTAATAGAAACTCCCCCGACGCAGGATCATGATTATTATAATATGAGAGCCAGAAATATATAGACGTATATTAAAGTACAGTACACGGAAAAAACGAATTGATTGTGATTAAAAAAAAAAAGGATGGTCGTCCTAACCAATAATAATTGTAATATATGCTTCATGAAATTTATAGGTTAGAACTGCGATATTCGATTAGTTAGAACGATGGTATAATAAACCATTGACGGAGTGGTTATCCCAACCAATTACTTGGTTGTGTTACCAACTTTGTAAATGGTTCCAACAACCATTTCATTAGTTAGTGTAACCACTTTTCTCGTTAGTGCTACCATTTTTCTCCGTTTGGTATGACCAATTAAGGTGTTGTAACCAATATAATCGCCCAACCAATATAATCTCCCAACCAACTTCTTGGTTGTAGAACCAACTTTGTGAAAGGTTCCACCAACCATTGTACTAGTTGAGGTAACCAATTTTCCCATTGCGGTCACTATTTTTATCTACTAGGTGCAACCAATTAAGGTGTCGCTGTAACCAATAAATTTGGTTGTTGCGAACGAAAAAGTTTTGCTAAATAATAAATAAAACAATCTCAGTTCTCCGTTGAGCTTGAACTCAACAGAGAACTGGGATTTGTTTTTCTACCGACTCTACGGACAAAAAGCTTTTGCCAAATAAAAAATAAAAAATCTCAGTTCTCCGTTGAGTTCAAGCTCAACGAAGAACTGATATTTTTTTATTTCTGCTTTTGCAAAACTTTTCTGTCCTTATAGAGTCTAAAACAAAATCTTTTTTGTCCGTAGAGCCCGTAGAGAAAAAAATTTCTGTTCTCCGTTGAGTACAAGCTCAACGTGTAGGATTGGGATTTTTCTATTTCTTATTTTGCAAAACTTTTCTGTGCATATAGTGTTCAGACTCTGCGAAGAACTGGGATTTTGTAAAAATTATTATTTCAAGACTGTACACTAGGGCTGTTCAACAAAACACTTTTTTTAAAAATCATGTTGCTCTTTATTCTATATGCGTTCATCACATTCATCTGTGACGGTTTTTTCTTTATACCTAAAAATGTATAATTCTTTAGGAGTGAGAATCCAAATCGGAACTCGGAGTCAAAATGTTGCCATATTACAGTGCATCAAATTTTGGTTCGCTTCCGCGCGGGTCGGCGCGGCGCGGTTCTGCTCGGAGCGGCATATAGTGGGCGCAGACCTGTAAATCAAAATTTTAATTTTGAGTTTGAACTAAATAGAGAACTGGGATTTTTTTCTCTACGGACTCACGGACAAAGAAGATTCTTTAAACTCTACGGACAAAGAAGTTTTGCCGAATAAAAAATTAAAAAATCCCAGTTCTCCGTTGAGCTTGAACTCAACTGTAGAGTCGGAAAAAGAATCTTTTTTGTCTGTAGAGGCGGAAAAAATAATCTTTTTTGTCTGTAGTGTCGGAAAAAGAATCTTTTTTGTCCGTCGAGTCCGTAGGGAAAAAAATCCCAGTTCTCTGTGGAGTTCAAGCTCAACAGAGATCAGTCTTTTTTATGTATTATTTTGCAAAACTTTTATGTCCGTAGAGTCTTCGGATAATACTGAGATCAACTGGGATTTTTTAAAAATTATTTTGAATAATTTTTTCTGTGTATTTTCTGTTTCTTTTTGTCTTGTGAAAATAATTTTTTTTAAATCCCAGTTCTTCGCAGAGTCTGAAGGCTCTATGGACAGAAAAGTTTTGAAAAATAAGAAATAAAAAAATCCCAGTTCCTGTTGAGCTTGTACTCAACGAAGAACAGATTTTTTTAATTTTCGCACATAACTCATTTGCATATAACTCCATTAATCAAAATGCTGCGAAACAAGGTTTGTGAACCTGAGTTTCGGATTTTGAACACATTTCATCGATGCGGCACTAGCAGTAATTGTCGCGCACAGGCTTCGGGTTTTGCATGGCAGATTTATTTGCCAAAATATACCAAAAAAAATTATGAGAATAGTAATTTTGTGATTGTATATTGATGTCCAACTAACTCCGTCTTTTAGTGACGTTACAATCAATGCGGCACCACTAAATCTTATCGTGTACACCTTACAGACTTCACAAGACTTTTTTTCTACCGCAAAACGAAGGAAAATTTCTCTGAGCAACTCTGTATATCTACATTTTGTAATAGAGTGAAATTTGCGGTTTTTAAAAATATAACCAGGTTGAGGTAGTCCTAAAAATTGTCGCAGAATCTGCGGATTTTGCAGATTGTATTGTCATATCAAATATAATAAGCGGCTAGATGAAGGTTAAGCTGTGTTTAAAAGAATGACTGAAAAGGGTCACTTTACGCAAACTTGCCTGTATGTTCAACAGTACTAAATATGATCGTACAGCCCCCAAGTTTCGCCAGAAATTTTCTTTTTTGTTGTTTATGAACGCATATAGAATAAAGAGCAACATGATTTTTAAAAAAAGTGTTTTGTTGAACAGCCCTTGTGCACAGTCTTGAAATAATAATTTTTAAAAAATCCCAGTTCTTCGCAGAGTCTGAACACTATATGCACAGAAAAGTTTTGCAAAATAAGAAATAGAAAAATCCCAATCCTACACGTTGAGCTTGTACTCAACGGAGAACAGAAATTTTTTTCTCTACGGGCTCTACGGACAAAAAAGATTTTGTTTTAGACTCTATAAGGACAGAAAAGTTTTGCAAAAGCAGAAATAAAAAAATATCAGTTCTTCGTTGAGGTTGAACTCAACGGAGAACTGAGATTTTTTATTTTTTATTTGGCAAAAGCTTTTTGTCCGTAGAGCCGGTAGAAAAACAAATCCCAGTTCTCTGTTGAGTTCAAGCTCAACGGAGAACTGAGATTTTTTCTTTTCTTAATTTGAAAAACTTTTTTTCTCCGTAGTCTGCAAAGTCAACGAAGAACTGGGATTTTTTAAAAATTATTTTGAATAGTTTAAGTCTTTACAGACAGAAAAGTTTTGCATAATAAGAAATAAAAACATTCCAGTTCTTCATTGAGCTTGAACTCACCGGATAACTGGGATTAAAAAATTTTTTTATTCCTTATTTGGCAAAAATTTTTTGCCATAATTTTTCTGCTATAATTTGGCAACCATTTTTGCCAAATTGAGTTCAAGCTCAACGGAGAACTGAAATTGTTTAATTTATTATTTAGCAAAACTTTTTCGTAGAGTCTGAGGAGAAAAAAATCTCAATTCACCATTGAGTTCAAGCTCAACAGAGAACTGGGATTTTTTAATTTCTTATTTTGTAAAACTTTTCTGTTCATAGAGTCTTCAGACTTTGCAAAGGACTACGATTTTTTAAAAATTTTCTCAAGACTGTACACAAAAAAAATTATTCAAAATAATTTAAAAAAAAAACCAGTTCTTCTCAGTATCCGAAGACTCTACGGACAAAAAAGTTTTTCATAATAAGACATAAAAAAATCCCAGCTCCCTATTGAGTTTGAATTTAACGGAGAACTGAGATTTTTTTCTCTACGGACCTATGGAAAAAAAAGTTTTTTTTTTAGACTCTACCGACAGAAAAGTTTTGGAAAATAAAAAATAAAAAAATCCCAGTTCTTTGTTGAGCTTATATAACTAAACTTAAAACAACCACCATAAAATAGCAACCGTAAGCAACTGCATATACACTTTTGCAGTTGCTTTTTTGCACAAAGCAACCGTTGTCTGCTCGCGGTTGCTTGTAGGTTCATTTTACACCAGACAACCAGTGACAACAGGTTGCTTTTTCCGCTAGGCTCACTGTCATTTCATATTGTAGTGTGGTATGATTCGTAGTTTGATTGTATTTATTCCAGTCAATTTGAATTGTGGAAATATTATGCACCACATGCACGAAAGTGAGTATTTATCAAATGGCAGCTAGCGAGAAGGCAAGCAGGCTTTACTGACATACTGACCACACGGCATATGCGGTATACCTATATTAACGCACGATATAGATATATCACGTATCGCCGTGAAACTGTCACTACTCATTTAGGTTATCTGTGGCGAGACTGGCGAGAGTCCCGTACAATACGTCAGCTGTCACAGCCGTGGTGCTCATTTCGCACAAACATTGACATAGCCGCCGGTAACGTAGGGTGACGAGAGTTTGGGCAACGAGACTTTGGACCGCCGAGACTTTGATATTCGCCCGAAATGTCGAGAAAAAAAAAAAAAAGTCCACCGGCGGGATTCGATCCATGGATCCCGCGCTTACTAAGCGGGGCACTTGCCACTGCGCCAATCACTCAATGATATTTTTTTAACGTAGAATGCATATGAACGTACTGAAATTTCGGTACATTTATTTCTCGGAAACGGCTGAGAAGCGCATCTTACTACTTGCACCTGTTATACTCCTGGTCATCACCTACACGTGTACCAAAGATGGATCGAATCGGTGACCCATGCATCGTAGCCTCCCCTTGTAAAAATGAAAAAGAAGCATACATGAGCAAATCTTCAAAATTAAAAAAAAAAAACATATTGACTGAATTCATCTCAAATTTTCTCAATCGAACAATTACATTATTGATAAAGGAAAAAATGAACGCGACTGCTTGAAAACTTTTATCAGTCACAGAAAATCGAAATCGGTGTAATGTACTTGTTCATCGCTTTCCGCCGATGAGCTCTTGCAACTGATGAAACGTTTTATGCTATCAAGTTCGTTTTTTTTTTTCTATAAATAATAAGGTTATGTGAATGAGTTTTGTTACCTCAAAAGGCTGCTGAAAATTAAAAAAAATCATACATAAAAAAAAAAAATATTGAGTGTATCCGTCACAAATTTTTTTAACCCAATAACCACATTATTTATTAAAAAAAAATGAACTCGACTGCTTAAGACTTTTCATCAGTCGCAGAAGCTGTTTTAGTTAAGGTAGTTCGGTCGAATTGAGGTTCACGTTTAACAACCTGTTTTTTTGCATTTAATCAAAAGAGTTGACCTTGCTCTACATGTCTGCAAAATTTCAAATTAATTTACCGTGTACTTTCGGCGTAATTAATAAATAAGTTAACATTGCTCTTATAGGGCATAAGGCTCAGATGGCACGCCAACTACCGAAATTTCAGTATACACGAAAAATTAACCATTAAGGGCCAAAAAAAAACTTACCACAATAATGGTTAATATCTATGAGATATTTACCAAAGATGTAAGTCGATTTACCGTACGGTTTTTTTTTTTATTTCAATAATTCATGCGAGTCCGCGGCCTCTGTCCTTGTCATACACCGGATCTGCTCGCTAGCAAAAGTGTACTAGGGGAAAAAAACATGGCAGTGCAGTTGCGCGAGCTTTATTTGAATTTGGTCGAGCGTAGCATTTCACGTAAGCAGAGAATATTCCATGAATATCGTCTAATGCAAGCAAATAATAACGCGAGATTTTTCAACAAAGCGGCCTGTTGAAGTACGCACCTGCTCCATTTCTTTACAACAAAACTCGCGAATGCAATCTAGTCAATTTATACGTAAGGTTAGGTTAGCTCGCTCCCAAACGTAGAGAATGAGTCAAGTTGAGTCTGTCATTATTCCGGGTATTAATTATTATTAACTTATTATTTACACGCCTAAAAGAAGCTAGTAAATTTTTTTTATGCAACTTATCATTATTATTTACACGCCACGGAAATTATTATTAACTTATTATTTACACGCCTAAAAGAAGCTAGTAAAATTTTTTTATGCAATTTATCATAGCTTTCATATGCTTAAATTGTACGTAAATAAATCTGAATTATGGATGAAATTTGAGTTCTGCCAAACTCGACCGAATTACCTTAATGGAATGGTTCTTTGCGTTACAGTCGCCTGAAGAAGAGTCTCATACTAGCGACTTCATTTTTTTCTGTACGAGTGGAGGTATCAAGCAAATCGTATTGGAAATCCTTAAATATTATTTTATGCATTCTGTGCAGTGGCTTATTGAAAAGTAGGAAATTAAAAAACAAATATAAAACAAAGCATCATTGTGAAACATTTTCTTCGGTATGAGAGGTTATGTGAAACATTTGTTACACCAGAACTCGTGTCAAAGCATATTCTTCAAGCTGAACACCATAAAAAAACCATTATGAAAATATGAATCAACTTACCTTAAAATTGCGGAACTAGTTCTTTGAAACCTTAAAGTTCCAATAACTCTTCCATGGTATCGAGATCGTTGAGAGGCTTTGATTCTTTGCACTGGGTACGCACTTTGTAATTCGCGCTCCGTAACCAACTAGAGTGGTACCGAGAACCAATAAATTGGTTCCCTAATTTAGTTCCGAGGTTCATCGTCAAGTGTGGCAGTGCAAGCAACTGATATTGGTTGTAGTTACCACGAAAATTGTTAGTTTCACGGTCTATCTTATCAGCAAACCAGTAATAGTCGCGCCAAGAATTAAAATGGTTGCAAATACTACTTTGCCGGAACCAATTGAAAATGGTTGCGGCAATAATACAGGAATCCTGATGGCAACAATATTATTAGGTATCATAACGAACAGACACTGAACTATTAATAGTTGGTAGTGGTAATCAATTCGTTTCTTCCGTGTACAATAATAGCATCCAGCGTAAAATAATTGTTTAATATTACATTACGCAAGCGATGTGAAAAACTGGCTTAATAATTGCTGGTTAATAATGCTGTATATACATACAGTGAAAAGGTACCACTGGACCAAAGGAGAAAAGCAGCTGACTGAGGGATAACAATTCAGCCACATTATTTGAAAAAGTAAAGTACTGAGTGCCAATGAGTTTGACTCATTAATGAACTTATGTGATGTGTGTTTGATATTTCGAAGCATGCACGCTTGGCATTGGATTTTATCATAAATGCTGTAATAGAAAATCGTCAATAACTTGCATGAGGCAGTTAAAAAATAAAAAGTTAAAAATAACTTACTTGGGTTGCAAATAATGGCTAGCAGATGCTTGTTGGTAACGTTGGAGAGTAAATTTTACGCTAAAGATAATGTCCCGAAATAAAGTGTAAGATACAATATTAAACCGTAGACTCCCACAACGGAAAGATTGAAAACCCCACAAACAATTCAAATTGACATTATTTTCACAAGCACTCGCAACTTATTCTCGTTTTTGTACAGTTTTTATAAAAAAATATTTAACAAATGCAACGTTGTCATGAATAATTTTGTTCGGTATAAAAAATGAAGAGAGTGGAGTATATAAATAATCGAGTTTTCATTGCACAACTTGACAGAAGTTTTTTACAATGCCTTTTTTTGCCTAGTACATTTTTACATATTTGCTGCTAGCCCTTTCTGTTCACTATCATTCCATCGCTTCTTCATCACCCGTACCTCTTGTACATTTTCTTTCGCTCTCTGATGTGCATCCTTTATTCCCTTCCCATCGTAGCCTTCTTAATTTTTTCCTTCATTCCTATTCACCCCCGTCTTCATTTTCGTATTCCCCCCTCCTCCGCCTTATACATACAGTAGAACCTCGATTATCCGAACTCCCACTATCCGAACCCTCCGTTATCCGAACGTATACTTGCTTTATCCGAACGTTCTATTATCCGAACCATGGCGCGATTTTTTTTTTTTTTTTACAATAAAAATGCCTTTTTTTGTTTGTTTTTCGTTCGAAATGCTGCTTGTCCGATGTTTTCGACGTTCGCTCGACAGAAGTACTCTCAAACGAAAAAAAAAGAGCTTCGTTATGCTCGAAGACAAATTAATTTCGCAAGGGGTCATTAAGAATTGCTACAAAGATACGTATCGTTGATAAAATTTTAAATTCACACGGAATAAAACTTGGCTGAATAATTTATAAAAATTTGCTATTAGAGATAAATACAATGGCATCGTCGTGTTCCATGCAAGACTTCTGATTCTTGTTTTTTTCCCTTCTGTTTAATAATAATTTATCCAAGCGACTTTGTCGTTAAAAAGTGAATACTACGAATATTACCCGAGAGCGTTACAAACGTATGAAAAAATATATATTTTAGATTGGTTGAAGAAAAAATAAAATAAACATGATTCCGAGATAATTTTTTGTACGTCCGTAATATCAATTTCTTTTTGAACGTATAAACCGCAAAAAAACGCGTAGCTTCCATACGGCAGCCAAAGATTCAGCAATTTATGATAAAAAAAAACCCTGAAATTAAACACTAAATTTTTATGAAGGTATATATTACTGTTTTGTTTTAAATATATAATTGAAATACACAAGCATAACGTTAAATTGCTCAAAATATCTGCCCGTTTTTCTTATTTTTCCTATATGCAATATGTAAGACCGCTATCTACGACAACGCATTTCTATTATCCGAACTTTCGATAATCCGAACTAGACCCGGTCCCGACGGGTTCGGATAATCGAGGCTCTACTGTATTTCTTCTGTTTCCCTAAAGTATTCGCATATCCCAATCTGTATTTTTCCACTTAACATATGTATCATTTATCCTACTATCGCATATTTATTATTTGGCTGAAACTTTTTTTACGGGTTCTGTGTTGAAAAAAAAGGTACGTGTTGGAGGATTTTTTTTTTTTTTTTTTTAATAGAGGGAGTTGAAAGTTTGACATTTTCGTGATTTTTGCTTTGCAGACTCATTTTCAAAATTCATAACTCCGGTTATTTTGAAGTTAGAGAAATAATTTTTTTTTCTTATTTTGAAGATAAAAGAGTGAATCTTGAGAAAAAAATATTTTAAAAAAATTTATAAAAAATTTCATATTGTTATAAACAATTAAAATGTTTAAATCAATTTTTAACCATGACCACCCAATTTTAACGATTTCTTAATACCACTATCGTATTCTACGTCCAATTTTCTATAAAACACGTATTTTTTATTAATGGAGAAATTATGTTTACTGGTAGAGATAAATGAATTTATCTAGCGCGGCACGTCGTATCGGCGCGCGGGTATACCTCTGCACGCCTCTTTTTCTAGCCCCACATCGTTTTTCTCAATAACATTAATGATTATTCAACTATTAGTCTATTTTTTCAATCGAGTACAAATTATTATTAGCAAACAGGACTGTATGATTAATTGAACAAAATAATAACATGTTAGCAAATGAAAAAACAATTACGATTTTAATAAAATTTTTATTAAAAACGTTGTGTATGAGTAGTTGATAATCTCCTACTTAATTGTAGGGTTTCAGTAGTAGTGGGACTTTATTGTACTACTACTAGTTAATAACGTTTGAAGAAAATTTTTATTAAAATCATAATTCATTTTTTTTTTTAATTTGCTAACATGTTATTATTTTGTTCAATTAATCATAGAGTCCTGTTTGCTAATAATAATTTGTACTCGATTGACAAAATAGACTAATAGTTGAATAATCATAAATGTTATTGAGAAAAACGATGTGGGACTAGAAAAACAGGCGTGCAGAGGTATACCCGCGCGCCGATACGACGTGCCGCGCTAGATAAATTAATTTATCTCTACCAGTAAACATAATTTCTCCATTAATAAAAAATACGTTTTGTATAGAAAATTTGACGTAGAATACGATAGTGGTATTAAGAAATCGTTAAAATTGGGTGGTCATGGTGAAAAATTGATTTAAACATTTCAATTGTTTATAACAATATGAAATTTTTTATAAATTTTATTTTCAATATTTTTTTTCTCAAAATTCACTCTTTTATCTTTAAAATGAACGAAAAAAAAAATCTCCAGCTTAAAAATAACCGGAGCTATGAATTTTTGAAAATGAGTTTCCAAGGCAAAAATCACGAAAATCTCAAACTTTCAACTCCCTCTATTAAAAAAAAAAAAAAAAAACCTCGAACACGTATATTTTTTTTTCAACAGAACCCGTAAAAAAGTTTCAGCCAAATGAAAAATGTGCCGGTCGGAATCGTGTTCGGTTTGTAAAAGAATTACCCATATCCATCAATTCCATCCATCTATGCCTCTACTTCCTCTCTTCCCTTCTTAGATACTAATTCCCTCTCTTTTTCGCACGTTATCAGATGTTCCATCGTCTCCTCTTGCTCTTTGCATATCCTACATTTCCAGTCCTTTTCTCCTTTCTGTCCCGCCCTGCCTATGTTGACGCATTTCCATTTTGCCCACATTTCCTTGTCCCTTCCCTTCACTCCCTCTTCTGACCAGTATTTCCAGGGCCTATCGTCGTTCTCTATAACGTGTTTATACCTGCTATTATAGTTAAGCTTCTTATTTTTTCCTCTTCCTTTTTTAGTATTTTGTTTTTTAGATTTTCTAATCCCTCTTTTATCTTCTCGTCTATTCTCTCTTCCTCTCTCCTTTCCCTTATCATCTTTATTAGCTCTTCAATCCCCATTTCCCTTCATAATTTAACTAAATTCTTCCCCCACTTTGACCGTTTCCCGTTTGTTATTGCCTTTATTTCTTCCCTCATTCATATTTGTGGCCATCTTGTCTTCTCCAGTTTTAACACTTCTTTTATATATCTTAACGCCCTTTCTCTTATTAGATATTCCATGGATGGGATTCCTATTTCTCTCCTCCATATATAACTTGGGGTTGTCCTGTTCACCCCTTACGCCATCTTGCAGTATCTACTCTGTACCCTCTCAAATATTTTTATATCTCCTAACCCCCATATTTCCACTCCATACATCGCTCCTGTCTTCACTATCGAATCCAGAAGGTAAAGTCTGTCCTTCATTTGTGTCTTCCCTGCTGTTTTTTTCCATGCATCCTGATTAAATTTTTACCCGTAAACCAGTATCCCAAGTATTAAAATTCCTTAAGTAATCTACCATTTGTCTTATTAATTTCCCATCCCTCCCCTTCCCTTGTCCTTCCTCCGTTTCTGAATATCATGATATTTGTTTTCTGTGCGTTAACTTTCATCCTATTGTCTTGCACCCATTTTTCCAGATTCCTTAGTGTGCTTATTAACCCTTCCGCCGTCTCCGCCAGATCATCCGCGTATTTTATTGCAAAGATTTTCTCCTTCACTATTACCGTTCCTCCTTCATACTTTGCCTCCCATCTTTCCCCCAAATCATCTCTGGAAATCGCTTAGCTGCCCGCTGGTTAACTGCACCCTTAAGCTCTTTCTCCGCCACACGGGCTGTCACACTCACTAATGCCCCCCATTCTGTTGCGAACCTGTCCTGACAAAAGCTCATGGCCCTACGGTTAACTGCCCGATTTCCTCTTCTATCCGCCCTATAGTTGAGCTATTTCCAGTGTATATAGGTCGAGTAATATCGCGCTCAGTGCGCATCCTTGCCTTATTTCTCTTCCTGTTTTAAAACTTTCTATGATCATCCCTTGTGCCCGTACCTTAGCTCTTGTTTCATTATATGTTTCCTTTATAGTTTCCAACATTCTTTCTCATACCCCTTTTTCCTTTAATTTTATAATCATTCTTTCCCTGCCAACTCTGTCAGAAGCTGCTTTAAAATCGATAAAAGCTACGTACAGCTTCCCTCCCCACGTTTTCAGCTTATTGTTTATTCTCTCCTTCACCTCCATAAAATGTATTACCTTTTCAATTGATAAACAATAACATTATTGTCGCAGGTAATATTAAAAAAAGCGAAGAAAAATGCTGCAATCGAAAGGCAAGCAAATCTGTCCAGGGAATTATCGGAAATATCGCTGGTAAGTCTAAAACGTCATTGATGCTTGTATGAATTTAAAAAATATTAATGAATAAAATTTAATTTATATTGTGTTTACAGACAAAAAGTTTCAATACGGATCAGTTCGAAGTACTCGAAGAAAACGAATTGCAAGGAAATAAGAAGGATCAACTAAAAAAGGTTTGCAATTGTACACATACCTTGATATATAATTTTGAAAAAATCGTCGTAGACACCTTGAACCGTAAATGATATACAGGGTGTTCACGATAACTTTGGCAAAAATTACAGGGTGGGTAGAGGACCCAAAAACAAGGATTTTGAGTATTGGAACCCATGTCCGGAAATGTACCCATACAGAGCTATGGCCATTTTCCGATTTTGGTTTGCGCTCCCGTTGCGTACTCGAAACTCGCCTCTATCAGGTGTGCCGCGTGTAAAGGAGATGACAGTCATAAAAATAGCAAGTTTTGCGTCGACATGGTGGGGTCTTAATAACATAAACAACGGAAAGAAAAACAAAAACATCATAATTTTGTACTAAACTCAACAAAAACATCACAATTTTGTACTAAACTTGAAACAAAACATCTCAAGGTTTCATGGAACTTAACAACAGAAACTGAAAAACGGAAAACAAAACAAAAACATCATAATTTTGTACTAAACTCAACAAAAACATCACAATTTTGTACTAAACTTGAAACAAAACATCTCAAGGTTTCATGGAACTTAACAACAGAAACTGAAAAACGGAAAACAAAACAAAAACATCATAATTTTGTACTAAACTCAACAAAAACATCACAATTTTGTACTAAACTTGAAACAAAACATCTCAAGGTTTCATGGAACTTAACAACAGAAACTGAAAAACGGAAAACAAAACAAAAACATCATAATTTCTTACTTAACTCATCAAAAACATCACAATTTTGTACTAAACTTAAAACAAAACATCTCAAGGTTTCATACAAATCGTAGAAGCATTAACGTGAATTCTCGCATACCTTATGAAACCTTATCTAACCTTATTCAAGAATCGAAATCCTTTTTAAGTTTAGTAAAAACTTAAATGATGATTAAATTCATGAGTTGAGTAAGAAATTATGATGTTTTTGTTTTGTTTTCCGTTTTTCAGTTTCTGTTGTTAAGTTCCATGAAACCTTGAGATGTTTTGTTTCAAGTTTAGTACAAAATTGTGATGTTTTTGTTGAGTTTAGTACAAAATTATGATGTTTTTGTTTTTCTTTCCGTTGTTTATGTTATTAAGACCCCACCATGTCGACGCAAAACTTGCCATTTTTATGACTGTTATCTCCTTTACACGCGGCACACCTGATAGAGGCGAGTTTCGAGTACGCAACGGGAGCGCAAACCAAAATCGGAAAATGGCCATAGCTCTGTATGGGTACATTTCCGGACATGGGTTCCAATACTCAAAATCCTTGTTTTTGGGTCCTCTACCCACCCTGTAATTTTTGCCAAAGTTATCGTGAACACCCTGTATTTTCGTCGACATAACAGGTAATACATGATACAATCAAGTAAAAACATGATACAATTCATAATATTTCCTCACTGAGAAAAAAAAATTATTGAAGCAACTAAATATCTCATTATGAGGTGCCCACGACATATATGATGATAATAATTTTATAAACGATTATAAGAATGTTAGCCCATTTATACGAATTTTAGCACAGTTTGAACGAATGGGTTGAAATTTTTTTAATGGCTTATAAAATTATGATAATCATATATGTCGTTGGCACCATGTGATGAAATATTCCATTATTTGAATAATTTCTTTTTCTCATAAGGAGAGTATCCTGCCTCCGAGTCATGGATTGGTCTCAAACTTGCATATGTGTTTTGTTAGCCCTAAGAATGAAGCCTCTCATCCGTAGTTCCATCCCATAGGCCTTTTGTCACTCGCTCCATGACATAAAATGAAATTTTTAACAAATTTATCGGTCCTTCGCTGCTTGTCCGTACTGATCCAGTCAACTTGAATATGTTATTGGAACTTTGTCAGCCGATCATAAAAATGAATATTTCACGTGTTAATTTACCGTATTCGATATTGGCCGCTGCCGCTAGTCCGACACACGCTACGCGCAAGCGAATAGAAGCGAAGCGAAATTTTATATTACAATTTGTCTCATGGGAATACGCATAGTATTGATGCTTAGAAATACTATGCGTATTTCCACAAGACGAGTTGTAAGATAAATCTCCGCTTTGGTTTGCATTGCTTTGCTTTTCTTTGCTTGAACGTAGTGTGTATCTGTGTAGTATCGAGATAAAGAAACTCCGATGCGCAAATAAATGTAAGAGTTCACATCAATTTAATAAGCACTCCCTCGCCACCTGTGTCACATACAGAGTGTCGTGTAGAAAAGGTTAATCCTCCAATACGATGTGATGTTAAATAATATTTAGTGAGATGAATAATTAATATAAATTTCAAAATTAGACTGGGAAAGCGTTGGACGCGTTGAAAAAAAAAACAAAAGGAATACGAATCGTAGAAGACGCGATGATGAAGACTAAAATGAATACGAAGAGTATACTGCCAGGTCTCGTTATGATTCGTGAAAGAACCGGCAAATCGCCGCGAGCGAGAAAAGACCCGGAAAACGATAAACACAAGGGAAATGAAATATCCAAGGTAACAACAAATAAAACCTTAAAGCAACGTGTATGAATCGCATCTTTTTGTTTGCTATATGAATTTGAGTCTAGAGACATGCCAGCGTCTTGACGCTAAATATTAGGGATGTTCGAATATCGAATAAATTGAATTGAATTGAATTGAATCGAATACTGGATTGAATTCATAATTGGAATTTAATATTCAAGTTATAAGTAGTATGAATAATTCTGAATAATTCATGTATTCATCAAATGAATTATTCAGGATTCATAAATAATTCAAAATTCATGAATTATTTAAAATTCATGCTGAATTCAGTAAAGTGAAAATAATGACAAGATATACAATGTGTCTTACCTAAATATGGTACTAAATAACATTGGTATAAATTGGGAAAATTATTTACATTTAAAAAACTGAAATAAAGATATTTTGTGAGGTTACACAAAGATCAACAAAAATTCAAAAGTAAATTTATTTTTGTAATTAAACTGTTTAGAGGTGTGCAATTCTGGTATGTGTGTGTGCGTGTGCGTGTGCGCACACGCACGTGCGCAGAAAAAAAATTGAAATTTTTATGAATTATTGAAATTTTGTGAATTATTTACACTATCCAACCTGTTCAATGAAATGAATTATTCATATGAATTATGAATTGAATTATTCCATTCAATTTACTATTAATTATTCATAACTATGAATATTCGCACATTTCTGTTGAATATACATAGAAATGAAAATTGTTAGATACACTACCCGCGGAAAATGTAACGAAAAACATGAATAATTTTCGTTGTAGGGAAAACAATCTAAAACAGCACGGGTACTGAGTGATCAGTTCGAATTCGAAGAAGTACAACCGTCGACATCGTCGGGAATAAGAAGAAGGTCGATAGCAGAGACACAGCAGCAAGAAAAGGAATCAGCGGAAGATCTTCCAGAAGAAGCAGCAAATGATACGGGAAACAAAAATTTAAGAAACGAGGTAAACAATAGTATATTATGCCCAAAGGGAAGAAAGTAGGCGTGTTTCATTCTGTAAACATCGCGCGAGACAAGGACGCGTACTACCTCCCCATGCTCCATACGATACTTTCTATAACACATTCATTGAAAACGAGTGTTTTGTTTTCGCTTCTAAAACGAGATAAAAGTCACAGTTTCTTGACCAGGGAAAAAACAGGAAAACAAACGACAGTGCAGGGCAAAGAAGACTTTTTTGGCGTAGGGCAGAAAAGTCTTTCGTAACACGTTCACGGAAAGTGGGTCATCTTTGTCCCATTTTGGAGCAGAAAATAATTCTTTTTGAGTTAGGATTCAATTCGTTTTTTTTTGTTCTAGGACAAAAATGCTGGTAAAAAATGAAAATAATTGTCTCGTTCCCAGTGTCACCGCGCGCGGTGACACTCGGAACTCTCGGATAATTATTTTTATTTTTGGGCAGCATTTTTATCCGCGGATAAAAAAATAACGAATTGAATCCTGACTCAAAAAGAATTATTTTCTGCTCCAAAATGGGACAAAAAAGAACCACTTTCCGTGCACTTGTTGCAAAAAGTATAGTATGCAGCGTGGACAGATTGACAGTAATTTTTGACTCGTGCAGCCGACTTCACCCTGGTCAAAAATCACTGTCGTTTCATCCTTACAGCATAATTTACCAATTTGTCCTACATTGTCGTTTGTTTCTCCGTTTTTTCCCTGGTCAAGAAAGTATGACTTACCTCCGGCTTCGGAGGGTAAAAAACAAGAGTTCTCAATGCATGTGTTGTAGAAAAATGTTTTCAACACTTGTGACATTTTTTAATAAGTTGAAAATGATTCTATATAGTCTGCCAACTTGAAGGCGGATTTTTTACGATATAGTTATATTATTAACATTGAAATATAATAACATATTTTCGTTACAGGTAAAAAGACTTACAACGTTGACGGAGGAGATGAACGGCACCGTGAAAAAAATTATGTCTCTGGTTAAAAATGAAGTCATCGATCTACCGATGGTACAACCGATAGTTGACCTTGAAACCATTGAACAAAATGAAATGGTTGAATTCATCCCCGGTGTCCACTTAAATCAACATGTATTATTGAAAGCGGCTGACGCGAAGACTATGCCGAAAAGATTGAATGTAATCATCGATGCGTTTTGGACGGAGGAGGAAAAAGAAAGCTTGATTCTCCGAGAAACGAGAGCAACGCGAAAAAGAGGACAAAAGCCAGTACCAAAAAAAACGCTTGGCTTAATCATCAGTAAGTACTATTAAACCACATTGATATTCGCTAATAACTGCTGTTGACATTTATCGTATACTCTTTATTTTTTGGTACTTCCTGAAGACGTATGCTCGGCTCTTCAAGCAATTAAGGAGATACCTTACGGCGCAATGACTTCGTATGACCGCGCGAAAAAACTAATTTCCAATAAACTAAAGACAACACGATCAGACAATCGAAAAAGAAGAGAAGTGGAAAGACTGAAAAATATCGCAAAGAATGTGGAGCAGGTAATGAACGAAGAGGAGGAGGGGGATCAGTCGAATTACGATGAAGACGAAGGACACCTAATCCATACTAACAAACAAATGTAAAAGTTTTAAAAATGTAATTAAATTTAAGTACACATGATGTATAATATACAAATATATATATAAATGTATATATTTTTTTCTGTAAAGTAAATGAAATTTCTAACGTTATTATTATATTTTGTCTCATTCGAGGGCTGTGCAATATTTTGAAAAATTTAAGGTAAAGTTGCATAAACATATTAGTTATAAATAATTGACAACTACCAATGTGAATAATGGGAAAAATTGCAAACTCTCCGAATGTATCAACAAAATTTGCGCAGTGCGACCCCGAAGAAAAAAATAAAATCTGCGTGCTCTGTGGTTTTTTTTTACCGCTATTTATAGGTTTTTTAAAACATTTGTGCTGCAGTCGCTCTGTGGTTTTTTAACCCGCTGCTTATAGGTTTTTTTTTTAACATTCGTCCTGTTGCAACTCCGTTGATTTTCATTTGTTGTAATTGCAGGTTTTTTTTAAATATTCATTGAGTGGCTGTTCCGCTGAACAGCGACTGACGTGAAATGTTTTTAAAAAACCGGTAAGTATAACGAATGAAAATCAACAGAGTGGGAACTGCACGAATGGAGAAAGAACCCACAGCAGTGGGTTAAAAACCCACAGATAAGGGCAGCGCGAATTGGTAGAACTCAGTCGGCTGTGGGTAGAAAACCCACTGAGTGCGAGCGGCAGGATGGGTAAAAGTCGATCGGTGGCGGGTAGAAAACCCACTGAGCGCGAGTGACTAGATGGGTAGAAATCGATCGGTGGTGGGTAGAAAATCCACTGAGCGCGAGCGGCCGGATGGGTAGAACTCGATCGGTGGTGGGTAGAAAACCCACTGAGCTCGAGCGGTGGGGTGGGTAGAACTCGGTCGTTGGTGGGTAGAATACCAACAATAAGTGGGACAGTCCAGTCAGTAGAAAACCATCACCATGGGTAGACAACCTTTAAAATGGGACAGTGGTTCGGTAGAAAACCACCGCCGTGGGTAGACAACCCTCCATCAAGATTGTGGGACGGTGACGTCACTTCCGGTTTTGTGGGTAGTCTACCTAGCGCTCATAAGTTGGAATTTTTCCATTTCCAACCCGCCGAATGGGTAGAGAAACAGTCAGGGATAGCCTTATTACTTATTATTATTATATAGGTGAGCCAGAGCAGGGCCTCAATAGGGTTTGCTCCACTACGGCCTTATTGGGGCAAGCCTGATAAGGGTAATTTCAGAATTGCCTGAAGAAGGTTGCTTATTTTAACCCCTGAAAGTGGCCTGCTGATCATGCAGGCACACCCTAACGAATTTCTACCTGGGAGTCGGAAATGCATTTTGCGTTGCGGCTGAAAACTTGAAATGCTCCGAATGTATGTTAAATATATGTTGTATTCCTTATAGAGTATATATATTAACCCTCTCGGTCCAATAAGACTCGTGATTTATCGGCGTGGAACAAGTAAAGGGTGGACGCGTGTGTTGGTGACTGTGGGACCCGTAAAAGTAGCGTAGTACCTAACACACGAACACTGCACCACAAAGTAGTGAGCCACCTATCAAGTTGAGAGGATTGGAATGATCATGGTTATTTCAAACATGATATTCATTGACAGTGTAACCAAAGATTCGAAAAACTACCATTAGATACATTAAATGGTCCTCAAAACAACCATTGAAGAAATTTATATAGCATGAACATTTCTAAAGAAGTAGAGTATATTTATTAATCCTCTCGGTCCAATAAGACTCGTGGTTTATCGGGGTGGAACAAGTAGAGGGTGAACGCGTGTGTCGGTGACTGTGGGACCCGTAAAAGTAGCGTAGTACCTAACACACGAACACTGCACCACAAAGTAGTTAGCCACCTATCAAGTTGAGAGGATTGGAATGATCATGGTCATTTCAAACATGATATTCATTGACAGTATAACCGAAGATTCGAAAAACTACCATTAGATACATTAAATGGTCCTCAAAACAACCATTAAAGAAATTCAGATAGCATGGACTTGAAAAGTGTTGGAAATGCAATTTGTAAAATCAAATAACTTTCGTGAAGATGAATTGACAGTGAAATTTATTTGAAATAATTATTGATAAGTATCATCATACTTTATTGATTTATTGAGGTCTCATTCTTGTGTCTCGATGCTAGGAATCCTCGCCTCAAGTTTCATCTCAAAACGGAGCCTTCGGTCTCCGTCTGGAGTCTCGATGCTTGAAATCCTCGCCTTAAGTTTCAAAAAATGAAAATTTGCCAAAAGTTTGGGTTTTGGCGGTAGAGATCCTCGCCTTAAGATTCAACGTATAGCTTTAATTGTCTCCGTCTTGAGTCTCGATGCAGGACGGAGACCGAAGGCTCTCGGCTGAAACTTGAGGCGAGGATTGGAATCCTCGCCAAAAAACTTTTGGCGAGGATTCCAATTTGGCGAGGATCTCTACTGCCAAAACCCAAACTTTTGGCGACTTTTCATTTTTTGAAACTTAAGGCGAGGATTCCAAGCATCGAGACTCAAGAATGAGACCTCAATAAATCAATAAATTATCATGATATTTATCAATAATTATTTAAAATAAATTTCACTGTCAATTCATCTTCACGAAAGTTATTTGATTTTACAAATTGCATTTCCAACACTTTTCAACACTTCCTAATAATGAGGTTATGTTTTTTTATTTCGAAAGTTTCAGGTTGGGTCATCGGTCATCTTTCCGCGTTGGTCAGTGTTGCCAACTCACGAACGAAATAGCATCTCCAGTTGCCTATCTATACCAGGCGCCGAGCTGTCCCATTTCCACGAAAAAGCCCGGTATGTGACTTTTTTAAACGTTATGAGAAAGTGATCTTTTTTCTCGAGTACACGTAACTCTTGGCTGTCATTATTGTTTCATCAATATATGATTGTTCAATCAGGTAAAATGTCGTCGTGCCATTCAAAAAGTGACGATTGTGTATTTCAATTATTCATCGTCGACGTGGGAGGAAAATGTTTGACAGATTTTTTTTACCTTCGGCGTTGTGGAAAACATTTTTTTGTCCAGTACGTAGTTGTCGTTGTATCCATGACACCATTGCTATTCTGGTTAAAAAATGAAAATCGTGAATTTTTCAAATTCTTGAATTGTTTTATCAATAAAAATTATGCTACTGGAAATGTAATAAATTTTTATATCAGTTGTTCATTGTTGACGTGAATGGACAGTGTTCGATAGATTTTTTTTATTAATTCTCGGCGTTGAGAATAACATTTTTTTCTCTAACACTCAGTCAGTTGTGTCGATAAAAATCATATTCTGGTAGAAAAGAGAGCATATTGAATTTTTCAAATTTTTGTGTTGTTTTATCAATCAAAATTATGCCACTGAAAATGTGATAAATGTGTTTATCAATTTTCATTGTCAATACGTGAGAGGAAATTGTTTGAAGGATTTTTTTTCTTCTCGGCGTTGGGAAAAACCTTTTTTTTAGCGTGCAGTCAGTTGTAACCGTAACAATAATATTTTCGTTGAAAATAAGTGCGAAATGTAAATTTTTCAAGTTTTTTTGAATTGTTTTATGAATAAAATTTATGCGACTGGAAATGTGAAAAATGTGTATGATACATATATATGTACTAAGTGTTCGTATGGCTCGCTTGCTACGCGCCCTCGCTGGGTTGCTTATATGTTTGGGTTGGGTTTGTGTTTGGTTGAGGTTTGTGTTGAGGTTTGTGTTGAGGTTCGGCTTGTGTTTAGGTTGGGTTTGGGTTCGGTTGGTCATCCTTTTCAAATTGAACACCCGTTATAAGCTCAATTCCTGAAACAGCGGCGACGGCAGCGGCGATATATCTTTATAATATTGAACGATATTATTCGTTGTTGACGTAAGAGGAAAATGTTTGACTTTTTATTTAATCTGGGCGTTGCGAAAAACACTCTCCTCTAGGCCATAGTTTCTGCTGCATCTATAAAATCTATAAAATCTGCTGCATCTATAAAATCAAAATCGTGAATTTTTAAAATTTTTGTGTCAGTTTATCATAGAAAATTATGCTATTGGAAATGCGATAAACGCGTGTCAATTAACTATTTATTGTTAACGTGAGAGGAAAATGTTTGACAGATTTTTTAATTTATAGCGTGAAAAACAAATTTTTCAGCTGAAATAATCATGAATTTCAGTATGTCGAGGGAGGTGACGGGGAGTGTTAAAAAAAAGTTCAATATTGATGTATTTTTTAGCTTTATTTCCAAGTCCTTTATAACGAACAAAAAAAACACCAATGTGCTCAAATGGCATGAGTATTTGCGGATATAAGACAAAGCAGCATCAAATTATACTGAGAAGTTCTAAAGTTGCTGCCTTACGAAAAAAATGATGTCCTCTGCAAAAAAAATATTTTATCGCTTACACAAAAATGTATAAGTATATTTTTTTATGAATTGAAGAGCAGATACTGATATAATTTACGAATTATTTTTGATTACAACACTTGAAAATGAGCTAAGTTTCACATTGTCGAAAAGCTTTTTTCAAACACTCGTGGTCAGCCCTGTCTGCTTTTTTCAAACACTCGTGGTCAGCTTTAGATTTCTAAGCTTAGCATTTTTGTCGTGGTCGAAAAGCTTTTCACAAGTACTCGTGGTCAGACTTTAGATTTAGAAATTTGGATATTTTGTCAGCTGAAAAATGTGCATGCCGTAGGCGACAAAAATGAATATACTTGTATATGTACAAGTATTTTTTTCCTGGTAATCAAGGTAGTTTCTAGTAGCCAAGTGGTGCTTATGGGGACTCAGGCAAATTTGAGAAGTGTATTATACGTAGTCATCGTATTATTTATAAGCTCGATTTCTTCTACAGAATACATTTTGGCGACTTGTTCAAGCATTTACTGTTAAATAATGGGTGGCTTACAATTCTGTTCTAGGAGTCCAAGTGATTGATTATTATTGACTATTTTAATGTACATCTGAGTATGCAGTATAAAAGTGTATCCCACAAATGATATATTTTATGTCCCTGAAAACACCATTCTGTCAGAAGCGAGACATGAAACGGTAGCTTTGAGGAATTGATTCATAACTTATTATGGAGTCTATAATAATAAAATAATGTAATCATAAGATGGTAGCATTGTGTCCGCGACTTTTTAGTTAGTATACCCTGTTATGAACTAAGAACAAGATTTGGATTATATTATTATATTTTTTATTAAAAAATATTATTATGATCATTGGAAGGGAATCGGAGGCCTTTGTATATGTATAGTGGAATGAATATAGGCGAAATAAAAGAACACACAATTTGGAGTATATTTATAATTCGTCTTTATAAGGCAGATTATTCTGTAACGACTGCCTGCATAGGCCGAGAAACCCAAAAGAGCAAAGTCCGTATCTGTGATTATGCCGTGTATATCCCAGTATAAATGTGTGTGTATGGATCTGTGTCGACCGGTTTGTTTGTGTCAGTGATTATAATTTCAACAATATGCTCTGTTATCTACGTGGATACGCCCTGCTATTAACCCTCCATGGGAACACTTAGTTTTCAGACCTTCGATGTGAACACTGGGTTTTAATCAGCACGTGATGTTTTCAGAGTGTTCTGGATTCTCCAAAAATCGAGAAAAGTTCAGGGTTAATTCTTAGAGTAACATATAAGTTCGAAAAGTTCAATGTTTGAAATTTTTTCGAACTTACACTTTACACAAATTGTTAAGTAGATCTTTCTCGACAATACAAGAGTGATCTACTTAAGGTAGTACTGTCGGTTATAGAATTACCGTTCAGAATTTAATAAAATTTGATGTAGTGGTAGATTATGATAAAAAAAAGATTCAGTTAAATTTTTAAAAGTCTACAGAGGACCAGAAAAAAAAATATTGGCATTTGTAATTTCATACATTTCCCAGTGAACACAGTTATGTTGCAGCACTGTAACGGCTATGTTACCGAATGTAACATGTAATATTACCTGGATGTTACATGTAACTTACACGTAAGTTACAATTTCCTACTCATCAATATAACTATGTTATATAACGTGTTATATAACAGCAATATTCTAAAGTAATATGATAAAAAAAAATTATTATCATTAAACAATTTTGTTATTTCGTCATATTATTTTTTTGTCGTTATACGTCGTAGAAGGATTACACTGAAAAAAAAGAATCCTGCACGGATTTCTCGACAGGATTTTATTCTCCCCGACAGGTACTTGAACCTGCAACCTACCCATTTATCCTACCTATTGTTACGTCCCGCGACTTTCGGGACTTTTGCATCGATTTGAGATTACTTATATCTTGTAATTCTCAATAAAATTCAATACGAGGAAAGGGACCCGGTCATACGAGAGAAACGTTTTTTTTTTCTTTGGAGAACTCGGATAGTTCGGGCTGTCTTCGTCGACACGAATATGGTCTCAAGTGAGCATAAATTATCGAGAGGTGACGCCATGGCGGCGTCGATATCACAGCTCTTTATAACAAAACGTCCATCGTCGGGCGTGAAGAAAAACATCCGTCGATGCTGAAGAAATCTTTGGCCATGGCATCAGATTACTCAGAAGTGGTGGGCCTTTGTGCACAACGAAAAGCAATGTGCATGGGACACTAATACAGGCTGAGTGCAAAGTCTTTGCCTTCGTGAGAACCACAGGCGGTCTCTTTGGGTGTGTGTGAGAAGGAAAGCAGGAGAGACAGAGCGTGTATGCCTCATCTAAAGCTAAGTGACCGGTGATCCTCTTTTTCCTTATCCCCGAATGAAGACTTTATGAACTAAATTCCCGAAAGTACGTGAGTGAACGGATGTAAAAATGTAAAATCAAGAATGAGCATGGGTACCTGGGTTAGGTCATCGGTGATGGTAAAGGTGGCGTTAGATTATAGATAATTGCATTTAAATGTTCAATTTTATTTTAAACTAGGTCGGGATTTCCATGAATCGAAATTGGTCGAAGAGAAGAGAATTCTTCTTTGAATCTTTGTTGTTTATCTTTTTTTCTTGCTCCGAAATTATGGGAGGTTTTAGCCTTGTTACGACTTTTTGGGAACGGCGTCTGGAAAAAATCATCGGATAATTCTCATGGGCGGTCTACATGAGCTCTGCACATGATCGATAAATTAACGCAGTGGTCGAGTAGAGGAGACTCGATGGAAGAAAGATTTCGACGAAACACCCAATCATCGACGACCAAAATTAAACAAACTTTTGAGAATATCTGTTTATGCTTGGACTGTTATTGGACTCCAATTTAATGAGCACTGAATGTTTATGCTGCACGAAGAGAACGCCGAGTCTATAGCCAAAGAAAGAGAGCAAGCAGCGCTTTGTCCCAAGTCCTGGGATTCGTAAGGCGTATGTCCCATTGGCATACGAATCCAAGCTCTCGCCTACGAAGGAGGGGCGACACCAAAATTCGGCATCGAATCCAACAAAGACCCCAAAAACGTAGCAAGCGCATTATTAAATTAACGTTTTCCTTTTTAATTAACAACGACCAAATTCAAAGATTTTAGGAGATTTCGTAATGCATGGGTAAAGGTTTATGTGGAAATGAAAATTGTGAACAATCCTTTTTCTATAATAATTACGAGTTTGATGAGTAAATGTATGTGTGATTGTTGCGTGAGCATGAAGATAGATCTTTCCTGTAATGACAAGTAAGAGAAATGATAAGCCGGAATTATAAAATTGCATAGGATTCGGAGTATATAGATAGAATTTTCAATTGTTGTAACAAATGTAGAATCTGAATAACTGGTTAATAATTATGAGAATTTTGAGTAGTTCGGATACGCTAAAATAATTTTCTTTCGTATAATTATTGGAAATAATTAATTCCAATCCAAAAGAAATAGCATGACATACACCATTGCATCCGAACCTCCGCATGGTAAATAATTATAAAGAAATAGGAATGAATAGAATGAGAGGAAAGATCGAACGAAATCCAGAGCGAGAAAGATACAGAGAAACAGAGGAGAAGTTGTCACCAAACGAGAGTACGAATGAGAAAAGACGAATGGATGTGTATGTATGTGTGTGTGACATCGAGAGCCTATGACGGGTCAACGCGTGGCCCGTAGGAGAAGTCAAATGCAAGCATGGAGGGATGAGAAGGAGAGGGTGACCAGAATGAAGAAGAGGGGTTTACTCCTCCGCTGTGTGGAACCTCCAAAACGAGGCATAGAGTGAGTGAGAAAGTAAATACGAAATATGTAAGTATGAGAGAGACAGAGTGAGCGTCTTCATGAAAAGACGGCGTATGTATGAGAAAATTCGTTTTCTGATTATTAGGTAATAATGAAATAATTATTATAAAGGAATGCAGGAGTGAATATTATATCATAAGGATGAATTCGTGTTAATCATAAGTATAAATTTTCGATTACATAGATTCCAGGGGATCATCGGGGATGCGAGGTGGAGGCGGCGGAGGAGCCTGGAGCATCTAAAGCGTCTAAGGGCGTACCTCCCCACCGCCGAAACTAAGCCATCCTAGAGGACCCTATATAAGACCGGGTAATGAGCCCGCGTGTTGTTCGTTAGAATCGGGAGAAATCTTAAGTAGGCGGTATGTTCGTCAGAGTCGGAAGAAAATTTTAAGTAACGAATCGCTGGCAGTCGGAGGCCAGAGTAGATCTTAGTTTTAAGTCGCGGTATGTCAGAACGTTCAGAAAGTCCGGAGAAATTTCTAAGCCGAATCGCTGTTCGTCGCGTCAATTATTTTTTATATACTTTTCATCATTTTTGACGCAGTATCTCAAGTGTATTTTATTTTATTTTATTCAACCGATTTCAATACCGAACAACTTTATTTTTGTGAACAATTTTATTTTTGCGGACAATATTTTATTTTTGTGAACCATTTTATTTTTGCGGACAATATTTTTATTCCTATTTTGTTGTGAACAGACATTTCATTTTCCTATCGCTGGACATTGTGTTTTAAAGAGCAATATATTTTTTTTTTTGTGTGAACATTTTGTTTTTGTTGGACACTGTTTTTGCCCTACCACAAATTTACCATTACGTTCAATCTCGTGGTCAATCGTTCCATCGTCGTCATCATTCAATTTTCGCCGGCCTTACACCTCGCTTTGTTCTCATAATCATCGAAGTAGTAAGTATCTCAAAATGTTTTCTCGCATGTGTCAGTATATTTTCGTTCGTGTTGCGCGGTGTCTCCGACCCCGGTCGACACCCCATGACGGCTTGAGTCCCGTAACCGAAACTACCGGGTTACTCACCGTTGAAGGTCTATGAAATATTTTCTTTGTTGTTTTCCCTTTTCGCGTTATCCGTTTTGTATTAGATTCCGATTTTTGTGTTAAATTCAGTCTTATGGAGATTCAGATTTTTGGTGTTAAATTTGGTTTTATGGAGATTCAGAGTTTTGGTGTTAAATTCAGTTTTATGGAGATTCAGATTGTTGTGTTAAATTCAGTTTTGTGAAAAGTCATGTAAATTTAACTTCAGTTTTGCGAAAAGTGTCTGATTAAAATTATTTTCCCAATTTTATCTTCCTCATGTTTAAGTTCAATTCTTTGTCCAATTTATTTTGCGTCCTTTAAAATTATTTTTATTTTTGGTTTTGTGCAATTAGATTATTTCAATGTTCCAAGTAAATCATTCCGAAAAACCTGTTCGTGTTTCAATCAATTGTAGGATTATTTTTCGTGTGAATTTATTTTCTCCTAGGAAGTGCTCATATTTGTAAATTCAGTGAAATATGTGCGAGTTAAATTCATTTGAGTCGTTCACGTTTTGTTCCGGAAAATAATGGATCAATAGTGTTTTTTGTGTTTATCATTTGATATTCATTTCTAATATAAATTTTATGCATTATCCGTGGTTAAATTCATTTTCGGAGATTTTTGAATTTCTTTGAGTGATTAAAATTCAATCGAGTCGTGGTTGAGTAAATTCTGTGTTGATTTTTGTTTTTGTGAGGGTTGTCAATCGACCATGGACCTTTTCCAATTAAAGATAGCTGTCGTTGTAGTAGGGGTCATTTTAGTGCTCGCGATAATTTCGTTTGTCCTTGCAGTTTGCGCGGAGAAACCCCAGGAGGCTTATCTTGAGGATGGCCCTGTAGTTTATTTTCTTCCGCGTCAGTGACAGTTTAGTTCCCGTTTTATTCAGAATTTATTTAATGTGATCATACAATTTTTGTCCCTTTATATTACGAGTTTATTTGTCCGATTTTCCCGAATTACAATTTATTAGTCTTTTCCGATGTATCTCGCGAAAATGAAAGAGTTTTTGTTCGTGAGATTTTATTTTAATTTTCCATTGTTACCAAATTATGCACTCTCCGCCCATCCTGAGCAATTTTCCGCAAGGTTAGGCTCAAAACAGGGCAATAACCTGGCCAATGCCGATTTTATCTCGAATAACGTGTTAAAGGGAAAGCCGCGCTTTTCTTGGCCGAGATGAGAAAAATCGAGGGTCAGGACGTAACACTATCTTCCTAACACGCTACCCACTACGCTATCAACTGTTTATGAACTTTCGTAATTCACAACATGTATTTGACACGCCAGAGAATAGTTTGTCAGTTGTATGTTGCGAGCTACTCTAAAGATGGTGGTGGTCCCGTCTTCCACCCTTTATTTAGTATAACCATGTCAGTTTTGGAAAAAAATACAAAATTGAATGTGGCGAATCCAATATGGCAGAAAAACTTTAGGAAACGTGCAGCCACTTCCCGAACATGTCTTTGCACACTCTATTTTCTCCAGGGTCACATTATTATGAGCATGTTATGTAAGCGTTACAGAGTCATGTTACATTACTGTAATGTTACTACATTACACCCCATTAACGTTACATAAATATTACCAAAGGTACACTCACATTGTTATGAGCATGTTATGTAAGCGTAACAGAGTCATGTTACATTACCGTAATGTTACTAAGTTACACCCCATTAACATTACATAAAAATTACCATTACATAAATATTACCAAAGGTACACTCACATTGTTACAAGCATGTTATGTAAACGTTACAGAGTCATGTTACATCACTGTAACGTTACTACGTTACACCCCATTAACGTTACATAAGTATCACCAAAATTACACTCACATTGTTACAAACATGTTACGTAACGGCTACAAAACTCTATTACATTACTGTAACATCAAAACGTTACATACCAGTTATGTAACGAGCATATAACAAATGGTACATAACATGTTACTTACACGTTATATACCAGCTATGTATCACAAGAATAACATTGTGACATTGCCAGTAACTTCCATGTTATATATATTGCCGCAATATAACGTGTTCACTGGGTTAGCATTGAGTCTTATGAGAAATTACAGTTTTCATCGTAATTTTCAAAATGTACCGTTCAGATTTCAATAAAAATTGGTACAATGAGAGAAAATATTATAAGAAACATTTTAAATCCTTACAAGTACAGGTTCAGAAGTAGATATACAAGGCCGGTTCTGGATCAAATGTGGGCGAGGGGGTGAAGGGGCGAGAGGGGAAGCCGTGAGGGGGGAAGCCGGGGGGGAAGCCGAGGGGGAAGCTGAGGGTGAAGCTGAGGGGGCATCCTTCTCGGATAATATATACATTGTAAACAATTATATATTATAATACATTGTAATTCTGGATAAAGTGTTGGCGAGGGGGGAAGCGGAGAGGGGGGAAGCCGAGAGGGGGGAAACCGTGAGAGGAAGCGGGGATGACGTCATCGTTCTCGAACCTTCTGGAAGCTTCGAATAATAATAATAATCTATGCAGTTACGATGACGTCATCCTTGTAAAAGGGCGTGAGGGGAAGCCGTGGGGGATGACGTCATCTTTCTCGAATCTTCTAGAAGCTTCGATAATAATCTACGCAGATACGATTACGTCATCCTTCTCGAACCTTCGAATAATAATCTACGCAGTTACGATGACGTCATCCTTATAGAAGGGGGCGAGGGGAGTTGAGAGGGGAAGCCGTGATGGGAAAGCCGAGAGGGCATCCTTCTAGAAGCTTCGAATAATAATCTACGCAGTTATGATGACGTCACCCTTCTCGAACCTTCGATAATAATAATACTAATAATAATCTACGTGGTTACGATGACGTCATCTTTCTCGAACTTTCGAATGTTCACAGTTACGATGACGTCATCATTCTCGAAGCTTCGATACTAATAATAATATTAAAAAAAAAAAATCTACGCAGCTACGATGACTTCATCCTTCTCGAATATTCTGGAAGCTTCGAATAATCTACGCATTTACGATGACGTCATCCTTCTGGAAGTTTCGATAATAACAACAATAATTCTTGACATTCCGAAGTGATGAAGGGATCTCGAAACTTCTAGAATGTTTTTTTTTTATAATGCAGGTCATGGGAATCATACAGGATGACGCAATCGAGAAATTTGGTAGTAAAAGTAAATAAATGAAAAATATAACAGAAAAAAAATTAAAATTAATAAGATTCAAAAATAGATGATCAAAAATTTGAAAAAAAAAATCATTCGAACGGGTCTCGATCTATCAACCACGCGAATCAGGACACTACCCGTTGCGTTACCGAGAGCTCGTATAATACGAAGCAAATGAAACTCATATGTAATCGAAATTTACCCGAGTTTAGGTGAGGGTTTTTGAAAATAAAAATTCAAAAGCATTATATTTTTGTTTGGATTTATTTTTCAAAGTATTTTGATACATTTATTAAATGATGAAAAAAAAAATCATGGTTACACATAAGAAAATTCACACTGATTGTACTGTTTTTTGATATAATGTAAATAAAGATGATTTTCTTCAGAAGCTTGCTGCATCTGTTTAAATTGCTGTTCATTTTCTTGCAATATTTTAGTGATTCTTGAAGGCAAAAATACGGAATATTCGTTGTCGAGTTCCACGGTGACTTGAAGGTCGTACTTGGTTTTAATAATTCTCATCGCAGTCACATAGTAGCTTTTGCCCAGTTCAAGCTCCGAAAATTTTTTCGTTGGAAGGAAATTTTCCATTCGACTAATTTCGTTGATTTTCGAGAAATCCATGTTGTTGTTGTTGTTGTTGTTGTTGTTGTTGTTGTTGTTGTTGTTGTTGTTGTTGTTGAAAATTTAACTGGGATAATCTTCTAGATAGTGAGATGGTTGATGTCACTTTTGAAGAGAATAAGTCTTTTCACTTCCTGGATATCTTTAACGAATAATTCGATTCATACTTTGAGTTCTTGATGCTTCTTTCGATCTCGCATTTGAGGATCGCTTCAACTGATGGAGCATTTGCAACAGCCCATCCTTTTATACCCATCTATCCCTTACCCATTACTTCAAATATTAACGAAGCTTCCACTTCTGGAAGCTTCTAGAACCTTCGATGACGTCATCCTATTCGAAGCTTCCAGAAGGTTCGAGAAGAATGACGTCACCCAACTATCTCTCTCACACAATCGTCCTGTATATATTATTCGAAGCTTCTAGAAGATTCGAGAAGAATGACGTCACCCAACTATTTATATCTCTCTCACCCCGTATATATTATTATTCGAAGCTTCTAGAAGGATGACGTCACCCAACTATTTATATCTCTCACCTTGTATATATATATTATTCGAAGCTTCCAGAAGAATGACGTCACCCAACTATCTTTCTCTCTCTCTCTCTCACCCTGTATATAAAGGCCACCAATGGTGTGACTTTACCATTGAATATCTAACTGCGAACAATTGAACATCAGTGTAAAAAATGGAATCAGAAGAGTGTTCGAAGCTTATAGGCATCATGGAAGATGCTTATAAATCTTTGAAAAGTGCATCGAGTGAACAAATTGAAAAATGGAAAAACTTTGGTATTCGGAATATTAAATTATTAAACAAAATATTAAAAACACCGAACTTATCTCCGGGTGAAAAAACAAGAATTCAAACAACGATTTCCCTGCTAAAATCCCTGAGTGAAAAATTCAAGGTTCGTCAACGAGCAGGTGGAAACATTGGTGTGCGAAAGAACACATCCGATCGCGTTCGTTGGGTGCATTTGGAGTCCGCTTTTGAGAACCGTATTCGAACTGGTGCAGTGGTGAATCTCATCCACAAGGATCTACGATCATTCTTGTATGATGCTAAAGTCACCACTGTCAAGCGGCTCGCAAATGTCCTAAAAAAGGATGGAAATTTGAAAGCGAATGTTCTGCTGGCGTGTAAATTTTCCACGATGAAAAACGGTGAAGTGATCGAAGAAACAAAATACTTCAACACGAGAAACGAAGCGATTCTCGCAGCAACGGACATTAAGATTTGGTTCGATGAGAACGTAACGGACCGTCTGTTGGAAAAAGTGGAAGAATTTCAAGAACGTGATTCAGGCTGGTCATTGCGCGAAATCGTCAACTTGACAGTTAACATGAATCACTTCGTACCACTACGCGGAGGTCTGTCAACATTTGCCGAGCTACCTCGAGAAATACAAAACAAAAAGGCTGTGGTGAATGTGGAAAACAATGACCAATTCTGTTTTCTGTGGTCGGTCGTAGCAGCACTCCATCCAGTTGCAACAAATGCAAATCGACTTAGCTCATATCCCAGCTACAAACAAGTGCTGAAATATGACGGTATCAATTTTCCGATCGCCTTAAAAGATATTTCTAAATTTGAGAAAATGAACAACTTAAGGATTAATGTATACGGTATGGACAAGTGTGGCAGAAAAAATGAAATAGTACCGTTATACATGAGTAAAATCGAGTCAGATAAGCCCACTATACATCTCCTCATGGTGGAGGGGAATATCGCTATGGACGTAGATGGAGATGACAATTTTCAACCAGTTTACCACTTTGCTTGGATCCGTAATCTCTCACGTTTGCTAAGTGCTCAAGTAACAAAATATGACAAACAAACACTGTTTTGTGACAATTGCTTAACCATTTCAAAATTCAAACTTCTTTTGAAAATCATAAACAAGATTGCATGAGCATAAACAAAACTAAAATGATTTTACCGACTGAACAAAACAAAATTTTGAATTTCAAAAATTATCGATACAAAGAAGATGTACCGTTCGTCGTGTACGCTGACCTCGAATGCCTTCTCGAACCAACGGAAACGATTGTCAAAAGCATGTTCCGTACAGTGCCGCGTATTACTTGAAATGTGCCTTCGACGATTCTCAATCAAAACTCGAACTGAAACGGGGACCCGATTGCATCGAGTGGTTTATCAAACAATTACGCGAAATTGCTCAAACGGTCGATTCTTATTTAAATAATATTGTCCCTATGAAACCACTCACTCTCGATGAGAAAAAATAATATTATAATGCCACGAAATGCCATATATGTGAGAAACCTTTTATTTCGACTGACGTAAAGATCCGCGATCACTGCCATTTCACAGGCAAGTATCGTGGTCCCGCACATCAAGGATGCAATTTAAATTATACGAAATCTCACAGTATCCCGATAGTTTTTCACAATCTCTCGGGCTACGACTCACATTTCCTGATTAAAGAGTTGGCTACACAATTTGATGGTACGGTAAAACTACTTCCCGTTAACAAAGAAAAATATATTTCATTCACAAAGTACGTCGAAGGCACAAATGTCAATTTACGCTTTATCGATTCTTTCCGTTTCATGGCGAGCAGTCTCGAAAAACTCGCATCTTACTTGAACGATAATGACAAATCAATCACACGCAAGCACTGCAGTAGTGCAGAGGAATTCCAGTTGCTCACGAGAAAGGGAGTTTTCCCTTACGAGTACATGGACAGCTGGGACAAACTCGACGAAGAGCAGTTGCCATCGAGAGAAAATTTTTATTCAAAATTGACGGGTGAAAATATTTCGGAAGAAGACTATGAACACGCAATAAAATTTTGGGAAAAATTCAACATCACCTCATTGGGCGAATATTCCGATTTATATTTGAAAACCGATGTTCTCCTATTGGCGGATATATATGAGAATTTTCGAAGCAACTGCTCTTCGACGTACGATTTGGATCCTCTGCATTATTTCACAGCTCCGGGACTTGCTTTTGACGCGATGCTCAAATGTACCGGTGTACAGCTTGAGCTCCTCACCGATCCCGAAATGCTCTTGTTTGTCGAGGAAGGCATTCAAGGCGGCGTTTTACAGTGCTCAAACAGGTATGCTCATGCAAACAACAGATACATGGGTGCAGATTATGGTCCAAGCAAAGAGGAATCGTACTTAATGTACTATGACGTTAACAATTTGTACGGTGCGGCTATGAGCCAATATCTACCGGTTGGATCTTTTGAGTGGGAGTCTGAGCCGATAAATGTGCTCAATATTCCGGACGATTCTCCTGTGGGATATATCCTGGAGGTGGACTTGGAATATCCCCAGGAACTTTTTGAGCTACATAAAGATCTCCCCCTTTGTCCCGAGCACTACGTACCACCTCACAGCAAGCAATCGAAAATAATGACGACATTACTACCGAAAAACAGATACATTATTTACTACGGAAATCTGAAACAATGTTTAAATCTGGGTATGAAACTCATAAAAATTCACAGAATTGTGAAATTTCATCAAGCTCCATGGTTAAAAAAATATATCGATCTGAACACCGAATTACGAAAAAAATCAAACAACGAATTCGAAAAAAACTTTTTTAAATTAATGAACAATGCCGTATTCGGAAGAACAATGGAAACTGTAAGAAAACAGAAAGATGTTAAGCTCGTGACAAAGTGGGAAGGTCGATACGGTGCAAAGGCTCTCATTGCAAAACCAAACTTTCATAGCTGCACCGTTTTCGAGGATGACATGGTAATTATTGAACTGAATCGCGTCAAAGTACATTTTAACAAACCCATATACGTTGGATTTTCCATACTCGATTTGTCGAAAATTTTCGTTTACGACTTTCATTATAATTACATAAAACCAACATTTGGCGATCGAGCGAAGTTGATGTTTACCGACACCGACAGCCTCTTGTACCACTTCACCGTACCTGACATTTATGATTATATTAAGCAAGACTTACATCGATTTGATACTTCCGACTACCCGGTTAATAACATTTATGGAATTCCACAAGCTAATAAGAAAGTTCTAGGTTTAATGAAAGATGAGATGAATGGTAAAATTATGGAGGAGTTCATAGGACTCCGAGCAAAATTGTACGCGTTTAAAGTTTATGACGATGACAAGGCAAAGAAAAAAGCCAAAGGTATCAAGGGATCCACATTGAAAACTATCGAATTTCAAGATTAGAAGAATTGTTTGTTTGAGCAACAAGACTTGGTGAAATATCAATTCAATACTTAACCAGTAAAAACCACACCTCTATTGAGCATACATACATGCCACACTAGTGTTATTTGAGATTTTGCATTTTCAATGTACTATAAATCTCGTATAAATAATCTAAAACTATTCGATAACCAGTGTTTTTTGGGGTAATAGTTTCTCAGGAGTCCGAAGGTCATAATTTCAAATGCGATAAATATTATTCATTCTGTGAAAATACGACAAAATCAGAACAAAAATGTTCAAAAATTCACAAAAAAGAAATTTTCGGTGGTGCAAATTTGCACTAGTGTGGCGTTTACGGGTTATTTCGGAGTAAGAAACATGAAGTACACACGATAAAACAAAAAAAATTAGCATTAAGTTGGTTAGATGATAAGAGGATACTGTTACCTAATAGGACGGATACCGTACCATATGGTTATAAAAAATGAAAAGTCCATTATGTACATTTTTTTCTCTTTATTTAAAAAACCTTTACATATCCTTTTCGTCGATCCAACTATTGTGCGAATTATCGAAACCTAATCACTTTACAAGCAATTTATTTTCACGTTTTCGTACGATTTTCTCTACAAGATAAATATCCGGATATTTGACTTTGGTGAGTTCTTCCTCATAGAAACCACCTTCGATCGGTTGATCCTGATAGTCTACAAGTTTATATGTTACCGGATTGGTATTTCGCACCTCACTTATCGTAAATATTTCGGTCGTCCAATTTGGTGTGTAACCATTTTTGAAAACGTGTTTGTACTTGTTGATTCGAACTTTATCACCGACTTTGAATTTCATTTTCCGCGTACGATTGACTTCAAAATTTCCATAAATATTGGGCAGGATCTTTTTCTCATTTCCAGCTGTGACATCTTTTGGTTTCATTTTAATTGTACGATGTTTGCTATCATTATAGTTTGATATTGAATCAGATAAAACATCTATCCATTTATGCGTGCCTCGTAGACTGAATTTCTTCCACATTTTATTTTTTAATGTACGATTAAAACGTTCACATATCGATGCTTTCATATTACTAAACGTGGAATATAGTTCAATGTGGTAACGTTGCAAAAGATTCTTGAAGTCGCTATTATAAAATTCTTTGCCACGATCAACATGCAATTTTTTCGGTATACGGTCTTTCGCGAGTACAGATTTCATTGCGTTCGTTACATCTTTGCCGTTCTTACTCTGTATCGGTACAGCCCAAGCAAATTTGGAAAATACATCGACAATCGTTAGTAGGAATTTGTAGCCATTGTTGTATCGTGAGTATGCTGACATGTCCACAAGATCAGCCTGCCAGGTTTCATCCAATCCACGAATATTCACGTGAAGACGTGGATAATTTCTTCTCGCAGGTCTGTGGAGCTCCTCCACTACAGCTATCTTCCGTTCATTCATTTTTTCTCGTCTGCCAGCTTCAATTGTCCTTACGCTCCAATGTTCTCAGTCTGTTTTCCAGATCGCTAATGAGCTCAGAGTTGTGCTTCATGAGATCTTGTAGGTTCTCATAATTGATACGTTCATTTTTTAAATTATTGCCAAATTCCGACTGAAGACCTCGAATCATTATATAAACATCGTCGATATTATTTCGCAAAGAAGACGTAATTTCATATACGAGATGAACTTCTTGCTGTACAACATTTTTCATGACTCCAACAGTGACTACATCATTTGCATTTACAGGATCAGCAAGATTACACAATCTTTTATTGTTCATATCATATTAACCATCGGTAGTAATTTTGAATCCATCTCCAGGAGGACCGCGGCTGCCTGGGAGACTACCTTTTCTCAATAACTGTCGTCCAAATACGTCGACGCTCATGGCTCAAATGAATCCGTGTAGTCCACGTACCGACTAATAAATAATTCCAGCTTCACGCAATTCCTCAATGATGGAGATTATTTCATTGTTATGATTCATGTTGCCGGCTGCCTGCGATGCCATAAGTAATCTTAGTCGATCCACCAATTCATTCGGATCATCCCAATAAACGTAGTCCATTTTATTATTCTTCCTAGCAATCATATACAGCGGTAAACCCTTTCCTGTTGGCTGTGACCGCCTCTTCGGTGTCCTCCTTGCTGATTTCATCGGGGAATCAACCATCTTTGCAATAATATTTTTGAATTTATTGTTATCTGTGCGAATGGGTTTGCTCGGTTTATAGTATTTGTGATGCGCATTCGTGCTTGTGATAATTGCAGCATAATTATCCATATCTGTTGCAGTTATGATCTCTCTGTTTGGTGACTTTTTGAATATCAATTCGAGCAAACTGGGGGAGAGTTCGTAAGTCTTGTTCTGCACTGAGATGCGCTTGTCGTCAAAATTCACCGGTGAATCACCGATCTTCAAAACACCACCCGTGAGTTTGCGAACACCGTATACGGTATCAAGCTCTTTTCCTTCAGTCGTTTCAAACATATGCAGATACTGCTGGACAAGTGATTCACTGGGTGTTTCATGTATAACAGATGAATCCTTCTCGAATGACGCATCTGGTACTTGTCGATACTCTTCTTTGTTGGATGTTTCATGCACAACAGAAGAATCCTTCTCAGATGATGAATCTGATGCTTGTTGATAATCATCATCATCATCATCATCATCATCATCATATGCAGTTCTAAAAGTGCTATCAAGATCCCTTTCTATCTTCAAAGCAGGTTCTTCCTTTTTTAGTTTTTTCTTAATATTCTCCAGTGTTTTTGATTGATCGACAATTTTCTGAAGAGGAGTCACCACGGGTCTGAAAACTTGATCCATGACCCGTTCCGTGGTCTCTCTGCCCGATTTTATAAGTTTATGCTTTCGTCGAATCGCATCACTCGCGGCTGTGATTTTTCGTAAAACGTCTTTTTCCTTGTTGAATGTTGCGCTCCGCATGTTGACGCCTTTCCGTTGAAACGTTGACTATTCTTATTTCTCTGATGCGCTTATATTTATAAAGCAATCAAATACTCGGTGATATCGACCATCATTCATGTCTCCATCTTTATCAATCACTACGAAAGAATATTTACTATCGTTCCAGCATGCTGAACACAAATCTTTAAACTGTGTATACGACATGTCGGTGTTCACATGATCATCATAGATATGCCGTAAATTCATTTCATCTTGACGAAAAAGTACTAGCAAATTAGTATTGTCACGAACTAGATGTTTTGGGATACGAGCGTACGTTTGACAGAGATAGAACGAGTCAACATCGCGGTGTCGACCCATGAAAAAGAAAGCTCTCATATTATCCTGCTTCTCACAGGCTACATCATCGAAAATCATGATTGAATTTGGTCGAGCATCTTCAGGCTTGATTACTTGCTCATGATCGTCAAAAGGAAAATATCCCACTCCTTTTACAGTTCCGAGTAAACGCTTGAGAAGTTTGTACTTTGGTTGATTCAACGATTTAGAGTATACATAAACGTTTTCAAATCTCAACCCGTTAGGGTAGGTTATGAGGGTAAAAAGTGCATTCGTTTTGCCACAATTTGACGGTCCACAAATTACAGCACGCACACTGTTTGGCAGCAGAGGTCCATGGCGTCGCTTCTTCGCTTCTCGCTGTGCAAGTTCACCAAAATTCATGACAGACAATTTGTCAGGTTGTGTCTCGAACTTCATCATGATAACGACTGATGGAAATAGGCATAAGTAGGGTGCTTATAAAGATCAGTATCTTAGTAACGAATGTTCTCTCTTCCGATACACATGTGAAAAAAATGAGTAAACGATACGATTCAAAAAATCCCATAACTAACAGTTTGAAGAATTTCACGCAAAAACAACATAGACAGTTTCCTCCTCCTTCCACCAGTGACGAACTTAAAGCTGAAAAGATTCGAGGAAGTCAAAGATTTACGGGTTAATTTGATTCAGGACGATACGGCGCTGTTGGTGACAAGCGGAAAAAGTATTAAAAATGTAGAGTGAAAAAAGTATAAATAGGGCATTCGTAAACTGTAACTGCTTAGTCAAAAACATTTCGTGCTATGGTGATGATCATTCGGGAGCGTACGAAAAAACGCGGAAGAAGATTTGTCAATAATTTGATCAATAAGCTCCCCTTTGAGTTACATATATCGGGATATCAGTACTGTGGCCCAGGTACGAAATTAACAGAGAGACTTGCTCGAGGTGATCCTGGTATTAATCCTCTGGACGCTGCTTTCAAAGAACACGATATCGCATACTCGTAAAATCGTGAAAACCTTTCGGCACGACACGAGGCGGATCAAGTGCTTGCGAAAAAAGCCTGGCAAAGAGTTTTTGCAAAAGAGGCGGGTATTGGAGAAAAAGCAGCAGCTTAGGGTGTTGCAAACACAATGAAAGTCAAAACCAAGCTCGGTATGGGTGTGAAGAGAGCACATAGAAAAAATAACACGAGGAAGATGACGCTTAGACAGGTAGTCAATGCAGCTAAAGCATCAATGGGCGGTGTGAATCCTTTAAAATCGGCTCTCAAAGGCGCACGTGACGCTGTGAAGAAGGCAGGTGGAAGGAGAAAAGTTAAATCACCACGTATCCTGCCTGTACCATTGAAAATTGGTAGTTTTCTACCATTTCTCATAACCATTTTTGCTGGATTGAGTGCCACTGGAGCTTTAGCTGGTGGTGCAGCGGGTATAGCAAAAGCCATAAACGATGCTAGCGCTGCTAGAAGACAATTGGAGGAAAGTAAACGTCACAACGAGACGATCGAAGCTATCGCGTTGGGTAAAGGACTTTACCTGAAACCTCACAGGAAGGGTATGGGCTTGCACTTGAATCCCTACTCGGCAAAAAACGCGTAAGGCTACCGCACCGAGCTCTCACCGATGCTGACTTGATAAAGTACGCCGGAGCTCTGAAAATTCCATATTTCCGTGGAGTTTACATGAGAAACGAATTACCCTAGAATGGACCTCGAAAATATGAATCGGCTATTGTGAATCTCGATGATAAGGATGGTCCGGGTACACATTGAGTTGCGTACAAAAAAATCAACCATGAAGTCATATACTTCGACAGCTTCGGTAATCTTCAGCCACCTCAAGATCTGATAAACTATTTCGGTGTTGGTAGCATTATCAAATATAATCATGAAAGATACCAGAACTATGACACTGTTGTGTGCGGACATTTGTGTCTAAAATTTTTGAGTGGTTATCTATAAAGTGGATACTCATGTCCTAGGAAGCATCAGTTGAACGTTGACTATCATGAGTGATTCTTTCACGTTGACGCTTTCCGGAACGAGCTCCATACTGGAAGCTTACTATTTTCCATCGATCGAACTATCACTATTCAAAAATTATACTCTCGGACTCGTTGAATTGCTGACATTCAACTCAATACCAAACATTGATTCGGGAAATAATAAGTTTCATGTGGGAGAGGAAACAGTAACCGTACCCACTGGAAGCTATGAAATCGAGGATATCGAGCGATACTTACAGCGCGTACTCTCCAGCAAAAATATCTCCATCGCTCTGAGACCGAACAACAATACTCTGTGCAGCGAGATCAAGTGCAATCGAGAGATCAATTTTATGCCTGACGATCCCATCGGTCGTCTGTTGGGATTCACACCACCTGTATTAGCAGCTAATATAATTCATGAATCCGAGCTGCCAGTAGCCATTCTCAAGATCAACTCTCTGCGAGTCGAGTGCAACATTACCACGGGCGCTTATATCAATGAGCAACGAGTCCACACCATCGATGAATTTTTCCCAGTCGTTCCACCAGGATATAAGATCGTTGAAGTACCCTCACACATCATTTACCTTCCGATCGCCACACAGTCAATAGATCATCTTCAGCTCAAACTTGTGGATCAAGACGGACAGTTGGTAAATTTTCGTGGAGAAATCATAACCGTACGATTACATGTTAAATCAGCATAATGGGTAATGTATTTGACACGAAAGTTGGACGAAGCTATAAGACTGAATCAAGATGCCGAGAAACAATCAGTCGTCGAGCACCCATCAAGGAGCTAACACGTCTAAACATTCAGTTTTTGGAGACTCTGAGATTGAAAATCAAACCCCGAGCAGGAAGAAAAAGTGGACAATAAAAATTCGCTTCTGCTGTATTGCTTGCATCGCACCATGGAGGAGATCTTGACAATACAAAAACCAATTATCTTCGATGAGTCTATCGCGCACTATGAGATTTATGCGCATCAACCGTTTGCATCGGCAACCTTCAATAACAACGATGAAATCCGAATTGCCGTTCAACATCAGGACTTGTGTTTGCTACCCAGGAGAAGCTCATTGCACGTACATGGTCGACTAACGAAGATTAATGGAACTGCAGTTCAAAATACGAAGCTAATCAATAACGCTATCTGCCATTTGTTTGAAGAAATACGATATGAGCTAAATGCCATTGAGATCGATCGAAGCAAAAATGTAGGCCTCACGACTCTCATGAAGAATTATGTATCCCAGAGCCCTGGACAAATGACTCTGATGGAAAATGCTGGTTGGCTCAACGATGATAATGAGGCTACGTTGACGGATGAGAATGGATACTTTGATCTTTCTATACCACTAAATCTGATACTCGGATTCGCTGAAGATTACAATCGAATTATCGTTAATGCCAAACACGAGTTAATCCTGACAAGATCGAATAATGATACGAACGCCATTGTACAAACACCTCCCGAAGGTCAGGCTGCTGCTGAACAATCCAAGATTTCATTGAATAAAATCGAATGGATGGTGCCGTACATCAATGTTTCCGATCAGCGAAAAATCCAGCTGCTCAGCTTTATTGCCAAGGATCCATCGATTGCCATGAGTTTCCGTACGTGGGAATTGTACGAGTATCCACTACTACCGGCTACCTCAAAACACGTGTGGGTTGTTAAAACATCGACGCAACTCGAAAAACCTGGATACGTAATAGTGGGATTTCAAACTGCCGGGAAAAATAATGCAAATACGAATGCAAGTCACTTTGATCACTGCAACATTCGCGATATTAAGCTGTTTTTGAACTCTCAATGCTATCCTTATGGGAACTTGAATCTTGATATTCCTCGCAACCAATATGCTCTTCTGTATGATATGTATGCAAACTTCCAAGCGTCATATTACGGTAAAGAATCTGAACCATTGTTGAGCAAAGCCGATTTCCTAAAATACGCACCATTAATTGTTATCGATTGTTCGAAACAAAACGAATTTTTGAAATCGGGGCCAGTCGATATTCGCTTTGAATTCGAGTCAGCGAATTCTTTCCCACCTCAAACATCAGCATATTGTTTGATTTTGCATGATCGAATCGTTGAATACAATCCAATTAGTGGTAATGTTAAGAAATTAGTATAATTTTTTTTGCTTAAAACTATGTTGTGTTGGTTTTTAATATAAAAAAAACATAGTATATTTTCGAGAGTATTTTATTTATTTCCACTATTCCTTTCCTTCCAAATCATCACAAATTCTTTCATTTTTTTCACAAGATCGTATAGATTTTGAGTATGATCTATTACAAGGTTAACAGGTTCATCCTCGAAAAATACATACTCATTCGCCTGTATTTCACGTTTAAGTTGAAACAATTTCATGCTCAAATAGCCGACAAAGTGATATAAATCTTTAACGTGTTTATCAATAACATCGATTGAATCACGCATGACGTTGCACTCAGAACACGATATTCGGTCTTCGATATTACACTCTTTATCACACTTCGAAGTTTTGACATTTTTTTCAAAGTCAAATAAGTCATAGATGAAATCTTGAATATTTTTCGGTGGAACGTCCCCGAAATGTTTCTCGACAACTTCATCGTAACTGCTGGTGTATGGCGGAATTGAAAGCAAATGCTGCTCTTCGTTCGGCGATAATTCATCCATGATGACTGATTGGCTGGTTGGAGAAGTCTTCCTTTATATAGCTCTTTTCCCCCACCCTCCGTTTCGAGATCGTTATTAAAAAAGTTTTATTACGCCCTATCATTTTTTCGATTGGACTTGAAATGCGTTTAGTTTTTTATTTTTTACACATAGCATGTCTACACGTGGAACAATTTTTTATTAGTGGTATGGGTCCATCAAAATCGTCTTCGCTTATTGCCTGATGGTGTTTTTCACATCGACGATACTTCATAATAGCTTCATCCATTTTCATTTCTCTAGGTAGTCTATCCCATACATCATCGATATCGTTCCATGCCCAACTGAGAATGAACTCTTTCGAGAGATGAGCAATATCTTCAGTCCTCATGTCTCGCAAATTTCCCAATTTAGAAAATAATTTCACCGATCTTGAAAATGATGGAGTCCCATACTCCAAATACCATTTCCTCAACCTTAGGACATTTTCGAAGGCGCAGTTGTATCGGCGCGCCCCATTGTGATATTTGTGATGCCAGCATGTTGGTACTCTCAATTCTTGTAATGCGGGACACCCCAAATCTTCCATGTTCACAATTGGTTTCCAGTATCCTATGATATCCTCGATCCACTGCTTTTTTTCAAGCCCTTTTACGTAAATCAAACTTACATCTCTCAAAATGATGTCGAATACGTCTTTTAATTTAGCGTAAGGAATATCTCCAACGTTCCAGGGAATACCGTGATAATTTCGTTCACACCACAAGTTCATGCATTTATATTTCGCTGGCAACTCATCCCATTTACAAGGTGGTTTAATGAGTAAACACCCAATCTCCTCATAACCCTCTTTATTTGGATGAATTTTAGCTGCTGCCAGCTCCACGATAATTTCATTGATGGGTTTCTTGAAACCTTGTACGTCCAAAATTATTTCCATGTCAATGCTATTTTTTCAGTACAACGAACCAGAACAAACTGATCGATTATAACGCAAAAATCGGCTTTTATAGAACATACCCCCACCATTTGTATTCGAGATCAAATGCTCCTGAATATTTGCGAAAGATGACGTCATCTTTCTCGAAGCTTCTAGAATATTCGAGAAGTATGACATCATCTTTCTCGAAGCTTCGGTGATATCACCCCTCTCGGCTCCCCCTCTCGCCCTTCTACAAAGATGACGCCATCTTAACTGCGTAGATTATTATTATTAATCGAAGCTTCTAGAAGGTTCGAGAAAGACAACATTATCCCCCTCAGCTTCCCCTATCGGCTCGCTCGTGATCCAGAACTCGTTTTTTTTTTTTTTTTTTTTTTTTTTCAGAAGGTTCCAGAAGGTTCGAGAACGATGACGTCACCCCTCGGCTTCCCCTCTCGGCTTCCCCTCTCGCCCCTTCACCCCCTCGCCCTTGATTAAGAACCCATGTTTTTTTTTTATCGAAGCTTCTAGAAGAATGACGTCACCCTGTATATATATATATATTAGGGTGGCCCTTAATATCGGTAAAAAAATTTTTTTTCTGTCTTACCCCCTAAATCGATTCGAAATATTAAAAAATGATTTTTAAGACTGATATCCGCCCTTAATTTGAATATTAACAGGTGCCTCAAAGGCCCTTAAACCGCTTGACTGGTGGAAATTTCGGGTAGACAAAACTTTACTTACTATCAACTTGAAATTTGGTATCCGGGGGTTTTCTGGGTCGCTGAGTACGAATCCGCACTCAAAATTCAGAAATTCAAGATGGCGGATCCAATATGGCGGATCGAAAATGCAAAAAGACATTTGACGAGAGCAAAAGTTGGTACTCGGGGGTTATCGGGGTCGCTGATTACGAGCACTAATTATCGTTCGCATCAAACGACTTTTCGGATTTTCAATCCGCCATATTGGATTTACCATCTTCAATTTCTAAATTTAGAGGGCACATTCGTAATCAGCGACCCCGAAAACCCCTGAGCACCAACGTTCACTTTCGTCAAATGACTTTGCTTTTTCGGTCGGCCATATTGGATACGCCATCTTGAATTTCTGAATTTGGAGTGCAGATTTGTAGTCAGCGAGCCCGAAAACCCCCGAGTACCAACTTTTGCTCTCGTCAAATGTCTTTTTGCATTTTTGGTCCGCCATATTGGATCCGCCATCTTGAATTTCTAAATTTGGAGTGCAGATTCGTGATCAGCGACCCCGAAAACCCTCGAGTACTAACTTTTGCTCTCGTCAAATGTCTTTTTGCATTTTCGATCCGCCATATTGGATCCGCCATCTTGAATTTCTGAATTTTGAGTGCGGATTCGTACTCAGCGACCCAGAAAACCCCCGGATACCAAATTTCAAGTTGATAGTAAGTAAAGTTTCGTCTACCCGAAATTTCCACCAGTCAAGCGGTTTAAGGGCCTTTGAGGCACCTGTTAATATTCAAATTAAGGGCGGATATCAGTCTTAAAAATCATTTTTTAATATTTCGAATCGATTTAGGGGGTAAGACAAAAAAAAAATTTTTTACCGATATTAAGGGCCACCCTAATATATATATATATATATTATTCGAAGCTTCCAGAAGGTTCGAGAACGATGACGTCATCCCCGCTTCCCCTCACGGTTTCCCCCCTCTCGGCTTCCCCCCTCTTGGCTTCACCCCTCGCCTACACTGTATCCAGAATTACAATGTATTATAATATATAATTGTTTACAATGTATATATTATCCGAGAAGGATGCCCCCTCAGCTTCACCCTCAGCTTCCCCCTCGGCTTCCCCCCTCTCAGCTTCCCCTCTCGCCCCTTCACCCCCTCGCCCACATTTGATCCAGAACCGGCCTTGTATATCTACTTTCAGAGCATGTGAGAGTAGTTAATTAGGAAATAAATATCCAAAATTTCCTTTTTCATCGGTTCATCGTAGACGTGTGACGTTGCCTATTCTAAATACTGCGTGAGTCAAACATGACGGTGTATATACATTTGACTCTTCAGTATCGACACTACTACCTTAATACTCTTGGTAAATTACGCGTCTGAATTGAATTATAATAACGAGATAGAAACCCCTCTTTTGTCAACAGGGCGTAGCAAAACAGATACTATAGCAGAGATTTCCTTGTAATTGATTTACACGTCATACTTAGTTCATGACAGTGTATATTAAATAATAAGTCGCGGATACCGTGCTCACATGAATGTATTATTTATAGCTGCATCATATTTTGTATGCATTAAATTATTACAGACTTTTCAATGAGCATTGAATGAAGTCCTCAAAGCAACCGTTTTAAATGTCCGTACTTTTTGTAAAATGGTGTTTCCGAGGACGTAGAATATATTGTTTGAGGGATTAACTTTATATAAAATACTCAGATGTAAATTAAAATAAGTAATGTTAATTAATAGCTTTGAAGTTAGAATGGAAATTATAGGGCTTCGGGCAATTCACAGCTGATGCTTAAAAGGAAGGTGCGAACACATGATTCTCTTCAGTAAACGAGTCCTTGAATAATTCAGCGACTGTATGGTATATGTATACGAGAGCGCCTTGGTCGATACAACGTTGCCGCGCTTGGAGCTATGTCCATCAGTACAGAGCGAAAAATTGCATTTATTGTTTTTTTTTTTGCACGTTACAGATAATCGGTACAGTGAAATTGCTGCAAATTTTGCAGGAGTGATCTGGAGAGTTGATTCATATTCTTGTGTTAGTTTTATCAAAAAGTGGCTTATTTAAAGGTAGTTTTTCAATGTTTTTGCGGTTTTTATACCCTTTTCCATAAGATCCAATGTATAAAAACTAATTCAATTTTCTCAGAAACGGTACGGTCAAATTCGTTGAAATTTTTCGAGAAAACATTTCACTCAATTTCGAATGTATCTACGAATTTTCATCAAAATCCCTCTTTTTTGACATATGGTATCGTTTTACCTTAACCCTTCTAGGTCACACGTTCTGGAAATAACGCGCCGGTCACAGGGGGTCGCAATGAACCCAGTTATGTTTAAAAAATTTCCGCGTTGCCAGTATCGTTCTGAACGGCTCATACAAATTCAGGATATTAGTTTGACCCTTTTAGAATGAGAATATTATGGCAAAAAATTTTTATCAAATTTTTAAAATGGCAAAAGAAATCAGCAAGAAATCATGCGTAAAAAGTAGAAAAAGAAATCATGCGTTAAAAAAACCATTTTTTACTAAAAAAAATCATAACTCTGGCAATTTTTAATATATTTTCATAAAACTTCAGGGTGATACTCTTGAGATATCATAGTTTACGGAAAAAGATAGCTCCATAGTAGGCGTTTCAAAAAAGGTATTTATTTTGATATCTGAAGAGGGTCCATTTCTTATAGTAACTTATAGTAATAACTATATAATATAATATAATATAATAACTTATTCTATTCTATAATAACGTAATTCTAGTTTAAATTTGCGCTTGGGGTCATTTTGACCCCGGGTGACCTCGACGGGTTAAATATGTTTCCGCTATGAAACAAATTTAGAACAAAAAAAAAATTTCATTGTTCATAATTGATAGTGAACAATCATTAATTAACAATCATTCATTGCTAATGTCTAATGGGAAGTCATTCTTTCATTACATATTAATCAATTTTAATCAAGGTGCCCATACAACCACCGTCACTCAGTCAGCGCACGCCGAAACATGTGAGCATCTTCTTGCCACTCCAAATCAGGAATTTCACGATTACGAGATTTCAATCTCATTTTTCGAAGGCTTGTTGCTTATCTCCTTGCCAGCCAAGAGGTTATTAATCAGGTCATTTTTAGTATTGAATCACCACGCATTTTAATTGTTGACACTTCCGCTTCAACATCGGCTAACTCGAGATTCTTGCACGACACTCTTTCGATGCGAAAAATATCGATAAATCAGGTCGTTTATTCAGGAAGACCCTGGATCCCGTCCACGAGAAAGGTTATGGCAATATAACTCACACCAGGTTTTCCAGCATGATAAAATACGGCTCCACGATAAATTTCGACTAAATCGATTCAGGCGTTTTCTAGCAAATCCAAAAAACCGTTTTCGCTTCCTGGGGTCATATCTTCTTCTGGAATTGACAAATCGAGTCAATTTTTTGCTTTCTTGACATTTCGAGATGCCCTTTCGATTGCTATTGGTTAGCTCGTTATTTGGGTTGACCAGCATAATTTAGCGGAGTGTTCGCACACCCTTGATTTCCATACCCCGACGCTGTCACCTCGCACTCAGACAATTTTAAACCGATCGCAACCGGACTAATCTTTCACGGAAGGTATCTAAATTTACTAAAATGTACTTTATTGGTTTCCAGAAATCGGTGAGGTTTTCGCTAAAATCAGCCATATCAACCTTGCCCACTTCAAATGTCGCCTCTATTATATGTATTAGCGAAACGTCCATGAGATGGACTCTAATCGATTTCAAATAAATAAACTTTCCATATACATACATGTAATGTGCTGTTTTAAAAATGTATCTATGTGCTTTTTCGTGATCATAGTATGCCAGCAGTTCGCTGACTTTCGTATAATGCCTGGCGTTTTCCAGGACTCTGTTGTTATTTTTTAGGCAGTGGTCCATTATTTGAAAAGCTGCGTAAACTATTTGAATTGAATCTACATGTATTCTTTAGTGTCGGTGAGAAATGTGAACACCACATTTAAAAGGACTTTGAATTTATGCACATGCGATCCTCGCTTTTCTGAAAGAGTTTTCGAAGATAAAAGTGGATCACTTCCGAAATGATATTGGAGTCCTGGAAACCGCCAGGGAATATATAAAAGTCAGCTGTACTTCTAACATTATTGTTTTCGTGGAAATCCCGTATATATATTCTGAAAAACCTATATTTCGTACATGTATACGGAGAATTTATATTTTTATAATTGCTTGATGTTTACCTCATTACGTTTTGTCTATATACTATATGCGGTGTATACATGCACAATCAGTGTCCTCAAAACCATCGTTTCAGTCATCAAATGTATGTCCTCGAAACTATCATTTCAGTCTCAGAGCTAAACTGCGGTGAACCGGTTAAAAATTGATACAAACTAATAGTATACATATGCTTTTTACATCGCTGCCAACCTTTGTAGACAATTAAAAATAAGGTGAAAAAAATGACCCCAAAACAACCATTTTACAAACATATATACATATATTGAGTGTATATATTGTGGTGCTATTTAACTGATGTAGTGAAAGAATTTTATATACGTATATTTTACGTATATTATACAATAAGCATTTGACATAAATTATATACATATATTATATGTATAAGGAACATCTACTTGACGATAGAAACGAAGCCAACTGCATTCCTGTCAAACCACGTATTATATACGTATATTGGACGTGTGTTTTTCGACAATATCTCCGTGGAATTTTGTACATCTCATATACGTATAATATTCGTTCATTATCTTTCGGTTGCAATTCCCGGATCTGAAGCATATACATATATATATTTAATGTACATACGTACATTGAATATTTATATATATTTATATACAATTATAGCTTCAGATCCGGGAATTATAATCGAAAGATAGTGAACGAATAGTATACGTATATGAAATGTACAAAATTCCACGGAGATATTGTTGAAAAACACACGTCCAATATACGTATATAATACGTGATTTTGACAGCAATGCAGTTGGTTTCGTTTCTATCGTCAAGTAGATGTTCCTTATACATATAATATATGTATATAATTTGATGTCAAATGCTTATTGTATAATATACGTAAAATATACGTATAATATAAGTCTCTCATAGACGTATACATATCATATACATATATACCTAAAATATACGTATATTAGACGTCAGTGGTCTATCTGGGCAGGTAGGCTTTTTTTTTCATAAAACCAGATGTTATCAGCAATTAAATTTAGAGTGCAATTTATTACATCTCCTCTCACACAATGGATGGACCACTCTCAATGTTCTTGATAATACGGCGATACGGATTATTTTATCATGTGGTGCAAGCAGCGATGAAAATTCATTACTTCTAAATGAAAGTATGATACTGCCTGCTGTTAATTTGATTACGCCAGAATATCCTTAGAGAAGTCCCGATGCAGTAGACGACCCGAACGAACGAGGTAAAAGAATCGTTTAAATATTATAACTTTCATCACCAACAGTAAACGCGACAAATTGAAAATTCAATTTTTTGCCACTTAGACGGTACAATCCAAACTCACTGGCAAAAGTGTCCAGCGAAATCCCTTGGAAAACCGAGAATAACAAACGACAAAATCTTTACTCTGCCAATTATACATGCTATCAAACATCCTGATACAACTGGCCCGTCAGGTCATTCGATTGTTGGCGAGTATCAAAGTAATGAATATCAAAATTGGTTGCATGCGATGCATTCTCGGCAGAACCAGTGAACGTTTAACCCCGATCTCTTCCGATTTGATCGACTATTTTTTTATATGTTTGTGCTAATTCTCAAAAACACCCTGATTTTTCAAACATTTTTTAAGACACCCCAATTTTGTTCTGATTTTCTTTAAGCCATAATTATCGCCCTAATTTGAAACTCTACAAAAATTTAACCTCTTTTCAGAAAGTGGGATAAAATTTTTTTACGGCGCACGCATTTTATAAGATTCTGATGGTAATACGACTGAAACTCAGTAAAATATAGTCACCTATATCGGCCGAGTTTTCCGAAGATTCCCTCAGCCCTCGTGCAAATACGATGCAGTAGTGCATTCAAAGAGAGTGGCTGCGGATTTTGTCGGGTCTCAATAAATGGAATGGATATAGAATAAATAGGGAGGGGACATAAGAACCCAAAAGGGTATATAACGACGAAATAGCATAATTTGATAGTAAGAAATAAATGTTATTCGTAATTTTACTGTGGTAGACTTTTATATATAATTTTAGTTTGGTACTTCGAGATCAATAATAGCAAAAACTTACATATGGTTATTTTTCATAAAATTAAGAACATGAAAAATTAAATTAATCTTTCAATATATACATCATTTTAATCAATTTTAGTTTATTCGTTCAAGAACTTAATCTTGATGGCTACAAATTACTATGCTTATTGAGCTTATGCACATTTTTTAAAACTCGAAAACGTGCTAATATCGAAAAAAAATTATTATCCTACTTTATAAAGAACGGTACAATTTTTGTTATCAAACATGTGATTTTCTGAAATTTTTTTTGACTTAAATAAAAAATTGGAAAAAATATAGTATGACCTATAAACACTTGAAACTATCAGGATGCTCCGACAGATAGTAAAAACTATAAAAAATCGTCGATCCAATTAGAAGCAGACTTTTTTTTACCAGGAATACCCGATATATATTCGTAGAAGAAAAATTACATTTTTTTTGTAGGCCTATCTTTTGTAGGCCTTTTTTTTGTAGGCCTATCTTTTGTAGGCCTATTTTTTGTAGGCACATTGCACCGATTCTTCAGGGATGCCGATAAACGAGGATATCGCTGAGTAGGTTATAATATCCCATTCATTGAAATCATAGATTATACTCTTTTATTTGGGGATTCAATTTTAACTAGCATTTTAGGTCGATAGCTATTTCCATTCTCGATAATATGGTCGCCGGGAACATTTTCACTCGCAATATTGACATCAGCGACAGCCTGCTCCTCGCGAATGCAAGTTTGACGTCACCCGCCGTTAGTTCCACAATGTTGGAGGGTACTACGAGTACCATCAATGCAGTGGACGCAGGATATACTGAAGAACATGAAGGTAAATAATTTTGTACGTTCAAGATCATACTCGTTAAAGCTCTGGAGGGGGGGGGGGGGGGGGGGGGGAATCGAAACAACTCGAGATTGATAATGATTGTTAAGGTTGGTCAATTTGGTTACATAGGATGGTAAATTTTTATATCAGCATCGATTTGACACCCAACATACGATGCTAGTAATTTTTATCTTTTCCTACTGTTTTCCTGCAGTACAAACCCAAGCCTAATTCTAAATAATAATGTATTTTTTCTCTAAGTTTATTTTAATAAAAGTTTTGCTGGACTTATTCAATGACTGTGATGAGTAGTAGGTGCACCACTCTGGGCCCCCCCACTTTTATCCCCACTCCTTCCCCCACCGCGCGGCTTCCCACACCACTCGATTTTCCCCCACCATGCCGCTGGGTGAGTCGAGTGTTGAGGTGGCGTTGTGTGTGTGTGGGTGAGGTGAAGACAGGGGGGAAACTCCAAAGTAGCGCACATTATTATTATTATTATTATTATTTGCAATATTCTCTCTCTTTGGATTATTATTATTTTTTTTAATTTTATAATTATAATTTTTATTATTATTTTTAATATTTCCACCTCTCTCTGCGGTTTATTATTAAAAAATATTTTACTTACCCTTCTTCCGAGGCTATTCAGCGCATCTCTCTATCCCTCTCTCTTTCTCTCCCGCGTCTGTCGGTTATTATTATTTTTTTAAATTTTATAATTATAATTTTTATTATTATTTTTAAAATATTTTACGCATCTCTCTATCTCTCTCTCTTTCTCTCCCGCGTCTGTCGGTTATTATTATTTTTTTTAATTTTATAATTATAATTTTCATTATTATTTTTAATATTTCCACCTCTCTCTGCGGTTTATTAGTAAAAAATATTTTACTTACCCTTCTTCCGAGGCTATTCAGCGCATCTCTCTATCTCTCTCTCTTTCTCTCCCGCGTCTGTCGGTTATGCTTTTTCTCTTTTTCTCCTTCTCTCTCTCCAGCGTCTGTCGCTTAGCTTTCTCTCTCTCTCTCACTATTCTAACTCGTTGCTTATTAAAAATTTTTTTTCCGATAGAATGAAAATCTGCACAGATACATTCGTTCTACTCATCTCCGTGAGCCACGTTTTGATTAAATATTTTTATTATCACAAGCACGCACGTTAATCCTCAGGGCACATAAATTATTTAAACGATTAATATTTTAACCGATCGACGTTGTGAGAACGTTTTACCGATGTTACGCGATTAGAAGAACGACGATTACTGAGCTCTACAGCCGCTTGGAGACAAACTCCACGCGCGCGAAATGCACTGTCAGCACCACGTGCATGTCTCATCGTCGCTCAGGCTTGCTCGAATTCGTTCATCTTTTTATTCGTATGGAGGGTAATATATTTAAGTGTATATATATATATATATATAATGTGATCTAAAGATGCAACGCGCGTATACCTATAGACACAGTAGGCATACTCTGCGAATATACATATAGGTAAGCTGACGAGGTATCGTTCCGTAGCGCTCGAGAGTCAACAGCTATGGGCAAACTCACGCGGAATCGTCCAGTAGCAGCAGCGGTTCTTTTACATATGGGCGGAGAATAATTTAAAGGGGTGTAGGCCACAGGCAGGGATACTTTAGCATCGAATGACCTATCTCCATTGTGAATATATTTTTCAAATTTTTTGCACTCGGAGAGAAAAGTTGCATAGCTCTCACCACTACGCATACATGCTGTTGTGTATAATGCAATGTCAGCTAATTTGCACGTGCAAAAGTTTACTCGTTTTGGCTAAAATTAAGTATCAATGTCATGAAATGTCTCATGACAATACAATATGTATACTCTGCGAATATACATAGGTAAGCTGACGAGGTATCGTTCCGTAGCGTTCAAGAGTAACAGCTATGGGCAAACTCACGCGGTATCGCTCGGCAGTAGCAATTCTTTCACATATGGGCGAAGAATAATTTAAAGTGGTGTAGGCCACAGGCAGGGATACTTTAGCATTGAATGACTTATCTCCATTGTGAATATATTTTTCAAATATTTTGCACTCGGAGAGAAAAGTTGCATAGCTCTCACCGCTACACATACATGCTGTTGTGTATAATGCAATGTCAGCTAATTTGTACGTGCCAAGGTTTACTTTGGTTTGGCGAAAACTAAATATCATGATGTTTCGTGACAAAGATTCAACGACGAGGAGATACATGTCTTGCACCTATATGCGCGCATACATATATATATATATACGTTCGTTTTAGTGTATTGCACTATATTTGAACAGATACCCAATACCATTTCTTTTCTTCGCGATTGTATTTTAAATTTTTTGCGCTTGGCAAAGCTGTCCAGTTCTGATCTGCGACAAAAACTGAGTTGGTACAGGCCATCTCTTTCTCAAAGTTGCTCGCATTGATCTGCTACCTTATTATAAATTATCGGAAAAATATTTCGTGCTCCAGGTATTATTGTCAAAAATCGAAAAGCAAAAAATCAAAAATAAAAATTATCAATTCAAAATAACCAAGTTCCAAATTTATCTCTTCCGTTGAAAATATTCTTCATTGAAAAAAATTTTTTTTTTTGAAGAAAGGGCCGAAAGGCGAGCTCGAGACTCGGCAGAGAGCCATGGTAGAAAGCACGGCCCATAGCTATCAAGCTCTCCCTTTTGTTCGAGTATTCGCAAACTCTCTCTCTATCTCTTTCTGTATCCATATGTTTTTTCATACTCGACAGCCTTTCTATCGCAGCAATATTGGGAATTTTAAATATTTTTCGATGTATACCGAGTATGCAGGAATAACACTGCGAGATATCTCGATTTTTCGAGATATGTGAAATGCATTGGCGGCAGGGCAACCGGCTACACGCCGTCTTCGCTCAATGTTGCAAGGCTCTTTCCTTGTCTTTCACTTAATGTGCGCTTATCTCTATCAATCCCCGTGTCTCTGAATACACAGCATAACTGCTTTCACCCACGAGGGTTAGAACGCTGCTACTTCTTTTCATACACATTTTTTCTTCGAAAAAAAGAAAAGCAACCGGGAATCGCTTGTTGATCGTTTGTTCAGATCACTCATATGAAAAATGTTTCCGAGGAAAATTATTTAAATCTAAAAATTTAAGAAAACTTTTTTGGAAACTCATTCGTTTCGTTCATTCGTTTGTTCGTATCGCCCATATCGTAATGATTTTGTCGTAATAATTTGCGTCGTATAATTTTTTCATGAAAAACTTTTTTCGAAGACAAAGATTTTGATAACAAATTTAATTAATTAGAAAGACGCTATTTTTGTTCGTTCGTATCAATCGCTCATTTTTTTCGTTCATTCGTAAAATTTTGAAAAAATGTTTGAGAAACAAAAATTTTATTGGAAACGCGCTCCCGTCGTTCGTTAGTACTGCTCGTACCGATCGTGTCATAATAATTCTACTTGAAAAACTTTTTCAAAGAAAAACGTCGCTAAAACAACATTCATTTGTTTCGAAAAAAGATTTTGATACTAAATTTAATTAAAATTGATTGGACACTCGCTCTTGTCGTTCGTTTGTAATAATTTTACTTTGAAACTTGATCGGAAATTTTTTTCGAAAAATGTTTGGGAAACGGATTTTTTTTGTATTGGAAACCCACGCCGTTATTCGTGTTGCTGGCTCGTATCGCTCGGATCATTTGTGTTGCAATAATTATAGGGGAAGAAATTTTTTCGATGAACACCAGTTTGATAAAAATTAAATAGCTAAAATTTGCAAGAGCTAAAATTTTTATAAAATTATAAGAGACTTACGTGACAGGTGCTGATGGGGTCCATAATCCTCTCCGACGACGCCTGCTGAAGATGCACACACACACACACACACACACACACACACACACACACACACACACACACACACACACGCACGCACGCACACACACACGCACGTACGCACGCACGCACGCACGCACGCACGCACGCACGCACGCACGCACGCACGCACGCACGCACGCACGCACGCACGCACGCACGCACGCACGCACGCACGCACGCACGCACGCACGCACGCACGCACGCACGCACGCACGCACGCACGCACACACACACACACACACACACACACACACACACACACACACACACACTACGCGTCGTCACCACCCTCTACCCCTTCACCGAAGCCCTCATCGAGATGCCCCTCATCGTACGGGATGTTACCCCCGAGGGCATCTATTAAAACACCCCCAACATCCCATCGATCAGCACCCCGCAGCCGTATACAGGTAGCACCGTCACTGTGGGATACCACGCGGCACTCCATGAGGGGATCTCGAAGACATAAATTTTCCAATAGGGTGGCGGCACCGTCGTCATCCACACCATCCAGACCATTCATTCTACACTCGATACATAACCCGGGAATCACGCCGAATATCGCCTCTACTTCGTAAAGGGTTGAGGCCTCGAAGTAACCGGTACGACCCTCATCCACGAGGAACACCTCAGTATAACCGGCGTCGTTGGAGTACACGATTTCCCCGCGATATACCCCCAACCCACACCGCACGACACATGAGGCGCCCTCCAATATGTCCTCATATGCGAGGGGTATTCCTTTCTGAAGCACTATATAGTAATCGCACAATATAATTGCTAACTGTTCGTACGCCTCTTCCATCTCCAGCGTACGTAACATCACGAACTGTACACTCAAAATCTCGATAACGTGGCACCAAAAGGAGCCCTTTAAATAACTGTCGCGATAGCGCGGATACATTTTTCTCGTTTGTAGAATTTTTTAACTGGTTCACTTGACGGATGAATAGCGACTGAAGACTACATTTTATAATACGCACAGCGATGAGGATGCTGTGACTATATTAAAGACGTAATCTTCAAAAAATGCATTGTCAGCGGAATATACCCCCGAGTAAACGATCCCTTTGTAATTAATATAGGAGTAAACAGCGCTCAGAGAGGCTCTTGTTTAACTTATATCATCTTTTTATTCTGCAGCTTTATCATGTGTGTGTGTGTGAGAGTGTGTGTGTGTGTGTGTGGGCCCCGTAGCTCAGCATATATATATATATATATATAGGGGTCGTTCTTCCAAAGAGCAATACATGCTTTAGAATAATATTTTATAAATTTAGAGGACAGAGCCATACGACATATTCTTTGAAGTAGGCTTCAGCTAGTTTGTGAGCGCCAAAACTTACTTTGTTTTTACGAACACAGATAAAGGGAAATATATTAGAGAGAGACAGAAAGAACTACTCTAGTGTAGGTATCAATACTACGGTCCTTTTCGAATAGACCTGCCGCTCGATTATAAATTATCGGAGAAACATTCCATGCTCCAACCATTATCGTCAAAAATGTCTCTCTTGCCTTGAAAATATTTTTTGGTCGAACGAAAATTATTTTTTCGAAAAAAGAGCAGAGAGGTGAACGCGAGGTTCAGCAGTGAGCTACGGTAGAGAGCACGAGTATAGTTATTGGGCTTTCCTCTTTGTGCGGTTATTCGCTAACTCTCTCTCTCTCTTTCTGTATCCATAGCTGTTTTTCATGCTCGAGAGTCTCTCCAGCGCTGAATAGAGGACAATTTTAATATTTTTCGATTTGGTTATAGCACTACACTCTTGTCCCTACAGGAATTGCTTGAAAAATGCCCTGAATTGCTCGAAAAAATAAGGTATTGCTTGAAAAAATAGCTTGAAAAAAACAGAAAGTTTATGAGAAAAGAAAATTTTATTGGAAACTTACTCTTGTCGTTCGTTCGCATCGTTCTTTCGTATCGCCTGTATCGTTCGTGTCGTGAAAATTTTACTTGCCGTTCGTTTATTCGTATCGTTTGTTTTTCGTTCAGGCGTACCGCTCCTTCCGTTTATTCGTATCACTCACGTCGTAATAACTTTACTTGGAAAACTTGTTCGGAAAAATTTTGAAAAAGGTGTAAGAAACAAAAAAAAATTCATCGGAAGCCCCACTTTCATCGTTTTGTCGGTCGTTCGTATCGTTTGTTTTGTCGTTCGTTCGTTCGTTTTGTCGGTCGTTCTTTCGTTCGTTCGTTCGTTCGTTCGCTCCTTCGTTCCTTCGATATGTCAATAATGATGCGTAGCGGGGCCCACCAAATCACATATCTGAGGCGTTTAATGAGTACGTTGTACGACAAAAATCGCAATTGATCACACCATCGATCAGTACACTTTCGCCGGAGATGAGGACTGTGCAGCTTTGCCAAGCGCAAAAAATTTAAAATACAATCGCGAAGAAGAATATTATTTTCCATCGTGGTTCAAGAAAAGAAATGGTATTGGGTATCTGTTCAAATCAAGACTGACTAGCTTTTGCATTTTCTTCAAATAAATATAGTGCAATACACTAAAACGAACGTAAATATATATATATGTATGCGCGCATATAGGTGTAAGATATGATATTTAGTTTTCGCCGAAGCAAAGTAAACCTTGGCACGTACAAATTAGCTGACATTGCATTATACACAACAGCATGTATGTGTAGCGGTGAGAGCTATGCAACTTTTCTCTCCGAGTGCAAAAAATTTGAAAAATATATTCACAATGGAGATAAGTCATTCAATGCTAAAGTATCCCTGCCTGTGGCCTACACCACTTTAAATTATTCTTCGCCCATATGTGAAAGAATTGCTACTGCCGAGCGATACCGCGTGAGTTTGCCCATAGCTGTTACTCTTGAACGCTACGGAACGATACCTCGTCAGCTTACCTATGTATATTCGCAGAGTATACATATTGTATTGTCATGAGACATTTCATGATATTGATACTTAATTTTAGCCAAAACGAGTAAACTTTTGCACGTGCAAATTAGCTGACATTGCATTATACACAACAGCATGTATGTGTAGCGGTGAGAGCTATGCAACTTTTCTCTCCGAGTGCAAAAAATTTGAAAAATATATTCACAATGGAGATAGGTCATTCGATGCTAAAGTATCCCTGCCTGTGGCCTACACCCCTTTAAATTATTCTTCGCCCATATGTAAAAGAACCGCTGCTGCTACTGGACGATTCCGCGTGAGTTTGCCCATAGCTGTTGACTCTCGAGCGCTACGGAACGATACCTCGTCAGCTTACCTATATGTATATTCGCAGAGTATGCCTACTGTGTCTATAGGTATACGCGCGTTGCATCTTTAGATCACATTATATATATATATATATATATACTAGGGGTGCGTAGGGCGCTACGCGCCCTCACTTAGGTTTGGGTTTGGGTTTTGGGTTTGGGTTTGGTCATCCTTTTCAAATTGGACACCCGGTATAAGCTCAAATCCTGATACAGCGGCGGCGGCGGCGGCGGCGGCGGCGGTGGCGGCGGCGGCGGCGGCGGCGGCGGCGGCAGCGGCGACATATCTTTATATTATAGAGAGATATATATACACATTAAATATATTACTCTCCATACGAATAAAAAGATGAACGAATTCGAGCAAGCCTGAGCGACGATGAGACATGCACGTGGTGCTGACAGTGCATTTCGCGCGCGTGGAGTTTGTCTCCAAGCGGCTGTAGAGCTCAGTAATCGTCATTCTTTTAATCGCGTAACATCGGTAAAACGTTCTCACAACGTCGATCGGTTAAAATATTAATCGTTTAAATAATTTATGTGCCCTGAGGATTAACGTGCGTGCTTGTGATAATAAAAATATTTAATCAAAACGTGGCTCACGGAGATGAGTATAACGAATGTATCTGTGCAGATTTTCATTCTATCAGCAAAAAAATTTTTGAGTGCTAGTACGAGTACTTTTAAACTTCTTCATAATTGCGCGGTGCGGTGATTCTCTTTTTCATCGATTTGAAACATTTTTTTACTACTGAATAAGCAACGAGTTAGAATAGTGAGAGAGAGAGAGAGAGAAAGCTAAGCGACAGACGCTGGAGAGAGAGAAGGAGAAAGAGAGAAAAAGCATAACCGACAGACGCGGGAGAAAAGGAGAGAGAGAGAGAGAGATGCGCTGAATAGCCTCGGAAGAAGGGTAAGTAAAAAATAATAATAAACCGCAGAGAGAGGTGGAAATATTAAAAATAATAATAAAAATTATAATTATAAAATTAAAAAAATAATAATAATCCAAAGAGAGAGAATATTGCAAATAATAATAATAATAATAATAATGTGCGCCACTTTGGAGTTTCCCCCCCTGGCCTCACCTCACCGACACACACACACAACGCCACCTCAACACTCGACTCACCCAGCCGCATGGTGGGGGAAAATCGAGTAGTGGGGGAAGCCGCGTGGTGGGGGAAGGAGTGGGGATAGGAGTGGGGGGGCCCAGAGTGGTGCACCTACTACTGTGATGATTTTGAAAAGCAATTGTTTTTCGTAGAAGAACATTGTTATTGTACATTGATGAATAATGTTTCAGAATTTTCCATAGAATGTACTCTTTGTCGTACTTCATTTCAGCCCTGTTGGACTTAACATTAATGTAGCCACAACATGATTTGTTAAAATAGATTTGGAAGACGAAAATGATTCACAAGATAATTACATTCCGTCAGCAGTCTCAGTCTGATAATTCGGAAGAGGTAGTGAAGGAAGTATCACATAATTTCAGATTTTTGACCACGTAGTTAAGGAGAAAAAGAACATCAAATATGCCGCTCATACGTGGGTTCTTATGGGAGAAGTATTCGATGCTATGATTGGAGATTATTTTAGGAGTGAAAGAACGGTAACATTTCCCCAAAGAATCACTTAAACGACCGGTTAGACCTTAATAGATATAATTTTCTCATAAAGAAAGTTTTTCGCCGTGCCGATTGTGGGCACGATTACGATATCTCTGGCGCCTTAATTAGACCGTGGATTATTGATATTTGGCCTAAAATAAGCACTTTTTAAAGAATAAAAAATTCGCGATTTCGGCGTCATTTTGACAATACAGGACGTTTTTGAAATTATTCATTATTGAACGATTTTACTGATTTACATTATTGTAGCTTTCTTCAGAATGCACTATGTCGAAGAAAAGATAGTAACAGACACATAACCACACACTCACACACACACTCACACACACACACCACACACACACACACACACACACACACGCGTAAACACACACACACACCCACCCCAAAACAAATTGCCTAACCCAACTGAACCGAACCCAAGGAAAACAGCCGGATGTTCTTCCGAAAATGACTCGCTGAATTAAATGTAGTGCTTTTATGTACGCAAGGTACATGATAAAATGAGAATGTAAAAAAAGTTTAAGCCACGGCAGATCATTGGTTTTCGAGATGTCGAATTTTGAAAATGAATACGTTAATACGCACAAGTATATCTATATGTATCGTAGCGCGCACTCAGATCCCTACACACACACCTAAACTCAAAACCGAAAAAAAACCAAAACCCAAACCAAACCCAAACCCAAACCCAAACTGGATACCGAACGCAAACCCAATAACCCAAAACCCGAAAATGAAACCCAAACCCAAACCCAAACCCAAACCAAAACCGATAAACGGAACCCGAAACCCAAACCCAACCCAAACCCAAGCAAAAAAAGAAAAACCCACACCCAAACCGAAACCGAATAAAGAAACCCAAACCCAAAACCCAAACCCAACCCAAACCCAAACCAAAAAAGGAAACCCAAACCCAAACCCACACCCAAACCGAAACCGAATAAAGAAACCCAAACCCAAACCCAAACTGGAAACCGAACCCAAACCCAAAAACCCAAAAATGAAACCCAAACCGAAAACGAAACAAAACCCAAACCCAAACCCAAACTCGAGCCAAACCCAAAACCCACACCCGATCCGAAACAGTAAACCCAAACCCAAACCCAAACTGGAAACCGAACCCAAACCCAAAACCCAAAACCCAAAAATGAAACCCAAACCGAAAACGAAACTCAAACCAAAACCGAAAAACGAAACCTAAACCCACACCCAACCTGAAACCCACACCAAAACCCAAACCGAAAAAGGAAACCCAAACTCAAAATGAAACCCAATCCCCTAACCGAAAACCAAACTAAACCCAAAACCTAAACCGAAACCGAAACCTAAGCCGTGCGCACGCACACATAAATACGCACGCACACACGCACACACACATAAACATACACATACTACATTAACATATTACATAACATATACATATATACATATATGTAATTATACATATTATGTAATACATACATATGTATTATGTAATATATACATATTATATAAACTGACCCACCCCCCCCCCCCACGATCCCGCGAAAGACGCGGACCGGAGCCAAGCGCGCATCTAAACAAACCCCTAGCAACCAAACAAACGCATAGCAACCGTTGTCAAGCGGCCGAGATCCTCAACGTCGCGAGACCCATACGGCCCGCGAGATTCAATCGCGAACACGCAATAATTGCATCGATGGCAGCCGAGCATCCAAACCTTCACCCAAAACTGAAAAATTTTTCAATATTTCATTCCTTTGAGCCTCTTATAGGAAACCCTGCTGCAGCTCAACTTTTTTTAGAAGAGACGCAGTGTATTCCATCGAGGACTAGCACACCTCCGAAATGCTGCGATGTACATATGCGAGTAGAGGAAGTAAAAAGTGCCAAGCTTGGTTGGATATGGAGATGCGCTTCTCATGCTTCTAAAAAGAAATTGAAGAAAGGTCAAACGGCGTGTCGGAAATGTATTAATCCGAGTATAAACACTTTTTTCGATGGGACAGTATGTCGGGTCCCTCTCAACGACATTCTCGCAATAATTCTCTGTTTCGTAATGCAAATGAAAGTGACCGATGTTATCAAGCATCTTACGAATTGGCGTCAGAGCAAGGATGATACGAAAGTGAGCAATAGTACGGTTTCCGACTATTATTCATATTGCCGCGAGATCGCTGAAGTCATCAGCAGCAATTCGGAGATAAAGCTTGGTGGCACTGAAAAGACAATCCAGATCGACGAAACTTTTCTTACAAAAAGAAAATACCATCGCGGCCGCATTACGGAACAGATGACGATAGTGGTTCTCGGGATTTACTGTAGAGAAGACAAGACAGGTTTGTTCTTCCAGGTTAATGGAAAAAGTAAAGCGGAAATGTGGCCTTTAATTAAGAGGCACGTGGCTCCCGAGACCACGACGATTTGCACAGATTCGGCAAAACAATACCATGGTATTGAAAAGATGTTCGTCGATGGTTGCGTACATTTGAGTACAAATCATAGCAAGGGCGAGTACGTCGACAAGGCGAACCCCCAGAACACGATCAATGATCTGGAGAACCAAAACAAGTTGTTTAAAAAAGCTATCATCTGCAGTCGATCACAAAAGCTACTCCATCAATATATGGCTCTATTTTTCTACAGGAAAAATATCCTTGAGAAAAAGTATGCTCACGATCTGGGGTCGCAGATGATGACCTTCCTCGAAGATATTACCAAAGTGTACCCTGGCTACGTAAATGGGGAAGTAAAAAAAGGTCTGTTTCTGAAGGAGATCGAACCTCCTACAACAGAATCTGAGGATATCGATCATCTTGTACGAGCAAAACGATCACGCGCAGCAATGATTGAGGAGTTCATCGACAATGCAACCGATGAAGAAAGCGACATAGAAGTCAAAGACGATGAAAGTAGCCTGGAAAAACACACACACAAACACACACACACACACACACACACACACACACACACACAGCGAAGAGGGTTTTGAGTCGATACAAATGTGGGAGTGACGCCCCACAGTTCCTAATCTCCAGTAGTGACACACACACACACACACACACACACACACAAAACAGCCCTTTTCAGGGCTAAGGAATACCAATGCAGACAACCTCCACGTGGTGTATTCCGGGTAACGCTAATGATCTGCAGCCAACTTACATATATCAACGACTAAATACGATGAAACAATGCAAGGAGCGCGGAAAATTCGATTCACTTCGAAATATAGGAAAACAATTTTTTTTTCTCTTCGAAGCGCTGCAACTCCGAAACTAAGGCTCAAAATGAAAAAAGTTACTCTTGTATTTCGTATTTTTTTCGTTTATTTTTCATAATTCAGCGGTCAAATTGAGGCGCCAGAGATATCGTAATCTCCCCGAAATGCTGAACGCAACCTGCCCCACACATCGCCCGCGCCGCGCCATCACGTTCCCCTTGACGCACCCAATTGATGTTAATAAACCCCTTAAATACGAGTTGCCTCCATGAACGTCATTGAAGAATGAGATAGATGAAGGCCGACACATCAAATATGGATCCTCAGTAAACGCTGTTCAGGCAATGATTATATAAGGAGTTGATGAAAAAAACTAACTTGATATGTTTCCTAGTTCGTTTTACATGCAAGGCAGTTGAAGAATAATTAAGGTTAGTGTACAATTTTGAAGCAAAAATAATTAACGGACCCATCAAACGCAATTTGACCATTACGTACAAATCACAATGCTCAGTTAATACATCAACAAAACATTCACGACTGTTATTTGTCTACTAACGAAAACTTGGACATTTGCAAATAAACATCAAGGTAACAATTGCATTTATACCTACATCAATCATATATTTCACCAATTCATTTGCACGCAAAACCTTTCGGCTGTTATTTAGACGTTTTCACGATATCTCAGTCTATGAAGTGTGCAGGTTCCTGTGAGATTTCTATTGATTGCATGGCTCTCGTAGCGAGTTTAATATACCATAGAGACAAAACCGGACAGTTAATAAAATCGATGCGAAGCACCTACGAGAATAGATCGGTCAAAGTAAGAGGTGTACCTGCAAACATCGTTGAGACAATTAACATAAAAGTCGATACGGAAATCGAAATGTCCCCTCAAACACTGTCAAAACAATGACTGAACCTTTAGGTACGTACAAGACCGAGATATTCTCATACACGTCGTTAAAGCAATTAACATCAGGATACATCAATAAAAAAGTGACCTTGTAAAAGCCTTTAAATTAAAGAACGGTAGCGACAACAATGTACAAGGTTGATATTTAACACCATTAATGCAATGTGAGAGTGGATACAGAAAAATGCAATGTGTATGTGCCGTTTAACGGATATAAACAAAGGTAAATACTCCAAAGTATAAGGTGTCCCAGAAAACATAGTTACGGCATTCAAAATATAGGAAGAAACATAGTAGTACGTAGTATCCCCGTAAACACTGTTGTAACAATAAATGTAATAATACATACACCGAAATACAAGGTGCACCAATATGAAATAAACAAAAAGGTGCAAAATGAAATAAACACCATGAGAGCAATAGACATAAGCATACGTACGTTAAAATACTGTCGTTGTAAACGCTGTTAAAGCAAGTGATGCAACGAAAGAAGCAACAAAAAGGTGCAAAATGAAATAAACACCATGAGAGCAATAGACATAAGCATACGTACGTTAAAATACTGTCGTTGTAAACGCTGTTAAAGCAAGTGATGCAACGAAAGAAGCAACGAACGTGAGAAAAAATATGTCAAAGCATAAGGTGCCCCCGTAAATACGGTTGCGAATTTAAACGCACTAGCATATACGTAAAAGTTTTAAGTGTCCCCGTAAATGCCATTCAATCAACAATTAATCAACTAATAATTCGATTTTCTTCACAAGATCTAAATCGCATTAAGTACAGTCTTTGTTACCGACCAAGCTCTTTCTATTCGCCAGCACAGAAAAAAAGAGGGAACTTAAGGCTCGGGTACAATAGCCGCAACCGTGTCCATGACCGTTACTTTAAGAAGTTGGGAGGCCATGTACTGTGTTACCGTCTACAATGCGCAGTGTAGACGGTCACACAGTACACGTCCTCCCAACTACTCAAAGTTACGGTTACAGCTATTGTACCCGAGCCTTTACTCACGTTGAAGCAATAAACATGCGGACAGATAAATGAAAAAATTAGGTCCCTCCGTGTTACCATGACCCCGTAAACGCCGTTGAAGTAATAAATATGGAAACAGCTACATCAAAAGAGGAGGTGCCTCTGTAAGCGCTGTTTAAGCAATAAACAAAAGAGCAGATACATCAAAGTACGAAGTGCCCACGTAAAAGCTGTCGAAGCATTGAATGTAAGGGTAGATCCAGCAAAATACGCAGTACCCCGTAGGCATGCACTGTTTAAGCAATGAACACAAATATAAATACGTCACAGTACAAGGTGTCCCCTAAAGTACCATTATGAACGTATCGATACAAACGTAACAATACGTGGTATCTCCGTAATCAGTGTTGGAGAAATAAATGTAACGGTAGAAACATCGGAATACAAGGTGGCTCCGTAAACACCGTTGATGCAATAAACATAAGGACAGGTACGTCAAAATATGAGATGTCCCCGTACACGCTGTTAACCCAAGCGACGCAGCAAATAGAGCAATAAACGTAAGAACCAATACCTTAAAAAACAATATGCCCCCATAAATATGGTGCAGAATTAAACCTAGTGGTATACACATTACAATGTGGACGATATTTTTTTGAGGGTTTTGGGAGGTGATGTCGGGGTTTTTCGGGTGCAGTTTTTGAATGGTTTTCGAAGCCCGGTTTGAAAAAAAAAAAATACGGTGTGAATGTGATGATTATAGTTTTTACAGCAGAAAAATGGTTATGACGAAAAATAATGTCAAGTTGATTTTTATTTTTGAAACATGAAGATTATTCAATTCTAAATACAAAGCGCTGGTGTAAATTTTTTTTTGACGCAGATCTCATGGAGAAAAAAAATGTTAAAAGTTGCATTTTAATGCGTTTTTATTCAAAAAGGTGGAATAGAACTGTGCCGCGTGAAGTTGCATCACATAAGCTCTGGCTTGGCTCGCGGTTGTCGAAGCTTATGTCGCTTAGCCCAAAATGACAGTTGAACGATATAACACAGAGAAACGTATTTTCAGCTATGTCTCTCGCACCCATGCCAAGCCATAGTGCTTGAAAGGTGATGTTGAAAAATATTAAAAAATGAACAAAAAATTAGAGCTGCGATAATATTTAAAAAAGTGAAATAATAGTATTGAGAGAAAGCGGAAAGAGTGGAAAACAATTTTACAAATATTAAATGTTAACAGATAAATCTAATATTTTTCCGAGAAATTTCGAAACATTTTCATTAACATTTAGAATTTCGAAAAGATTGCTAAAATTATCAACATTTGATACAATTTTGATTTTTTTTCCATGTCTAGCTCGCACAAGTTGAACGATATCAGGCTAAATTCGTTCTAAAGTATCATCTGGGGATAGTTTGTATTCTTGTCGACTTGCTGTTAACGTCTTGTCAGCTTGTTGTCGATCTGTTGTCAACTTGTGAGCGACTTGTTGTCGACTTGTGGTCGACTTGTTGTCGACTTGTTGTCAGTAGTGTAACAAGGAGAGTTCGAACTCAAGATCCCTACCCCGACATTTACCGACATTTTTTAGCTCAGACATGAACCACTTAGCCGAGACACGAACCCGGGGGGGCTATCTTTAAGAGCCGGAATGCACGGAGCCGATCGGAGGGGGGGTCTCTACCAGCCAGAGTGGGTCGAGGCATGGACGGGGTGAGGGAGGGGGGGGGGGCTAGTTTTGAGGGTGGTATTAGAATGCCGCTATTTCTGACAGCTGCGGTGCAGCTTGCCTTTCATGCTGGCATTGGAATATTGTTATCTCTAACAAGTAAATAGCGGGCTGGAGCGTTAGACCTTTCAACCACACACGACGCTAGCCTCCCGGGCCAGCGCGTCTGTTTGTCGCAACCTTATCGTTGGTCATAAATCATTTCTGTTTGTGTGCTAAGGACCAGACCGCAGTCTGGAAAAGGCCAAACATAAAATCTTAGAGGCGCCTATGATAGTGTCTCGCTGATCCTCGGCACCTGAAGGAAAATATCCCTAACAGGTATTCTTCTGACCGAATTTATATAAGCGTTTCCCTATCGCACTGACTGGTGCGTGAGCAGATGTAGCGCAGGGTGCTGAGGCAGTTTTTTTTTCAAACTGCGATGAAATTGGGACGAAGAGATTGGGACGAAGAGATTGAAAATATGGATAAGCACGTTCGATTCGATACTCGAGCTCAAATTCATGTGATGTATGCATGGAATTATGCGTACAGAGCCGCTCGCCGAGGCCGGTGGGAAGAAGTTGCACGTGATCGTGAGCGATTTAGATTAAGAATTGAAAAATGCGGCAAACTGATTGAATCTGTATTGACGGAGAAAAAAAATTTAACGGAAAACGGTATACTGATATGCGCCATCGAAGTGTTTCGACCTGTTTCGAGCCCTCCCATTACCTTCGAGAGCGGATGATGCCATTTTGCATGTCTAAACACGCTTGAGCCTGCACAGTGTTTACATATTTTGACAAACCGCCGCAAAATGAGGCTTTGATTTTCATGGAATGCCGCTATGACACGCTTAGTCGCGTTCTCGCTATCAATATGGACGGATATCCTGATGGCGTTCTTGGAACCAAATATCCGTGGAATTATCAAGAGGTGATCTTAAGAATATAACGGAGCCTATGATTTTAAAATATTTTAGTCGATCAATTCATATGTTTTATGATCGTTCACCCGAAAACCTTCGTGCAGACGCTGAAATTATGTCATATCTGCCTTGTATGGAACATTGGAATACGCCCCACATCATGACTCATATCGATGGCCCTGCACCCTCTGTACGGAATTGTGAACTGTGTCGTTCTAAAGTGGGGGTGGAGGAAAATGTGAAAAATTCTATTGGGTCCTAGAATTGAGAGTTGGTGGGGGGTTTGGAATTTGGAAGGTATAATATCAAGATGCACGTTTGAACTGCAGCAGTTGACATGCAAGACAGGCGACGTGAGCTAAAAGAACGATTGCTCTTGCTTTTAAAAAATATCGAAAAAGTAAAAAATCTTATACGTACGAGGTCTGATCTGAGCTTCATCACAAACAGATTAAAAAATACATCAATAAGTCGAAATGGATTTCGCAAGTATCAACAAGGTGGGAATAATGGCGGAATTTTTGCCAATAAAAAAAATTGGCTGAACTCTCCGTTCAGACAGATCATCCGATCTCCGACCTGAAAGTGGTCCAGACAAAATTCGGGAAGAGGATCGTGTCTGACATCAGCAACGAATTCGCCGTATTCCTACCTGCAAGATTCGTGAAGGCGTTCGACGAGAATAAGGAAACACTGGAGGCGATGATAGAAGCTGCCCACAGAAATCAACTCTACATGAACTATTTCGGTGGAAAATACAACAGCATAGGATTCAAACGCATCTGACGCCATCAGACCATCAATCCATCGCGCCTACTGTGGGGCCGTGACTCTACGCGAACGATGGTGACACTGAGAAAAGTGTTTGAATCCATAAGTGCACATGGTTGAAAAAGTAGAAAAAACATTATAGATGACGTGTGGTGCGAAATGTATAAGTTGGATTGAAACCAAATATGTAAAACAATTTGCTATGGTTTATTTCAATAAAAAACACACATATATTTTTCGATAAAATGTTTTTATTTATTTCAAAAATCCTGCGTTTACACAATGCCTTATGTACCAGCTCCTTAAAGATTTCACGTTTGCGTTGATACAATTATATTTTGAGTCGTGGGGATGACGAGAACATCCTCTGTTGTTTGATATTTTCGATAATTTCTGCAATGATGGACAATCGAGAGTTTCCATATCGACAATATGTGCCGACGAATCCGTGAATTGCGCTAACCACGCCGTCTTCTCTAATCCCTTCACGTAGATGGTTCGGGCTTGTTTCAAGATAGCTCGAATTGTTTTTCCAGCAGCTTCGTACGGCGTGTCGCCAGAATTCCATCGTATTCCATGAAAATTTCGTTCTAGCCATGGATTCATCGTTTTGTACTTCGCTGGTAGAGAGTTCCATGGCGTCGGAGGTTTGAAAAAAAACGTCAGGGGTTCGGTATTGTCAGAGATTGCCACAATTGCTATTTCTATTAGCACAAATACGTTTATGGGTCTCCTGAAGCCTCGAAGATCGACGATAAAGTCCGATCTGACTGAAGAAAGTCCGCTGACTAAAGAGAGTCGGTTCTTCTTTGAAGGTTTTATACCAATTTTTTACCCCACCACTTATTGGATTGTACTCAACAATACGATCATGTAGAATCAAGCAATACGCGGATGTATTAGCAGGAATATTATTTCTTGCTTTAAATTCAAGACGAATGTCAACGGGGCCTGACTTGAGAGAATCGTTCTGCTTTGAACAGTCGATGACGACTAAAGGGGCATACTTTAGAAACTCGGTTTTTTTTAACCACGGCTCCGCTTCTCTGTTGTAATAAGTATTCTGAAAGTTTGCATACATCTCGTATAGTAGGGCGTACTGGTTTTGCTGTATGTTTAGGTTTAAATTTCCATATGGATAGCATTGCGAATTCAAATATAGTTTAACATCGGCGAGATTACAATGATCGAAGTTACTCGCGTTCTTCTTTTTTTTATTTTTCCGATCAGTCTGGAAAGCGAGAATGACATATCGCGGTTTTTTCAGCTGAGTAGAAGTCTTAACGGTCCAAACATGCTTCAAGGTTGCGGGGAGAAGCGGATATTCATACAGTTCCCACGTACGATAGCTCATAGAGATTGGCGCATCTCTGCCGATAAACTTTAAAAGTTGTATTTTACGCTGATCGGAGACTGTCACGTATGGTACAAGCCATTCTACTTTTTTCAATACAAGTTTGAATTCCTCGTCAGCCGTCTGCACAATAGCATTATCATCAGTCTTCGATCTCGATAGAATCAGCTCATGCTTGGCATTTACGACGATTTTTCGATAATCTTCGGCAAAACCGAGCAGCATACTTAGCCGTATGCATACGTCAAAGTTGCCCGTTGCATCTATGATTTGCATCGTTTTTTCAACATCAAGCCAGCCCGTGTTCTCGAGCATAGATCTCTTACCGGGACTCAGAGATGAATATCCCAGTATTAGACTCGTAAGACCTACATTTTTGTTTCGATCAATTTCAATAGCGTTGAGCTCATATCGTACTTCTTCAAACAAAAAGCAAATAGCATTATTGACGAGGCTTGTGGAGGCAAGCGCTGCACCATCGGCTGTAGTCAGTTTTCCGCATATATGTATAAAACTTTTGCTTGGTAGAAGACATAGATCCTGATGTTGGATGGAAATACGTATCTCATCGCTGTTATTGAAAGTTGACGACGCATACGACTTATGAGCATGAATCTCGTAGTGTATTATAGATTCATCGAAGATGATGGGACTTTGTATATTTACTATATCCTCCTCCATTTTACGCATCAGATGCAGAGGGCACAGAATAAATAATACCTTATGCGCTTTTTCCGCGCACAGTCAGACCCAAATTCTTTAGAAGTAGTACGTTCTGAGGTGTTAGCACTTTGAGTGTCGATCGGCGACTGGTCACGCTCATCCATGATGATTTGGTATTATGGGTTTTATTGAAGACTATACCCATGATTTTATATGCAATCGTATGGTTATGACTTCGCCGCGAAAATTTACTAAATCTCCGTCTTGGTCTACTATCCGAAGCTGGATGTTATCTATTGTCTTGCTCGTGATTGGCAGATAAATGACGTGCGATGGAACTTCAATGATTTTATATCCGGATGGTAGGAACGGGAAAAACTCGTGAATCGTATGAGCTTTTCGCTCATTAGTATAGGCACCGGCGGTAATGCTACACTCTATACGCAAGGCGTTCACTTTCAGAATGGCTACTGGGAGATCAGATGTATGCCTTTGATTGGCTACAAGAATACGCGGTGTGAAACCCAAGAGAGAGCCGATAGAATCATTAGGCATAAAATTTATATCGCGATTACACTCGATTTCACTACGTAGAGTATTGTTATTGGGTTTAATCTTAATAGAAATATTCGACAACTCTGCCTGCACGTATTTCTCAATATCATCTATTTCATAGCTACCCGTCGGTATAGTCAATACCTTGTCTCCCACATGAATTTTATTATTACCATCAGCTATATTAGGAATAGAATTGAAGGTTAGTAATTCAATGAGCCCTAAAGTGTAATTTTTGTGAGGTGAAAGTTCGATGGGGGGAAAATATTGAGCTTCAAGTGTAGATGACGTCCCGGAAATAGTTAGTGTAAAACTATCATCCATGACGGCGGCAAATAGTCAACTGATTCTATATTTATCATTATGCACCATTATATAAAGAATATTTTTCTTTGCCACTCAATTGCTAGCAGAGAAACTTTAGGCATAAGTGCCCACATTCGACTGTACCATACTTCTGATATCCCTTATAATTATAATTCACGCTACCAACACCAAAATATTTCATCAATTCGATCGGAGAATGAAGATTGCCGAAACTATCAAAGTACATGACATTCTCCCCCCTCTTTTTGTATGCAACCCAGTGTGTACCAGGTCCCATATCCTCATCTAAATTGATAATTGCTGATTCGTATTTTGCCGGTCCACTTTTCGGCAATTTATTTCTCATAAAAACTCGGCGGAAGTGTGGAATTTCCATGATTTTCGCATATTTAAGCAGATCAGCATCAGTTAAGGCTTGGGGAAGCAGCGTGACTTTCGGTTTTTTGAACCAAGACCCGTCCCCCTCTTGTACGGTTTTAGATGCAGACCTTTACCCAAAGCAGCAGCTTCCATCATCTTATTATGTCTCTTACTCTGATCCAATTCCCGCTTAGCAGCTTCAGCCGCATTTACAGCCTTAGCGATAGAAGCATCGCCACCTGACAGTGCTCCAGCAGCACTTAGACCGCAAATATCGGCAGAAGAAGCGGCGAAAACCCCCCAATTTTACGAGGCGCTGGTAGAATGCGCAATTTACTTTTAACCTTCTTGCTACCTTTCCGAGCACCCTTTCGACCACGGCTTTTCTCATCAACGATTTTATTCTGTCCCATGCCTAATTTTGTTTTTTTCACGCAGTGCCCCATGCCTAGTTTAGTTTTGGCCTTCATCATGTTTGCCACACCCCAAGCACTTGCTCTCTCGGCAATACCCGCGTCTTTGGCGTATACTCGTTTCCAAGCCTGCTCGGCCAGTAATTTATCGGCCAAAGTTCTCGCTTCGAGGCTAGTTTCTTTTGAATATGCAATATCGTGCTGCTTGCAGGCTGCATCCAATGGATTAATACCTCGATCACCTCGTACAAGACGTTTAGATAACTTTGTACCAGGTCCACAATACTGATACCTAGGTAGATGCAGCTCGACAGGGAGCTTGTCAATCAGACTATTGACCAAAGCACAACCGATCATATCGGGGACGACTGCTCGACTGGTGAATAATCCCTATAAAACCCTATTTATATTTTTTTTCCCCATTAGTCGTGCTCAGGATGGAGATGGATGAACTGCCTGTAATGAATTTCGATGAATTTATGCGGGGTGGTGAACCGCGCGAAAAACGTCATGGCGATTTGTTGCCTATATAATAGCATTCGCGCAGTATTCTGTGGCCCCTCGAACTGTGGTAAAGCGAACGCTTTACTCTCCCTCATAACACATCCTAATGGTCTGAGATTCGAGAACGTCTACCTTTATTCTAAATCCCTCAATCAGCCAAAATATACATTGCTCGCACGATTACTCGAGCCTGTGAGTGGTGTTGAATATTTTCCATTCAATGAGCACAAACAGGTGGTGACACCAAGCGATGCACACCTCAACTCAATATTTATCTTCGATGATGTGGCATGTAAAAAACAGGATAACATTAGAGCCTTTTTCACCATGGGGCGACACAAAAATGTTTCTATCTTTGCCAGACCTATGCTCGTATTCCTAAACACCTCGTGCGTGACAATACGAATTTTGTGGTTCTATTTAAGCAAGATGAGATGAACCTTAAACATGTGTACAATGATCATGTCAATACTGATATGTCATATACACAGTTTAAAAATATGTGTTCAGAATGCTGGAATGACGACAAGTATGGATTCATCACGATCGACAAGGATAGTCAAATGAATGAGGGTAGATATAGACGAGGGTTCGATTCTTTTCTCAGTCATAAGTAAACGTTCATTGGAGACAGTATCATCTCTGACTCGAGGGTAGCAACATGAAGAAACTTTTGGAGGAGAAGAAAGACGTATTGCGTCAAATTGTCAAAGCGAGTGATGCAATCCGACGAAAACATTGGATGATAAAAATCGGCAAAGACAATGCTGAACAGGCAATGCAAAATGTCTTCAAGCCAATAGTCACGCCATTGGAAAAATTTGTGATGCAGAAAAATGAGACGCCAGAGATGAAATAGGAACTTAAGGAGAAAGTCAAAGATCGTATTGAAGAAGAACATATTGAGGATGGCAACCATGAAGTTAAAGATGATCCAATGTTGGAAGATTTGTCTTTCCAGTCTGCATACGGTGATGAAGAGAGAGAGCAGGAGGAGGTTGAGGATACAGCTGTCAATGTTGATGAATTAATAAATGAGTATGTAGTATTGCTGCAGACAAATAGAAAATCAGCCGTGGATGTCTCATACGGTGTACGAAATCTCGCTAACAATAAATTAATGATTGGAGATTCTCCAATCTTTTTTGATTCTCAGCATATTCATGTACGAGATAAAAATTATCCAAAAACTGTTGGATTAGCGGAACTGTTGTTCAAAAAAGTGCCCCGCGTTGAGGATCTGACATCCAACGATTTGAAAAATTATGAGAACATTGTAATTGCCACGAATGCCCATAAAAAATATTATAAAGCAGATGAAGCAATACGAACGGACAAAAATTTGAAATTCAAGACTTATGTTGCAAAAATAGTTGATACGCACACGGGTAAAGTGTCACGTACAACGTTACAATTTAAAAATTCCTTTTTCTTAATTTTATTTTCCGTTTTTAAAATAAGTCGAGACCCACACGAACTTCAAACCAAAAACGTGCATCTTTAGAACTTTTCACACGCCTAGATTTTCGTAATAACTCTGCATGTGGGAAGCAATAAACTTCCAAATTTATGCGACAAGTTCTTTTGAAGTCATAGTTCGTTTTTCTCAAAACGAACTGTGAACCGCAGGTGCAGCACTAAGCTATAAAAATACCCCCTTCTACGATTAGTACATAGCCACGCGTCAATATATATATGTATACATGCATAGGCCTGCTTGACTCTTCTCAGCATGAGAATGTTTTCGTCAAGAGCCACAAGTGTTACAATAAAGGAAGCCGCTAAGCGTTCCTAAGACACGTGGGTAAGAGACCCTAATAATATCTTCATTGCCGCTCTGGAAAAGAATTTCCAAGAATTGTAGAAGAAGTCGAGCACGCCGATGCCCAAATTCGAAGACGCCACACACTCTTTCTTTCTCTCTCTCACTCTACCGCTCTCTGTTCATTCACACACACCACACACAAGATGCAATGTTACATATTAGCCACAGAGCGCACGTGTTCCTCCACCCCCACATAAATGGACCTGTATGGGACCTCGGCATGAGAGCAGTAATAAGAATTTTCCGACCGAGCTCCGAGTGCAACCATAGAGATGGCCAAGAGCCCTATGACACTCGGATGACAAGTCGTAAAATCTGATTTTTATTGCTGCTCAAGAAATAGAAACTAGATGAAAGCACCAAAAGCGGCGATGCCTAAAATTATAAACCCCACCTCCCACGATTCACTTAACCCCACTCTTTCAAAAATACAGATAGTCAATCTCAGCAGGAGATAAGCTACACCTCTATGACCATATTTGAAAATTCAAATCCCTTCCATTATTCAGATTCCGATCTTATAAAAAGGCACCCCTTTTGCCCAAAAATCAGTTCCGTCGTAAACACAGTCGCGTCAGAAGCGCAGTTCCGGGCTCATATTATAAGAGTGATCAGAAGTTTTAAAAGTTATATTTATCAAAGATTACTTTACACCGCCGACTCCGTGTAGAGTTGCTCGGTCTATATAAATTATCAATACTATTAAAGTTCATTGAACAAGTGTTTACTATCAAAAGAATTATTTTATAAGTTCGCGAAAATTGTGCGAGTTCACCGAATTACTACAACATCGATCCAAAGTTATAACGTTGACACCTCTCCGATAAGGTAAATTTACAACCTTTATAATATTTTATGTATAACTGCATTGGTTTAATATAATTATAATTTGAGTTTGCAAGACATCCCAGATAATTGTTGCTCATTTTATAACCTTTGCCCTTAGTAGATTGACTTCAAGTGTGTAAAGAATCCTAGATCCCTTTGCACCATTACGAGAATATCCTATATTAAACTCCCAAACTATAATTCGGGCATACAAGACATCCTAGATAATTGTTGCTTGTCTTGTAATCTCATGTTAAAGAATCCTAGATCCCTTTGACATATCCCTAAATAACAAACTCATTTATTCCTAGTCCGAATAACAAGACTTCTCGAGGTCTATCAGCATACTTTCCCACTACCTATTATCCATCCGGGTAATAACAGAGTTAGCGTTTACCGCTCGACGCTTGACTCGATTTTCCTACCGTCTCCGGACGTGACAAAAGGTATGCCAAAGTATAAAGTGGCTAGAAAATACGCGAGATTCGATTATATTTATTGGGACGATCCCAATGAACTAGTGGACCGTCTACGTTTACTCCTCGCATGTGAAGCAGCCGGAAACTTATCTCACTCGAATGAAATCATATCGATTATCGAAAAATTGCGCGAGCCTCAAATCATTTATTAATACATTCATCATCACAATTTCGCGCATTCACAAAATGAGCGTCGACGTGTTTGGACGACAGCTGGATAATAAAAGTGTCCTCAATCGTGGTCCTCCGGGCATTGGATTCAAGATTAGAAAAGACGGACATTACGATTTGGAGAACAAGCGACTCTGCAACGTTGGAATTCCCGAAGTGGACCACGACGCTATCAGCTTAAAGATGCTGAATGCTAAAGCCCGAAACGTAACAAAGAACTTACGTGAGGAAATAAATGAAAGTAGAACGCTATTGGTTGAAGGTTTTGAAACTACTATAAAAGATAAATTCGACACGTTAAATACCGACTTACGGAATAAAATAGAGAGACTTAGTGCGCAAATAACTGAAGATCTTACAACCGAGATAAAAGAAATACTCAAAACTCCGAATGCTGGTGCGAAAAACCTACGAGTGTCGATGCTTAGCATGTTTTCCCAGCTTGACGCTCGATTAAACATCCTTGAGAAAAAATGAGCGAGAAGAAGCGAGCGCTGGTGCAGGAACTACATAAGCCCGCACGCAGAAACATCCACGTCGCGTCGGCATGTGGATATACGCGGCTTGGATGAGATTTGGCAAGCGGACCTTGTTGACATGTCGGCTTACGCGCGGCAAAACGCCAATCATAAATTTCTCCCAACCATCATCGACGTCTTCTCCAAGTTTGCCTGGGCCGTGCTAATGAGGATCAAGAACGCTATAAAGATACAACGAGCGCCATGAGATCTATACTTGCAAAGGGACGCATACCAGAGAACCTACATGTTGATCAAGGCAAAGTGTTTTATAATGCCGATTTTTAAACTCTAATGAAAAAGTATAATATTCATATGTACACAACATACAGTAATTTGAAAGCATCAATTTGCGAGCGTTTTAATCGTACCTTGAAAAATAAAATGTGGATGCAATTCAGTCTTCGTGGAAGCTACAAGTGGACCGATATTCTCAAAAATTTGATTTCCGAATATAAGAATAGTGTACATCGCACAATTAAAATGAAGCCGAAAGATGTGAACTCGGAGAATGAGAAGCAGCTTTTACAAGGCGTTTTCACGACTCGAGAACCGTTGAAAAAAAGTTCGACAAAATTTCGATGCGGTGACAAAGTGCCCGTGCGGAAATTGCCCTGATTGGCCCTATTACAAGAAGGTTTCTGGCCGGGTGCTGGTCGGGCAATTTTTTTATCCAAGTGCTTAGTCGGGTCCTAGCCGGGCGCTAGTCGGGCGAAAACTTTGTCACAGTGATTAGCAGGCCCTGGCAAGTACTGGCCGGTGGGTGACCGGGATTTGATCGGGGAGCGATACCGCATATATATATATGAGAGCCATTCCACCTCGCTTGGAACGGTCGAAAAGTTGACCAATCCCGAAAAAAAAGAAAATTTCGTCAAATTACACAAACATATTCAACGAATTTAAGTGATTTTTTTCAGAATTTTTGGAACACATTTTTTGAGTTATTCCAAGTTCCAACTTTTTTTTACGAACCTCCGTACCTCAAAAGTATAAGAATTATACGAGAAAATTTATGGGACAAAAAATTTGCAGCTTTGAATCAATTTTCTGAAATTTTTTTTTTGGGAATTTCTCGAATCCCAAAAATACCAATTTTTATCAAAAATACACGAAAATATTTTTTTTTCAACCAATATGTCACTTTCGATTTGCTTTAAAAATTTACAGAAAATATTCTTAAGTGTTCACAGCAACTGGTGAATATGCATATTCACCATTTTTCCCGTTAACAAAGCTTCCAAACGAGTGAGCCAACCATCTTTAAAAAATAAAAGTATTTTCTGTAAATTTTTGAGGCAAATCGAAATTGACGTATATTGGTTAAAAAAAAATATACTCGCGTATTTTTGATAAAAATTGGTATTTTTGGGATTCGAGAAATTCCCAAAAAAAATTTTCCGACAGTTGATTCGAAACTGCAAATTTTTTGTCTCATGAATTTTCTCTCATAATCTTATGCTTTTGAGATACGGAGGTTCGTGGAAAAAAAGTTGGAACTCACCACGTTCAATTTTGTAATTTCTCCAAAAACTGACATGGTTATACTAAAAACGGGTTGAAGACGAGACCACCATCATCCCTTGAGTAGCTCCCAACATACAACTGATCAAGTGTTCTCTGGCGTGTCAAATACATGATATGAATTACCAAAGTTCATAAAGAGTCGATAGCGTAGTGGGTAGCGTGTTAGAAAGATAGGAAGCATAAGTAGGTAGGTCGCAGGTTCGAGTCCCCGTCGAAGCAGAATAAAATTCTATCGAGAAATCCGTGCAGAATTTTTTTTTTTTTTTCAGTGTAACTCTTCTATGACCTATAACAACGAAAAAATGCGTATGGAACCGCCAGTAATGTTTTTCGTTTTTGTTTATGTTTTTTAAAAATATTATTGTTCTGTGCGTAGATTTGATGTATTTTCGACGTCTTATATACGTCATTTTTTATGTATTTTCGACGTCTTATATACGTCAAATATACAGATATTAGCCGGACATTTAGCTCTTCAGTATACGTACTAAATACGTCTTACAGACGTCGATGGCGACGTCGTATATACGTATATTAGATGTCGATGTTCTATCTGGGTGGTGTCACCCTCTTGATTCCATATGTCCAATGGATCGGTTTCCTTTGCAGGCAGCTCTAAAAAGTTATATTCATATTATGTAGCAATACAAGAGTAAGCTCTATATTACTATTTTGAATTTTTTTCATTTCATACAAACCGAGAATTGGCAGGTCCACAGTGTACGTGGTATTAGCAATTTCAAACTTTTCATATGGCGGAAAATCGATACATTCGTCGTTTACCATATAGGGCCTTTGAAGCGATGTTCCCAGAGAAATGCGAGAACTTAAAGATGCTGTGATGTCTATACACGTTGCATTTATCGTTAGAACCCTGTTCAACATTTTTTTGTCATCGTCACTCTCGTCGTTAATCGATTTTTTCAGATTTTCCGATGAAGCACAAGTCGGAAAATCGACATATTTGTTGATGACCACAGTGGGCGTTTCAAGAGATGTTCCCAGACAGATGCAATCGTTAGCAGACCTCTGGCATCAATACACGACTTATTTATTGAATGAGTCGCAGTCGTTATTTTCTCGTCTCTGCGATTCTCGTTAATAGATTTTTTTAGATCTTCCGATGAATCACAAGTCGGGAAATCGGCACATTTGTTGTTGACCATAGTGGACGTTTCAAGAGATGTTCCCGAAGAGATGCTATCATTAGCAGACGCTCTGGTATCCATACACGATGTATTTATCGAATGATCCGCAGTCGTCATTTTCTCGTCGCAGTGATTCTCGTCGTTGTCACGTCCGGAGACGGTAGGAAAATCGAGTCAAGCGTCGAGCGGTAAACGCTAACTCTCTTATTACCCGGATGGATAATAGGTAGTGGGAAAGTATGCTGATAGACCTCGAGAAGTCTTGTTATTCGGACTAGGAATAAATGAATTTGTTATTTAGGGATATGTCAAAGGGATCTAGGATTCTTTAACATGAGATTACAAGACGAGCAACAATTATCTAGGATGTCTTGTATGCCCGAATTATAGTTTTGGGAGTTTAAAATAGGATATTCTCGTAATGGTGCAAAGGGATCTAGGATTCTTTACACACTTGAAGTCAATCTACTAAGGGCAAAGGTTATAAAATGAGCAACAATTATCTGGGATGTCTTGCAAACTCAAATTATAATTATATTAAACCAATGCAGTTATATATAAAATATTATAAAGGTTGTAAATTTACCTTATCGGAGAGGTGTCAACGTTATAACTTTGGATCGATGTTGTAGTAATTCGGTGAACTCGCACAATTTTCGCGAACTTATAAAATAATTCTTTTGATAGTAAACACTTGTTCAATGAACTTTAATAGTATTGATAATTTATATAGACAGAGCAACTCTACACGGAGTCAGCGGTGTAAAGTAATCTTTGATAAATATAACTTTTAAAACTTCTGATCACTCTTCTAATATGAGCCCGGAACTGCGCTTCTGACGCGACTGTGGTTATGACGGAACTGGTTTTTGGGCAAAAGGGGTGCCTTTTTATAAGATCGGAATCTGAATAATGGAAGGGATTTGAATTTTCAAATATGGTCATAGAGGTGTAGCTTATCTCCTGCTGAGATGGACTATCTGTATTTTTGAAAGAGTGGGGTTAAGTGAATCGTGGGAGGTGGGGTTTATAATTTTAGGCATCGCCGCTTTTGGTGCTTTCATCTAGTTTCTATTTCTTGAGCAGCAATAAAAATCAGATTTTACGACTTGTCATCCGAGTGTCATAGGGCTCTTGGCCATCTCTATGGTTGCACTCGGAGCTCGGTCGGAAAATTCTTATTACTGCTCTCATGCCGAGGTCCCATACAGGTCCATTTATGTGGGGGTGGAGGAACACGTGCGCTCTGTGGCTAATATGTAACATTGCATCTTGTGTGTGGTGTGTGTGAATGAACAGAGAGCGGTAGAGTGAGAGAGAGAAAGAAAGAGTGTGTGGCGTCTTCGAATTTGGGCATCGGCGTGCTCGACTTCTACAATTCTTGGAAATTCTTTTCCAGAGCGGCAATGAAGATATTATTAGGGTCTCTTACCCACGTGTCTTAGGAACGCTTAGCGGCTTCCTTTATTGTAACACTTGTGGCTCTTGACGAAAACATTCTCATGCTGAGAAGAGTCAAGCAGGCCTATGCATGTATACATATATATATTGACGCGTGGCTATGTACTAATCGTAGAAGGGGGTATTTTTATAGCTTAGTGCTGCACCTGCGGTTCACAGTTCGTTTTGAGAAAAACGAACTATGACTTCAAAAGAACTTGTCGCATAAATTTGGAAGTTTATTGCTTCCCACATGCAGAGTTATTACGAAAATCTAGGCGTGTGAAAAGTTCTAAAGATGCACGTTTTTGGTTTGAAGTTCGTGTGGGTCTCGACTTATTTTAAAAACGGAAAATAAAATTAAGAAAAAGAAATTTTTAAATTGTAACGTTGTACGTGACACCTCCCCACTTAGATTAGTCGCCGTCCTCGGTGACTTCAAATTTATGCATATTAATTGATGAGTATATCTTAATATGTATAAATGGTGTGATCGTCGTCAAATTTCGTGTTCGAAATGGATTCAAAAAAATTGGTTATCGGATGGGGATATGAGGGTCACTTAGTTCGTATGGAGGATTAGGGGTTACTGTACTTTTTGTTTTCGAGCTCTCATAATTTTCCCACGAAGATCATGGTCAATAAGATAATTGATAACGCCTTCATGAGTCCTAGCTTATAATAATGATTCTTTCATTGGATCGAAGGTCATCCAAAAGATAACATTTTCTGATAAGAATCATTGAATCAACCTTATTTGGGGTTGTTGTGTTTTTTTTTTCAATGGGTTGGCCGGAAAACTGCAAGAAGGAGGGCAATCATGCTTGTATGCACGTCCTTCCCCAAATTCTCGTAACGAATACCAAAACTCTGAGAAGCGTTGATCAGACCATTAATAAATGTTGTTGAATACATGAGGCCCGGACACGATGAATATTTTAAGTTCAGCTTACTGTTATGGCATAATGAGTGGGAGTAAAAGAGAGGAAGGAGAACTAAAGGTGTCGGTTAGTTGAGGGGGTAAATTTTGTATCCATTTGTGTACGAGATATATTACCTTTCCTTCATTGGGAAAAATTTTGATTCTGTTGTTTGAATTACTCACGTTTCTATGCATTTTTGAAATCACTCCGGTCCGATGACACGTTACTTAATCATAAATTTGGTTAAAGCACTCTTTAAACTATTTGTTAGTTTCTTAATGTCTGTATCGCTTGTTAATTTCACGCACACAAATTTTTTTTTTTTTGTTTTTTTTTTGTTTTTTTTTTTTTTTTTTTCGCTACTCTTCTATTCCGTTGTCTGCAATGTCGGTTTCAGCATCTGAGGTATCTGGTTCATCTGGATGAAGTGATCTTTCGATCAATTCGATGATCACTGCGTTGATTGCTGAGGCTGGTATCTGATCACGGTTGGGTGATGGTCCAAGTTGAGTATAAAGTTCCAGTACCGCGTCAAGGGAGGATTTTATTAAATTTATTGAAACGTTTCGTGAAATTCCCCAGTTTTGATATTGAAGGAATTCACGATTTTTACTCTGTTTTATGTAGTGTTATGATTTTTTTGTGTTCGTCTGTCGTCCCGTCGTTTCGTCCGGGCGAACAGAAGGTTCGACACGGGCCCGAGGTCAGTGACGTTTTAGGTAGGAGAGAGGTTTGCCGAATCTATGTGATAAATTTTACTGGTTTTTCGAGATTGCCTCAGATTGGTTGTTATCGGTATTTCCCATTGGTCATGCATGACCTGGGGATAACGTGACCCGTCATCATAGGCATGTAAAAAGTGGGCCACTTTAATGAGAGGAGAACCTTGAGAAGCAAGGTCTCCTTTGGGGCACGCAAAGTTAAATCCAGCGGCAACTGGGCAATAAGGAATTGAACGGGTAATGAGTGGGTGTGATTAATTGGGACTGCAATGTAAAATGAATCTAAGATGCTAAGGAACAGTCTGCGTTCGTATGTCTGAATCGAATCGTCGTATTGTCCTCGTTCGTCCGTCAGTCGTTATAGCCTCGCTTCGCGAGTTATGTGGCGCGAGACTATACGTAATGTTTTGAGACTCGGTGTGTTCTGAGACGCGACGTCTCTCTATTGTTGTGCCTGGTTGCCCGTGTGAATGTCCGTTGAAGTTTGAGTGTGTATGCGTGTGTGTGAGTGTGTGTGTATTTTCTCGAGTTTCTCAGTGTTTCCAAACGGGAAGCGATTGGAAACACAAAAATCAATTTTCCTTTTTATTTCGAAAATTAAGATCTCTTTGTCGGCTGACTGAATTGATGCGTTTATCCAGCGTCCTGGGAGTGGAAGGCCACTCACCCAAATTTAAATGATTCTACTAATTCTCAATGCGTTTATTCGTGATATAGACAGATGGTCGGAAAGATTCAAGAATGATGATAATTTAACACGAGGATAAGTGAAGCTTATCACTCGTGGAGGGTTTTCTCCGCAAAGCGCCTTCTTCCTTGTTCCCGCCCTCAGCCACAGTGCTGAGGGTTTTTCCAAGGAATCCGGTTCCCTACCTCGAGGTTATTATTCTGAGACGATCACCTGATTCACTATCCAACTTCCCGACGCAGTGCGGGGGCTTCGAGCAAACCAGGCTCCCTATCACCTGAAATCTTTTATTGAATAGCAATTGAACGAGAGTTATGATTTGCTTAGTCTTTAGAAAGACAAGCAAGTACGTTATGATAGATTCGCCCTAAAAAGGACGAATCAACGATGATCTCGATGAGTCTTAAAAAGGACTATTCGAGATAAATGAAGTAGCCAGATGTCGTTCAGTTCGTAGTTCTTGAGGCACGATGTGATACGAATGCGTTGAGAATCTCGATGAGTGTTGACTCGAAGTGGATATTGAAAGTAGACGAAATTACGTCGTATAGAAAGAATGTCAAGAAATCGCTTGACACGAATAATGCTCACCGATAACGTTGATCAAAATGAGGACGAGGCTTGCTCGTCAGGATCTTAAATACTTTTCCATGAACAACCGGCGCCGTGATTTGATTGGTCGAAGGTTTTGTAGTAGGGCAATTTTGCCAAGCTTCTAGATCTTTTGCACACGGAACGATGGTGACGTCATGGGCTTCTCGGAAGGAGAGATTCTATTTTGGGATTTCGGGGAATCGCGAAATTGATCGAATATGGATGTAAACAATGGATGTCGAAATATGCTATATTGTAACGGTAGGCTGCCTAGTCTGTCCCGTTACATTATATTCAGTAATAACCATCCCAAGGTAAACTGGGGCCTTGATGGTTCCATACTGTGAGCTTGAGGGTTTTCAACTGACTCGCCGGCCCTTGGTATGCGTATACATGTGTTGCTGTTCAGTTTTTCTTCTTCTTGCAAGACATTGACCTAGTTGTGCTTAGTTGAAACAGATGTTCTCTAATCGTTGATTTAAACGGTCTGGGTTGAAATGGTTGCAATGCCGGGGCGTGTCCTCTTTGGTATGTCGTAAATGACTTCTTCGATGTGCACGTTTTGGTCCGGAGGGTAGGTTGGTCTGTAACTTGTTGATATGTTGTCAGTTTCTTCTTTGGTAGTCTTGCATATATTGAGTAGGTTAGTGATGCTTTTGAGCATCAGTCCTCGTAGCATGTATGTAATAAATCCGGCTCCCAGGAGTACTTCTCCCCAGGCAGTTATTAGTATGGTGGCGTCCCGTTGTTTTTTTCTCTCGTTCATGAGTCTCGAGTTCTTGGAGTTGCAGTTCGACTTTTCTTAAAGTAGTGTCATAAGTCGGAATTCCAGGGGTGTCTTTTGTAGCAACTACCGGAATAGCAATAGATGTCGGTGCATTTTGGAGTGGTTGGTAATTAGCAATGTTGGGTGTCAGTTCATTGACATTTAACTCAATCGTTGGTACATATTGTTCCTCAAGGGTTTCCTCCAAACTTTGGATTCCGACGATGGTGACGTAATTCGTTTTTGCCACACAGCCTGGCTTGAGTTGTAGGATTCCTGTTCCTCCTAGTTCGATTACCATCTGGGTATCATCATCGCAAATAATCTGTAGTCTTTCCGTTTTAGGTAAGGAAAAGAGCCATCCTGTTTTAGTATCCAGTTGTTTCCAGTAATCTGTTTGTTGCTTGCTGATTTTGATATCGCAATCGTCGTAAGATTGTTCACCTCCGCTGGTCAATAGGAGTAATTCGCATGGTTGATGAGTCGTAACATCGTATATCGGGTGACTTGGTGTGCATATCTGGTGATCCTTCAGATGTTGACATCTCGGTAAGTCATTCTCAGGTATGAGGATGTACTTGTCATGTTCCCTCGAAATCATGATGTATGATGCCCTTGGATGAACGTATGCTGCTCCTTGACTATTATTTCCAATGATTTGCGAGGTTGGGCACGGGTGGAGCTTATATAGGAAGTAGGTGGTTGGTTCAAGAAGTGGGATGTGCATGACAATTATTATTTTTCCGTCGTAGTAGGAAGCTGCTAGACGGGAGATTTTTGATAAGGCTCCAGAGTGAAGTTCGGTTAGGGGTATGGGAAATTGGTACTTATGATGAGTTTCCATGAAACTCTTGACGACATGTTCCAGAGTCCTAGGATTCAGAAGTTCCGGATGGAGAAGTCCCAGCTTTGCGAAATAAATGGCGTCGATGATGGTTCGCAGATTTGCCAAGTAGGTATTTGCGACGAGCTCCACACTGGTTCTCCATTCAATAAGATTTTGAGCGTAAAGTAGGTTTTGGGATTCGTTTCGGAAGGCATTAACTACTTGAGTCCATGTTTTATTGTGAAGTCCCTCCATTTCGTCTAGGCGTTGGTGGATATTATGTAATTCCGATCGTACTATATGTGTTTGATTTTGTGCAATAATAGTGATTCTCTTTTGGTCTCGATATAACTTGTCGATCTCGGAGTTATAGTACTCTGCATCGTCGGTAGTTAGAGTTCCAAATAAGTTTTTGCTAATCGTTCCGACAAAGCCAAAAGGAATGCTTCTTTTTGAAATAGTTAAATCGACATTTTTCTGTTTCCGGATGTACATGAAATATTTTTCGATCAGTGCGCTTTTATAGATGAGGTCTTCTTTGTTGATCAGCGTTTTACATCGATGTTTCAAATACGGCTCACACACGCGTTGTACGGTGTCTAAAGGCACGTCGGTAAATGCTGGTTGTCGACTTTCAAATGGCTTCAAGTCGATGAAGGTTGTAAGGTGCCACTCGGTTTTGGTGAGGTGAACCTCGTGCATGGGTTCGTAGTATATCCCTGCTTTGTTACTGATGTGTTGGACCTCGAATGGGGATGAGGCACAGGTCCCTCCGAGCAGGAGAAAGAAGATATACACGATCATCTCTTTTTTTTTTCGAAAATCCTTTAAAAGACAATAAGTTTTTTTCTTATATGCGGTATAATAAGGTATTGTATTTTCTCGTTAGTGGTTAATTCAGATTAAAACTCTGCAAATTGTTATTTCTGTGACTTTGTTCGTCGTATCTGAAAAGCGAAGTGTCTTGCAGCAAAGCGTCTGAGGGATATCCTATTTTAGCAAATTGTCTGTCGAGCAAGAAATTGCTTACACTTCTTGTCTCTTTTTTGTTAAAGAACTCGACAGCAAGAGATTGGAGTTGGGGCGAACAGCGATAACTCAAGCATTTCATTTTTACGGGTTTTATTGTTAGAAGGCCTTCAAAATAGTTAATTGCTTCGGTAGACCAGGGATCCTCTGTTCCCGGTTCAAGGCAGTTCATGTGAACCCTGATAACTTTTCCAGGAATTTTTCCGAGTTCGATTGGTAGTGGTCTCAGGTCATCGGAGCAAAAGGAAGCTCTACCTCCGATGTCTACGAGTTCCAAATCGCAAAATCCAAGGCTATAGTCAACGATGTTCGCACGTAACCAGTTGTTTCCTACTTTTACTGCACAGCTTTTTCCGCCGGATGGTCCTATCAGTCCCAAATTTGCGACGGGAAAATCTTCAAAAAATTTGACAATTTTGTCGTGATATTTCTTAACTTTTCCCGCGTTTTTCCATTTGACCACGTAGAGGTGGGATGGCGAGTAGATTACCCCAGGATAGACGAGAGTTGTTTTCCCGACTTCCTTCAAGGGAGATTTCATGGGGATGGCACAATTCATTTCTGTAGCCTGGAGGAGGTTACGATAGTAGTAATTTAGTTGTCTTTGAGGAAGGGAAAGAGATATATAATTTTAAAAAACATGTCATTATGAGAATATATATATATTGAAAACATTTTATTTGTTTTGCGATTTAAAAAGAATTATTATTATTTTTATTGTTTTTTTTTTTTTTTATTTTTTTTATTTTTATGATGTTATTAGTTGAATTAAACATACAATATAAATCACTCAAATTCGTTATAAAATAGGTTACATCAATGCAATACAATTTTCTCTTAGTAGATTAGTTAATGTTACGCAAAGCAAAAAAAAATTTATTGTATTAATATTCTCCCCCTTTTTTTTCCTTGCCCACTTAATTCTTCGTTGAAATGGAAGTTCGTTAACGTTCTACACTAGTCACATTTAGCATGTATTTCGTACACGGCTAAGATGATGGCTTAAGGGTTACAAAAGTTATTGTTTACCCATAAGTTGTTCTTCCCATAACATCTTTAAAACATGAGCCACGTCTAATAATGTTCTTATGCGCGTTTCATTCATGTCGCCCGACGACATCTGTATTTTGATAATCGGGGTGCTAGTTAGGACGATTAAAATACCTGCGACTCCATATTCTCCCCGCTGAAACTTTTGGGTTATTCTGAGATCCATTAATTCTAAGGTCTTTTCGAACCTTACGTACGCTTCTTCGACGTCCGGGAACCCTACTATATCTTCACGTCCCGTGAACTCACTCAATATCCCTTCGAGTACTAGTATTGCGAGTTTCTGTCGTATATTATTGGTTTGTTTTGTATCGATGTTTGATTCCCTGTTCATGGTGATACTCGTACGTCTAAACGTGAGGCGTCACGATAGAATCCTTGGTGGGCCTGTGATTCTGTATAATACAATGTGTTGTTTTTTTTTTTTTTTTTTTTTTTTTTTTTTTTTCACACATTAAGCGATAGTTTATCTTCTAGGCAATCGCGGTTAAACATCCATTTTATTTTACACTCCCCACACTTGTAAGGTGATCGCGTAAAAAATATCAGTGTGTGACAAGATGAGCAACGAGTAAGGGGGTTCCTATCAGGGACGAGCTGGTGTCGGGACTCGGTTTCATAACAATCTAAAGGTTTGTTGTTTTCCGTGCTTTCGTAGCATTCCGCGCAATATAACGATTTTTGATCCTCTGTTGAATAGGGTAATGGTTGATTTGGTACAACCCTGGAACATGTTGCGTGGATAATGCTGCGGTAGAAGTTATAGTTCCGTCCGGGGACACGAGTAGCCGGAATTGTATACATCTCGTCCATTGCGGCTTCGTCTTGCATCTCTCTTAGTTGCGCGTTTGTTATTTTCATCTTGTCGAAGATAAGCTTCTATTAGCGAGCGCAAAACGGTAGGATTTGTTAGTTCAGCTACTTGTCATTGTTTAAGAATGAGGAACATGCAGTGGTTAGTATTACATGAGAAAGGATGCATGGATGCATTATTAGTCCTAGTGTCAGTAATATGGGGTATTTATCTTATCCATTGAATCGTTTAAGTTTGTCCACATGCTTGAGGATGCGTTTCCCTTTTTCGGTTTCCAGTATGGCGTTGTGGTTATCTAGGATTTCCGTGATAAGGTATGGTCCGACGTAGTGGCTGTCAAATTTACCTTTTCGCGGTTCCTTAATTACATAGGCCATATCTCCAGGGTCTAAATTTGCCTTGTGGAGTCGTTTGTCATAATACCGTTTTGATCGGTGTTTGGATTTGATAAGGGATTTGGATGCGAGTTGTCGCATTTCCTCTAATCGGGATGTAAGATCGCACAGATAATCGCCGTAGGTTTCGATTTTCTCTGAAGTAGAAAAGGAACTTGGGATTCGAGCAAGTCTTCCATATATTAGCTCAAAGGGAGTAAAGTTGGTAGATTCGTGTACTGATGTATTATAGGAAAACATTGCAAAAGGAACTAATTTATCCCAATCTTCATATTTATCAATGTAGTGTTTAATAAATTCGGCTAAAACGATATGACTTCTTTCTAGTGATCCGTTTGTTTGAGGGTGGTAACCGGAAGTCGTAACTTGTTTGATTTTAAATATTTTTGCAAGGTGGTGGAATACAAGTCCAACGAAAGATCTGCCTTGATCACTCAGGATTATTCGCGGCGTGCCAAAATGAATAATTACGTTTCGGGCTAAAGCATCGGCGATTGTTTCGGCTTTGATATTTGGTATAGGGACGGCAATGCAATATTTGGTCAAGTTATCTTGTATAGTGAGGATATGTTGGTTTCCATTTGGAGTCATCGGTAATGGTCCAACTGTATCAATATAAATTTTATCGAAAGGTTCGGCAGGAGTGTCTGTAATTATCATTGGTTCGCGGGTTTTTATACGCGTTAGTTTTTGTTCCTGGCACTCTTGGCATGTCCTTACATATTCGGTTACGTCAGTCTTTAGGTTTGGCCAGTAAAAGCGTTCCCGTATACGTCGGTAGGTTTTCGTAATTCCCTTATGTCCTGCTACTAAACTCTCATGATATTCTGCAATTATATCTCGTCTTATTTCTTTATCTGGGATTACTACGTTCCCTTGACAAATAAATATTGAGCAGTCACATTCGTTTAAGCATTCTTCAAATATTTCAGATATAAAGGATTGACTAAAGTCTTCCAACATGTCTCCAGGTTTTGAAATTCTTAAAGATTTGAGTTGGTGTTTGTTGATTACATCCTTGACAACGTTTAGTACGTCTTTAAGATCTTGTATTGAAAACTGATCAAAGTGTTTGTTTTTCAAGACTGCACTAAGGATTTTATGATTGCCCTTCGTGGTTATTAAAACTTGTTTGAATTTTGGTTTTTTCCATTTAATATCTTGTGGGCAAATTTTCTCTGTTTCAATGAGTATTCGTGACGTTATTGTTGTGAATTCGCAGTCTGCTGAGATAAAATGTAAATAATTTTCTTTGTGATAAGTCAAATTTTCATTTGTAGTGTAAATTTGTATTTTATTGTTAGATTTCTTCATATTGGGATAATATAAGCCTGGTGGTATAGTATCTGAAATAAGTTTGGTCGAGTTAGGAATTAGATTATTATTTGTTGTCTCGATCTCGTTTTCGTCACCGTCTTCATCTGAAGTTTCAGACTGCTTCGCGTTTGTCTGTAATGATTTATGGAAGGGTTGAATTTCTTCATCACTACTGCTATCTGGTCTAGGGATTATTGCAGGAGTTGATCTACCCACGGGGTGTCGAAATGTGATACCTGATTCACTAATTTTTTCGATATGGTTTTCGTCATCTTCAGATTCAGTAGGACTCGAAGTCTGTGTACCACAGCTTTTCCTTGTATGAGAATCGCCTTGAGCGCTGTCCCACCAATACTGGTCCTTTTCATTGATAACAGACTTATTTGGTGTTATCTCTACTATATCTTTGTTACTTATGAATTTTGGGACCTCTCCAGTATCGGTAGATGAATCATTAGTTTCAATATCTTCGTCAATATCGAATGCAAATTTTAACGCGTTTGTGGATCGTGTAAGTGGCAAAGACGTCGAAGTAGAGGGACGTTTCCGTGGTAAATTACGTTTCGGAGCGAGACTTGGGAAGGCGCTATTTCGGGCACGCGCCACGGGTGGTGGCTGCGCAGTGTCAGATGAGCTGGTGGCCACCTGTCGACGTCTCGTAACCACATGTGGTTCTGGTCGCTTATGGATTTCCCTACGACTCCTCACTCTTTCAGCGATTGTAGAACCCGGAAGATTGGGCTCTTCGTAGACAGTAGGCAAAGGTTTATTTTTACTACCTAACGGGCGTCCACGTTTTGCCATCGGGTTTGAAGAAGTTGCGTTACGAGGCGTTACCGATGTCGCTTTCTTTGCTGCGGATGATATGGGTAATATGGTAGCGTCGGATGTGATAGGATTTCGCGAGAGAGCGTCTGCGTTTGAATTAAGCCGTCCTGGTTTATACATGAACGTATACTCATATTCGCGTAATCTTATTCGCCAGCGAATTAAACGTTGTATTGGGTCCTTTACGGAGTCGATCCACCTTAAGGGTTCATGATCGCTAACAAGGGTGAAATGTCGACCATACAAATACGGTCTGAAATGTAGTATTGCATATACAATCGCTAAACACTCCTTCTCAGTCGTCCCGTAATTTTTCTCGGCTGAATTTAGTAATCTAGACATGTATGCTATCGGCTTGTCTTCGCCAATTTTTCCTTGACTGAGAACAGCACCAATTGCATAGTTTGAAGCATTGGTAGTCAAAATAAAGGGTTCATTAAAGTTTGGGTATTGCAAAATTGGAGATGAGCATAGGGCCTTCTTGAGATATTCAAAACTTTTTTGTTGTTCTGGACCCCAATCAAATGTTATCCCCTTCTTTAATAGATTTGTTAATGGTTTGGCTTCTCCGGAAAAATTTTCTATGAATCTTCGATAGTAGCCAGCTAGACCAAGAAATTGTCTTATGTTTGTAACGCTTTTGGGGACAGGAAACTTATCAACGGCTTCCGTCTTTTTGGGATCAGGGCGTACGCCACCGTCGCTGATTATATGTCCGAGATATATAACTTCGGTATTTAAAAATTCACATTTGTCCGGCTGTAACGATAATTTAGCAAGACTGAGTTTTTGGAAAAGTTTACGAATTTTGATGTCATGTTCTTCGAGAGAAGAGGCAAAAGCGACAATGTCGTCTAAATACACAAACAATTCGGAATCTTGTAAGCCAAGAAGTACTTTGTCCATTAATCTTTGAAATGTTGCAGGCGCATTTTTAAGACCAAAAGGCATTCTAACATACTCATAATGTCCGTTAGGTGTACTAAAAGCGGTTTTCTGTCTGTCTTTAGGGTCCATTTCTATTTGATGGAAACCACTTGCTAAATCAAAAGTTGAGAAATATTTAGCTCCTCCGAGTCTATCGAGGATTTCGATTATGTTTGGTAATGGGTAAGCATCACTTATGGTTTTTTCATTTAATGCGCGGAAATCAATTACCATTCTCCAACGTTTGTTTCCCTTTGAGTCGGGTTTCTTGGGAACAATCCATAAAGGTGAATTGTAAGGAGATACTGAATCTACAATTATATTATCTTTAAGGAGTTTTTGTATTTGTTGATTTATTTCATCTTTATGGATTGAGGGATATCTGTATTGTCGGATCGTCACTGGTAAGTCGTCAGTAGTAGGTATTACATGTTTTATTTCAGGTGTGGCAGGTAATCTGTCGCCAGGTAAATGAAATAAATGAGAATATTCGTTTACGAGGTCAAGAACGTGCTGTTTTTCTTCCGAATTAAGATGATCTAAACGAAAACTATCGTGAACTCTTTTAATTCGGTCATCAAGGGACTCGCATATATTATCATCATCAGTATCATAGTCGAAAAAGTCTTCTGAACTGTCGTAGTAATCAAAGGGCATGATATCTTGTGGAGGCACTTGTATTTCTGCATCATTCTCGTATGCATTAATAGCATAAACATAACATGTCCCATTACGGTTTGTCACTAATGAATTTCCAATAAATATATTTTCGGGAGTCGTTATACGCGGAAGATATCCGGTCTCTAAATCTGTCTTTCTCAATTTAATTGGTACTATGGCTCGACTGCGACCTTTCAAAATAAACGTAGACGGATTATCGTCTTCTTTAGGTGGGTCGGTACAAATATCATATGTTTCATTATTTAATTGCACATTATTTTCACTGATTTGATCTTCGAATGGGATAGGTCGGATTGGTTGAGAAATGGTAACCAATGTGTTATGGTGAAATGATATTTCTGCTTTTTCATTTCTTAGAAAATCAATTCCAATTATTCCGTCTGCGGGAATGATTTTATTTTCCATTAAAATTTGAAATTTCTCGGGTTTTTCGAAAAAGGTTAATTCTGTTGATCCTGGTGTATCAATCTTATCAGGTGTGATTCCTGATAACGTCAGAAATTCGTGAGTGGCAATTATGCATCGTGGTTTCAATGCTTCGATTTTTATTAAATTTATATCGGCTCCGGTGTCTACTAAAAATCGTGCACAACCGTTTCGAAGCTCGGGAGCGTGTAGGGTAATTATTGGAGGCTGTCCTCTGCCTTGCGTCCATCTAATAAATCTCCTGCCGTCAAGTATTTTACTGTGGCGGGACGCGTGTTCGGAGAGTCGCTCGTCGATGCGTCGGTTCGGCGAGCCTCTTGGGAGTTTAAAGACTCGGAATTATGAATGGGTCGAGGGGAAGTGGGGCGCGTTGCTGTCACTTCGCCACGTGCGTAATTATTTCGAGGGAAGTTTTCTCGAGAGTTGAATGAATTTCCATGCATGTGTTGCTGGAAGTAGTGTTCTGGCGGGTAAGGGACGTATGGGCCGTACATAGGAGGCATGAATGGTGAGTGTGGGTAGTATCCCGGATACGGGTAATGATTCTGTGGTGACAAGTTATAAAAATTTATTTGCGGTTGATATTTATTAAATTGTTGACGCGGAAAATTTCCTGGATTTGTTCTATTCTCCCGAGGAGGGGTAGAATCACGTTGAAATATTCTTGAAAAATTTGAATTATTCTTATCGGAGTTTCTGTATTCTTGATTCTGAAAGGATACACGACGAGGTTCGTATCTCGATTGGTTTTGTTGAATTTGATCAGATTGCGCATAATTTAATGAATTCGATTTTCTAGCACTTGCACCTTGCATATCTCTTTCGAGACGTTGAACGACTTTGAATGCTTCTGATATCGTTTGTGGATCTTGAACGCTAATAGCGTATAAAAGATCATCTGATAACCCTCTTTTAAAAGATTCCAAGGCTAACCCATCAAGCATAGGTAGCATTTGGTTTACTTCTGCTTCGGCAAATTTGTCTTTAAGAGCGGCCACTGCGCTCGTTGGCAATTGTTTAATTCTTGTATAATAATCCAAAACGGTTTCATCTCGTCTTAATCTAACTGCTTGAATTTCAGCACAATAAAACGGATATGATTTCTTTGGTGCAAAATATTCTTTTAGAATGTTGGAGAGGCTTTCGATCGAATCGATTTCTTTATCAGATACCGCATCGCGTGCTGTTTCTTTTAATTTTGAACAAACCCCTTTGAAGAAAGAGTTGCGGAGGCCTTCAGGCACAAAAGTATAACCATTTTCAACATCTTGAATGAATGATTTGAGAGGCATATTTTTACCATTAAAATTTGGCACGTGAAGCAAAGCTTGTTGAAGTGCCATACATTCTCCCATGCTTGTAAGCATAGCGTCTGTAATATTCTGATGATGCGTAATATTCGCGATTTGGTCGGCTTCCGCCATTTTGATTTGATATAATTAAAAAAAATAAAAAAAAAGGAAAAAGTATGTATATATATATATTTTTTTTTTTTCAATAATTATTGAATGTGTAAATATATATTAGAAAATAAATTCTTTCACAAATTCACCAGTCTGAAAGACACTCAGCAAATATATCCCACCGCTGTCACCAAAAATTTTCTGTCACGTCCGGAGACGGTAGGAAAATCGAGTCAAGCGTCGAGCGGTAAACGCTAACTCTCTTATTACCCGGATGGATAATAGGTAGTGGGAAAGTATGCTGATAGACCTCGAGAAGTCTTGTTATTCGGACTAGGAATAAATGAATTTGTTATTTAGGGATATGTCAAAGGGATCTAGGATTCTTTAACATGAGATTACAAGACGAGCAACAATTATCTAGGATGTCTTGTATGCCCGAATTATAGTTTTGGGAGTTTAAAATAGGATATTCTCGTAATGGTGCAAAGGGATCTAGGATTCTTTACACACTTGAAGTCAATCTACTAAGGGCAAAGGTTATAAAATGAGCAACAATTATCTGGGATGTCTTGCAAACTCAAATTATAATTATATTAAACCAATGCAGTTATACATAAAATATTATAAAGGTTGTAAATTTACCTTATCGGAGAGGTGTCAACGTTATAACTTTGGATCGATGTTGTAGTAATTCGGTGAACTCGCACAATTTTCGCGAACTTATAAAATAATTCTTTTGATAGTAAACACTTGTTCAATGAACTTTAATAGTATTGATAATTTATATAGACAGAGCAACTCTACACGGAGTCAGCGGTGTAAAGTAATCTTTGATAAATATAACTTTTAAAACTTCTGATCACTCTTCTAATATGAGCCCGGAACTGCGCTTCTGACGCGACTGTGGTTATGACGGAACTGGTTTTTGGGCAAAAGGGGTGCCTTTTTATAAGATCGGAATCTGAATAATGGAAGGGATTTGAATTTTCAAATATGGTCATAGAGGTGTAGCTTATCTCCTGCTGAGATGGACTATCTGTATTTTTGAAAGAGTGGGGTTAAGTGAATCGTGGGAGGTGGGGTTTATAATTTTAGGCATCGCCGCTTTTGGTGCTTTCATCTAGTTTCTATTTCTTGAGCAGCAATAAAAATCAGATTTTACGACTTGTCATCCGAGTGTCATAGGGCTCTTGGCCATCTCTATGGTTGCACTCGGAGCTCGGTCGGAAAATTCTTATTACTGCTCTCATGCCGAGGTCCCATACAGGTCCATTTATGTGGGGGTGGAGGAACACGTGCGCTCTGTGGCTAATATGTAACATTGCATCTTGTGTGTGGTGTGTGTGAATGAACAGAGAGCGGTAGAGTGAGAGAGAGAAAGAAAGAGTGTGTGGCGTCTTCGAATTTGGGCATCGGCGTGCTCGACTTCTACAATTCTTGGAAATTCTTTTCCAGAGCGGCAATGAAGATATTATTAGGGTCTCTTACCCACGTGTCTTAGGAACGCTTAGCGGCTTCCTTTATTGTAACACTTGTGGCTCTTGACGAAAACATTCTCATGCTGAGAAGAGTCAAGCAGGCCTATGCATGTATACATATATATATTGACGCGTGGCTATGTACTAATCGTAGAAGGGGGTATTTTTATAGCTTAGTGCTGCACCTGCGGTTCACAGTTCGTTTTGAGAAAAACGAACTATGACTTCAAAAGAACTTGTCGCATAAATTTGGAAGTTTATTGCTTCCCACATGCAGAGTTATTACGAAAATCTAGGCGTGTGAAAAGTTCTAAAGATGCACGTTTTTGGTTTGAAGTTCGTGTGGGTCTCGACTTATTTTAAAAACGGAAAATAAAATTAAGAAAAAGAAATTTTTAAATTGTAACGTTGTACGTGACATCGTTAATCGATTTTTTCAGATTTTCCGATGAAGCACAAGTCGGAAAATCGACATATTTGTTGATGACCACAGTGGGCGTTTCAAGAGATGTTCCCCGAGAGATGCAATCGTTAGCAGACGCTCTGGCATCAATACACGACTTATTTATTGAATGAGTTGCAGTCGTTATTTTCTCGTCTCCACGATTCTCGTTAATCGATTTTTTCAGGTCTTCCGATGAATCATTCGCTGGAAAATCAACAAATTGATTATTGACTGTATCGGAACTTTTGACAGACTTTTCAAACGAGTCACAAGGAGTTACAACCACTCTAACGACCTTCTCCACACATATTTTTTTTCCCCATGAATTTCATTCTTTGAGGAATCCATTCCATTTTTTGCTTGCTCTGTTTCTTGTGTGTTTGTGGATCCATTACTTATTTCATTTTGATAAGCGGATACATCTGTAATAAAAACGACACAATATACAGATATTGATGAACTATAAATTTTAAACGAACCCAATGTCAATAAATAACTCACGAATCAAAAATTTTTTTACCGATTTCCACATCATTGTTCTCGTCGTAGCAGTCTTCAAAGACTGCTGATTCAACTTTAATGAACAGAGACTGAACATCTGTAATGATTCAGTTTATAATGGATTTACAATCGACAGTAATAAAACATTTCACTTAAAAAAAAAAAACGGAACTATGTTTAAAATTATGAAGAAAATGTGAATTTTGCTTACCGAAGTAGTTCAAACTTTTCTCCACAGCTCGCTGTGAAAATACGTAGTTTTCGGAATCGTTAACGCGGCATGGTTATGCCGCGGTTATGGAGTATGCTCGTGTCTAAGTACAAATAACCCCCGTCTATGGAAAAATATAAAATATAAGAGTACAGGAATAAAAATTTAACCTGAAATATTACAGCATGTTGTATGATTATTATTATATTAATGCATTATATAAGTTTCTTATGAAACAGAGAGTAATTCTTAAATAGGTAACGAAAATTGTAAATCATTTTTCTCCAAGTCGACAAAATACAACAAGAGCTCAGCTTAAGATTAAATAATGTACGACCGATTTCACATGAGTGCGAGAAAAGATAGCTAAAAAGCCATTTTTATATTTTCTCTGAAACGGCTGATATTAGCAGAGAAACAGAATGACGTTCTTCATTTTTCCAAAATGTGAACCATTTCGAAGAAAATATGCAACGGTATTTTACCGATCGAGCCATGTATCATTCACCTTAAACCTGTTTGCTGAAGATCGCCAATTTTGAGAAGAATGGCATTCTCTACCTACAGATTCTGAATAACCAGTTTTCTTATCCAAATTTCTTTCAATAAGGAAGAAATGATAAACCTCACTTTCGTCAGCACTTTTACCATTGTGCAGTTAACATATATAATCTTAACACTAAGATAAAAATCATCGACCTTAATATTGCTAGCATTTGGTCAATACCCAGTTAACAAATTCACATCAGTGGAAAAAAATCATTAACCTCAATAATTGTTTCACTGCGCACTAAATAAAATATTATAAACATGGAGCTTGTGATTTTTAGTGCTAACAGCAAATTGAAAGAGTCGAATTTTTAATACATACTTGTATCAGTGAGAAGCAAATTACGAGCTTCAATGTAACAACATTTTTACCAGAGCGCAGTAAAGAATCATTAACCGTAATATTGTTAGTCTTTGGTCGGTACCACTGAACTAGATAACGTCATTGAAAAAAATAATCAACGTTGTGGCTAGCTGTAGCTAGCTGAATCGATGGAGCCGCAAGGAGTGGGAGAACGTAAAGATGTAGTCGAAGTGTTACATCCCCACCGGCATATTTTTTCGATCAGAGTCTCCATCTTTATTACAGTCTTTCAAATACCGACCTGAAATTAACGACAGTAGAACATACGGTAACCGATAAAATAGATCTTACCGAATAATCATTTCTTGTACAATCAATCATTTCTTGTTACCAATCAATCTCGGGAAGACGGGAAGAACCACGAAAATAACATATATTTATATTCAAAACTAGACGAGAACAGAATCTCAAGACCACCCAATATCTAAACTAAATAATCCAACTCAGTTGATACATTTGGTCCCCAAATGCACCAAAACTAATATCAGCACACGACCCTTTCCCGAGGAAAGTGGACACATCCTGCCATAAAACTATATTTTCAACATACAAGCGAAAAACCCCGCATTTCTCGAGACTATTTGCTTTCCTACGAGCACGCGCCTCTCGCCAGAAGAAAACGGCGACATTCATATTATAATCGAATATTCTTCATCTTGCAACTGAAAAAACGTTTCCCTCTTCCGAGGAAAACGCCAGCATGTTTATATCTCTAAGAAAATATATGTAAAACAGACACAGGAAACTCGCAACGATCACCAAACTTTCTCAAGGAAAAAAACCGCCCTTAAGTACGCCCACGCGGCATCAGCTTGACTCCTCCCTTGCTCCACTTGGACCAACGAGAACAAATCTCCCCTATCAAACCCAAATTTTCCATCTCCCTAAACTCCATTCACCAAGGTTATAAAAAACGGAACTCTCCAAAAAGTCGGGCACTAAAATTTTATGATTTGACTTCGGTTCACCCTTACGACTAGCTTTTGACGACTTCATTACGCTCAGTCTTGGTCGAGAATAAAACTCGCTATTTCCGACGAACAGTCAAAATTCGAAATCCAGAATAAAACACAAAACTCATAAGTTCGTTCGAATCGCGCTCAATTTAATTAAACTTCGTGCGCGCGATTCCAGTGTCTGTTATCCGAAAATATCAAGTGTATCAAACATTTCTGTATTCACATTCAAATATCTTGGTCTTACCAACCAAGATCATCGACAATTATAAACTGAATAAAAAACGTTCATCTGTTTAATCAACAAATCTTCGCAATCATCCACATCTTTTTTCCGGCAAATCAGCCACGCGTAGTGGTCGCTGAAATACCCAAAAACATTTATATACTATTGGTTTCGGTATCGAGTAGGGAAAAAGCAGAAACCGCTCCTATCAGACTCGTCGAACTCGCGTATTGCGGGTTACAAGAGTTTCTGCTCTACCGACGCTCTCGGGACGTAACAGAAGCAATCCAGAATATCTGTGTATCAAATTTCATTTATTGTAAAGTCTTAAATCTATATGTACAGTCCCTGATTTAGGCGGTCTTTTCTTTCCACGAGATCGTGGGTATAGACTTTGTCCAATTCAAGCGACTTTTCGTCGGTAAAGGCGGAGTGAAGCTCTGCGTGATAAGAGGTGGCGTGTAGCTGCGTCCAGGTGTAGTAGGAGGAGTCGGAGGCGGTTGCTCGATCACGATCGATGCTGGTGGGTGTTCCCACTTGCTGTCGGATGATGTAGTCTGGGTGCCGATGGTCGCCTTTCCTTCCGCGGTTTGAGTTGCGATGGAGGCGTGGCTGAGAGGAGATGTCAGCATGGGAGAGATGACCACTGGTAGAGTGCTGGAGTACGATGGTGACGTCAGTCGCGCTCTTCGGACGTCTCACAGCGAGAGTGTGCTTCGAGGTGGGCGTGTCCTCCGTATTGGAGGAAGCTCAGCAACGTGTAGTGTCCACGGAGTGGATACCCTGGAGGGATTTCCCTTTGACGTGCTAGCTTTCGCCAGCGTGAAAAATACTACTCGAGATATCGAGTAGGAGACAATGTCGTTGTCGGAGTGACGAGTGAGACGAGTCTACTTGCTGAGAGCTTTCGTGGCTCTTATAATTCCGTTCCGGGCAAGCTTCGTTTGTGAGAAAAGAGTTGAGCGGGTTTGCTGTAAGTTCTCGGTTCTCCCGAGAGTGGCGCCTGATGTGCTGCTCTGGCTTGCTCAGGCTCGTAACGCGTGACATGTGGGCCTGGCTCGTGGCCAGGGCCGATCATATTTTGGGTTCACGCCCTTTCGTGAACAAACGTCAACAATGCTCATATTTGTTTTGATACGGAGAAACAAAATTTATGAACAAACAGTTTGGGATCTTTCGTAACAAATGAAAACAGGAATCACCTAATCTTATGTACGAATACAGCTATACGAATTACAATGTACAATACAGCAATACGGAATTCAATTTTATTTAAAAAACCATGTTCATTTTGAGGAATTTTGTATGTTTTATCAATTTTCGGAATTAGTGATTTATATTCGAATCAACAATGATTACTTGTATCAATTCATTTTAGCCCCCTTGATACCTTGGAGACTTTGTAAACTTGAAAAAGTGACTATTGTGATCGAAAAATGGCGTAAAAAAATTGGAACCAGGTGGAAGTCGAAAAACGACATAATATCATCGTTTAGGAATAAGCCAAGAAACACAGACATCGCCAATTTTTTGGTTGCCCGACATCATTTTGAACGAAAAACAATATTTTTTACATGTTAATAAGATGAGAAACCTAAATCCTCGTTGAGCGACCTCTACACTTCAAGCTACAGCGCCCTCCTTGAACAAGGACCTCTTTGATGTCAAAACCAAAAGTTTTGAGTGATTAGAGCGAAGAAAAAAAAGTCGCTTTTCAACACACCCATAGAATGTGTGATATTTGGTATTTAGAAAACGGCAAAACACGAAATTTTTTATAAAAACGTCTATCAATAAGGAAAAAAGTTATTCAATGTAGACAGCATTTTTGCCAGAGCGCAGTTAATAAACTTTCATTGCTGAAAAAAAAAAATCATGAATCTGAACATGCATGTTGATATCTAGCATTTCGTCATACAACAGCGACCAAATTCACATTGCTGGGAAAAAAAAACCATAAATCAGAACGTTGCTAGCATTTTATTACTGAGAAATTAAAGAAATATCATTAATATCGAGTTTGTAATGTTTTGTATTCAAAAAACGGGAATAAATGAATTTTTGTTGAAAACTTCCATGGATGGGAAAAAATTTTCAAGTTTTAATATCAACAGCATTTTTGTCAGAGTGCAGTAAAAAAAAACTTTCATCCCGCTGGAATAAAATCATCAAAGAAATGCTAGATATTTTGATAATGAGCATTTCGTCAGAACGCAGCGACCAAAATCACATCGTTAGGAAAAAAAACCATTGTCTCAACGTTGCTAGCATTTTTTTACAGGGAACTTCACAAAATAGTACGAATATTGAGTTTGTATTGAATATTGAGCATTTCGTCATACAACAGCGACCAAATTCACATTGCTGGAAAAAAAAAACCATAAATCAGAACGTTGCTAGCATTTTATTACTGAGAAATTAAAAAAATGTCATTAATATCGAGTTTGTGTAATGTTTTGTATTCGAAAAACGGGAATGAATGAATTTTTGTTGAAAACTTCCATCGATGGGAAAAAATTTTCAAGTTTTAATATCAACAGCATTTTTGTCAGAGCGCAGTAAAAAAAACTTTCATCCCGCTGGAAGAAAATCATCAAAGAAATGCTAGATATTTTGATAATGAGCATTTCGTCAGAACGCAGCGACCAAAATCACGTCGTTAGGAAAAACACCATTGTCTCAACGTTTCTAGAATTTTTCTACAGGGAACAATACTATACTATACTATATTGTCTATCTAGGGCGGAAAGCGAGCGATTGACGTGTGAGTTTTAGCTGAGGCTGAAGGGCGTGGAGGGTCGCCGAGGCTGAGCTGAAACTCGCGTGAGCGTCAATCGCTTTCCGCCCATGGTGCACACGATACTTTTTGTCCATAAAATGCATCGAAAGTGTGCCTTTTCGTGCATGTAATGTTGACACCAAAGTGGCCTTTTCTTGCCCGCAAGCGAGTAAGTGGGCGCAAAATGCTGGCGGGCGCTAATTTGTTTGCAGGCAGGAAAATACCACTTTGCGCCAACTCTACATGCACAAAAAGTCATACATTTGGTTCAGTTTGGACAAAAAAGATTTTTTAACGAAAACTTCCATCAATGAGAAAAAAATTATAAGTTTTCAATAACAACAGCATTTTTGTCAGAGCACAGTAAGAAAAACTTTCAGCGCGCTAGAAGAAAATCATCGAAGAAATGCTAGATATATTGATATTAAGTATTTCTTCAGAGTGCAGCATCCAAAATCATATCGCTGGGGAAAAAAATCAACGTTGCTAGCATTCGTTTTACAGGGAACTTCACAAAATATATCGAATATTGAGTTTGTATTGAATATTGAACATTTCGTCAGACCGCAGCGACCAAATTCACATAATTAACAAAAGAACCGATCTACTTCAACGTTGCCAGCGTTTGTTTCACTAAACTCGAAACAAAATATTACGAATGCAGAGTTTTCGATGTTTATATAGTATTTTAAAAACTGGAACAAACGAATTTTTGTTATAAGCTTTTACCGATAAGAAAAAAATTATAGGTTTCAATATCGACAGCATTTTTGCTACAGCGCAGTAATGAAACTTCCATCACTGAAAAAAATCATTAATCCAGAAATTCTAGACATATTTGTACCTAACATTTCGTTAGGGCACAGTGATTGAATTTACATGAATAGAAGAAACAATAATTAACCTTAACATTGCTAGCAGTTTCACTTCGCACAGAATAGAATATTACGAATATAAAGTTCAAGATGTTTCAGATTTAAAAAAACGTACTATGAATGAATTTTAAATACCTACAAACTTTCCAGGAGAAACAAATTATTTATGTCAATATATCTCGCATTTTAAGATGTCCATCAGCATTTGTTTCGAACGAACACATTCGAACAAGCGAAATCAAAATTACAAGCTTACCTCCGGGGTCTTCGCTTTGTTGCAACACCTGGGGGTACAACAGCTCTTCGTTCGCGTACTGAAGATTCACAATCCGTACAGAATTTACCTCGTTGTTCAAGTTTGCTTTAATTTTAAGCAATACTTCATAATTTGCTGGAAAAAAAATTATCTCAGATACTTATCATGTAAAGTTCTTGATAGTATTTACAGCAAATGAGGTTTTTTTTTGACAGGATCATAAAATTGAACTTACCGTGCAGTGCCAATATACGCGCTGCGTATTTCTTATGGTCTTTGTATTTCACAGATGGACATTTTGTCTGCGATGCACTTGTCACGGGGTCAATCGTGGAAATATATTTTTTCACTTCCTTTTTATTTTTGTACTGAAGAGAAATCTTTATTATCGAAAATACACGTATATATGTTTTTACATTTGAATTTCTCTGACAGACAGAGCACGGGTTTAAATAGTATTTCTTATCACTAGACGCTTAGGGTAGGGGAACCCAGAGGGGGAACCCGACAGTAGGCAGAGTTAAGTGCTGCCATGTGGAGTAAAGCATTAGCTATTTAATATATCTATAAAGACTTTTGTAAAGCAGACCGTGAGGTGCTGCTGTGTGGCGATATGCGTCAAACGACACGACATGTAACGAACAATCATAGATGGTAATAGCGTTTGGTGATCTAGGTATTACACACTCATATGAGATGGCTTACAAATATAAGAGATACCGTCGGTAAATAGTACTAAAACGTACATTTTTCTTGAATCCGGAGAATTAACTACATCTAAAAATTTCTGAATCACAACCTCGCGGTAGAATTTTACAATGGTCACAACGAGGCACGAGGTAATCAAAACGTGGCTCGAGAGCTGGATTTACTTCGACTGACAAGGAAAGTCTTTCCGCTGACGTCCTTCGATTTTGATGAAATTCAAATATGTTATTCTACATCAAAATCTAAGAGACACCTATTTTTTTTATCGGCGGAAAAACGTTTCTAGGGAGTGAAATTATTCTTTAAAGTTCAGACCTCCGAGGGGTACTTTTCAGGTTTCACCTATTTTCACTTGAGATAATCGAATGCACCCAAATGGATAATTACCTTAATGATAAACGATGAAAAATGCAACTGGTTTCATATCGGGGGGTTGCATAGGAAAAAAATTATAGGGGTTGAAATTCACAAAATTTTTATAACAAAAAAACTATTGCACCTATCTCGATAGATTCAATTGCACTTTGAAGAGGGCAAAAAAAAATACATACACGTTTTTGCGTTTTTTTCGCAAATCAAGTTAAGGGGGTGAACTACCTATGTATGCTACCTATGTATGCTTACATTTAATCTACCTAATTAAAGATTAAACTACCTATGTATGCTACCTATGTATGCTTACATTTAATCTTAATAAAACGGCAGTAATTCTTTTTTATTTTTCTTATTATTTCTCCCTGTGATACGTTTTTTTCTTTAAATTTACCACAACCGTATCACGTACATAGCATTTAATGAACGGTTTTATCTAGGAGCCAACTTATTTATAGATCGATCTTTTGATGAAAAAGTATTTATATCTGACTTATCGATAATTCTGACTGATTTATATTTGGCAATGAGATAACATAGGCATACGATAAGCGCTTATACATATTCGTTTCGGTAGATAAGACCAAGTTTTGGGATGACGCATAGAAAAACTGCGTAGTCAAGTAAAAAAAAGAGAGCGTACAATATGCTTGTATCTTTTATTGATAATATGTCAACAGTCTAACAAAATAATCACTATAGCAATAAATAGAAGCGAATATTCAATCATATGCTTTATTAGCCGTTGTAAGTACTGCAGTAATGATAGTCATTGAAAAAGTGTTTAAAACATAACGACTTTTTACACCAGGAACAGCGAATAATAGCAACATTTTCACATCCTGGAACTTCACAGTGTGAGTTGCAGTAATCTCCAAATGCAAAGTGTACAGGATTTTCAAAATTCGCTGGTTTTTCTTCTATGTAACCACTTTTGTACCAAGAATATTTGAAAAGATCGATATAACGTGGTGACGACAGTTGGTTATGAACGAGTGACTGCAGCTTATGATATTGTTTCTCAAATGCAAATCAATATCGTAATTCATCAAAAGACAATTATCAGAGAAATGTCTAACAAAATTTTTCCATACCCGGAATCCAAAAACATCGAGGGGCTGGATTTTTCCGGTAGTTCCTTTAGGTATAATCATTACTTTGACATCTCTATTTGAAGGTTTCACGTCAAGTACAGCTTGGGGACAGTGTCCAGTCCAAGAATCAATCAGTAATAAAGATTTTGGACCAACTTTCGGGAAAAATACATGCTGCAACCAAATTTTAAAATGATCTGAAAATAGAAAAACGTATTATTTTTTCATTCGAAAAAATGTCTACACAAAAACAGTGGGTGTAATTTATACCTGAAGTAAGCTTCCCAGACATGGATACTTCTATGTACACTAGACTGTTTCAAAATAAATCGATATTTTTTTTTTTGCTTTACACAATCTTAAACTATATTTGGACATAAAAAAAAAATTCTCGCGAAAGAAGGGGCCGGTCCTTCAAGATTTAGAGGTATCTCATCGGACTTTTGTCTTTTTTTATTTCATTAATGACTAATTCTTTTACAAACCGAACACCATTCTGACTGACACATTTTTTATTTGGTTGGAACATTTTTTACGGGTTCTATGTCGAAAAAAAAGATACGCGTTCGAAGAATTTTTTTTTTTTTTTTAATAGAGGGGGTTGAAAGTTTGAGATTTTCGTGATTTGTGCCTTGGAGACTCATTTTCAAAAATTCATAACTCCGATTATTTTTAAGCTAGAGAAAACTTTTTTTTTCATTTTGAAGATAAAAGAGTGAATTTTGAGAAAAAAATATTTTCAAAAAAATTTATAAAAAATTTCATATTGATATGAACAATTGAAATGTTTAAATCAATTTTTTAACCGTGGCCCCAAAATTTTAACGATTTCTTAATACAACCATCGTTTTCTACGTCAACTTTTCCATAAAAAACGTATTTTTTTATTAATGGAGAAATTATGTTTACTGGTAGAGATAAATTAATTTATCTAGCGTGGCACGTCGTATCGGCGCGCGGGTATCTTCGCACACCTGGTTTTCTAACCCCACATCGTTTTTCTCAATGAAATTAATTATTATTCAACTCTTAGTCTACTTTGTCAATCGAGTACAAATTATTATTATCAGCAAACAGGACTTTATGATTAATTGAAAAAAATAAAAACATGTTAGCAAATGAAAAAACAATTAATTACGATTTTTATAAAAATTTTCTTAAAAACGTTATTTATCAGTAATTAATTATCTCCTACTTAATTGTAGGAGAAAGTACTGAGTAGGAAGTACCTTAAAAGGAAAGTGGGAGATGACTAATATTGATTTTTGTATTTTTCTTTGTTTTTTTTTGCATTTATCGACGTATATATCGACCGATAGTTGTTGCTGCGATCATCAAGATCATTTTTTCTAGTATATTCAGTATTTATACATAAGTTTGGAATATATTCATCATTTAAGGACTAGAAAAACGTTTGTTCCATCCATGCAAATTAATTATTCACGTATTAACGAAATAAAAATGACAAAAGTCCGATGAGACACCTCTAAATCTTAAAGGACCGGCCCTTCCTTTCGCGAGGATTATTTTTTGGTGTCCAAGTATAGTTGAAGATTGTGTAAAGCAAAAAAAAATTATCGATTTATTTTGAAACAGTCTAATGTACACATTATCTGGTCTGAAAAGCGTTTTTTCCACTATTGGACCAATCTTGCCAGTTGGTTCTTTTAAAACCGAAAATAGAGGAGATAGCAGCTTGCCGTCAGCTGATATAGTCGGCTGAATAGTGTAACTGTGGGTCGTAGAAGAGACTGATTGTACAATACATTGTACTTGCTTTTCTCCTTCGACTGATAAAGTTCTTCCGGAGCGCATTTCTAGTTGGAAGCCACTCTGATCTGCGTTAAATGAGTAGTATTACAAGGACAGTTCTAACCCAAGATCCCTACTACCGACATTTACCGACATTTTTAGCTCAGACACGAACCACTTAGCCGAGACACGAACCCCGGGGGGGGGCTATCTCGATGAGCCGGAATGCACGGAGCCGATCGGAGGGGGGGGGGTCTCTAACAACTGGAGGGCACCTAATCTCTCATGGGTCGAGACATTGGGAGGGGGTAGGGGGGGGGGGGCTAGCTTTGAGGGTGGTATTGGAATGCCGCTATCTCTGGAAGCGGCGGTGCGCCTAATTTTTCAAGGCGGCATTTGATTGACGATTATCAGTTAGACTGGCGTCTCTGCAGGGGGGGCTAGTTTTGAGGGTGGTATTAGAATGCAGCTATTTCTGGCAGCTGCAGTGCAGCTTGTCTTGGCATTGGAATGTTGTTATCTCTAACAAGTAAATAGTGCGTCGGAGCGTTAGACCTTTCAACCGCACACGACGCTACCCTTTTGGGCCAGTGCGTCTGTTTGTCGCAACCTTATCGCTGGTCATAAATCATATCTGGTCGTGTGCCAAGGGTTAGACCGCAGTCTGGAAAAGGTCGAACATGAGGTCATGAAATCTTAGAGGCGCCTATGATAGTGTCTCGCTGATCCTCGGCACCTGAAGGAAAAGCATCGAAATGCCCCTAACAGGTAAGTAGTATATGGACCACTATGGCCACCCCCACTCCTATCCCCTCCACTTTCCCCCGCGCTGGATCTTTAGATATAGCAGCAGTTCTTTTACATACAGGGCTAAGAATAATTTAAAATAGTGCAGATCGCAGGCAGGAATGTCCATGATCTCTAACAGGTAAATAGCGGACTAGAGCGTTAGATTTTTCAGCCGCCCACGACGCTACTCTCTGCAGGGCTGCCCTTGTAAATTTGAGAGAGGGGGATATGCTTGTCGAGACACGATAATCTCAGTGTAGCATTTTCGCTGTACCTTTTGAGATAGCATTGGAATTTTGTCATTCTATCGACAGAGTGCACTTTACGTAATCCTTACAATGGCATTGGAATGTCGCCTAGCAGTTAGACTGCTGCGTCTAGTCTTCTGTCACGCCCTCATTGCTCATCATAAATAATTTCTGGTCGCGTACTAGGTGTTCGACCGCAGTCTGGAAAAGGCCGAACATGAGGTCATAAAATCTTAAGTAAATAGCGGACTAGAGCGTTAGACCTTTCAACCACACACGACGCTACCCTCCCGGGCCAGTGCGTCTGTTTGTCGCAACCTTATCGCTGGTCATAAATCATATCTGGTCGTGTGCCAAGGGTTGGACCGCAGTCTGGAAAAGGCCAAACATGAGGTCATAAAATCTTAGAGGCGCCTATGATCCGGCTAGTCCTCGGCACCCGAAGGAAAATATCCCTAACAGGTATTCTTCTGACCGAATTTATATAAGCATTTCCCTATCGCACTGACTGGTGCGTGAGCAGATGTAGCGCAAGGTCTGCGGCAGATCTTTTTTCAAACCGTGATGAAATTGGGACGAAGAGGAGATTGAAAATATGGAAAAGCACGTTCGATTCGATACTCGAGCTCAAATTCACACGATGTATGCTTGGGATTATGCGTACAGAGCCGCTCGCCGAGGCCGGTGGGAAGAAGTTGCACGTGATCGTGAGCGATTTAGATTAAGAATTGAAAAATGCGGCAAACTGATTGAATCTGTATTGACGGAGAAAAAAATTCAACAGAAAATGGTATACTGATATGCGCCTTCGACGTGTTTCGACCTGTTTCGAGCCCTCCCAATACCTTCGAGAGCGGATGATGCCATCTTGCATGTCTGAACACGCTTGAGCCTGCACAGTGTTTACATATTGTGACAAACCGCCGGAAAATGACGCTTTGATGTTCATGGAATGCCGCTATGACGCGCTTAGTCGCGTTCTTGCTATCAACATGGACGGATATTCTGATGGTGTTCTCGGAGCCAAATATCCGTGGGAATTATCAAGGGGTGATCTTAAGAATATAACGAAGCCTATGATTTTAAAATATTTTAGTCGATCAATTCATATGTTTTATGATCGTTTACCGGAAAATCTTCGTGCAGACGCCGAAATTATGTCATATCTGCCTTGTATAGAACATTGGAATACGCCCCACATCATGACTCATATCGATGGCCCTGCACCCTCTGTACGGAATTGTGAAATGTGTCGCTCTGAAGTGTGGGCGGAGGAAAATGTGAAAAATTCTATTGGGTCCTAGAATTGAGAGTTGGTGGGGGTTTGGAATTCGGAAGGCATATATAAGCTCAAGATGCACGCCTGAACTGCAACCGTTTACATGCAAGACAAGCAACGTGAGCTGAAAGAACGATTGCTCCTGCTTTTGAAAAATATTGAAGAAGTGAAAAATCTTATACGTTGGAGAGAGGATCTGGGATTCATCACAAACAGATTAAAAAATACATCAATAAGTTGAAATGGATTTCGCAAGTATCAACAAGGTGGGAATAATGGCGGAATTTTTTCCAACAAAAAAATTAACTGAACTCTTCGTTCAGGCAGATCATCCGATCTCCGACCTGAGAATAGTCGAAACGAAATTCGGGAGGAGGATCGTGGCGGATATCACCAACGAATTCTCTGTATTCTTACCTGCAAGATTCGTGAAGGCATTCGACGAGAATAAGGAAATATTCAAAGCGATGATTAACGCTGCGCATACAAATCAACTCTACATGAATTACTTCGGTGGGAAGTACAACAGCGTAAAATTCAAACGCATCTGACACCATCAAACCATCAATCCATCGCGCCTACTATGGGGTCGTGACTCTACGCGAACGATGGTGGCAATGAAAAAAGTGTTTGAATCCATAAGTGCACATTGTTGAAAAAGTAAAAAAAAAATGTTACGTCCTGGGCGAGGATTAATACGTCCCTCCCGTGATGCACGATTTACAGTTACAAGGAAACCTCTTGGTTCGGCCGGAATGCGCCGGTCGGGGATAGAGGCTTGCGGTAATGGGATTGGTAAAATATCGTTCACTTACTTTTTGGGCGTAGCGGGTTATTATTCCAATGTAATAACTTCCTCGGGGTCGCTGGAATCTGTGCTGTCGGAATCCGCGCCTATCGTCGATACGTCGCTGACGCTGTCTCTATGGGGCCGGTGAACGGGTCCCGGGAGAATCGGGTCGGGGAGAACGTACGGGGCCGTCCCCTCGGGAACTCGGAATATTGTGGCTACCCCCACAGGGCGCTCCTTAACACTCGGTAATCCGAAAGGGACTATCGGTCGTGTTGAAGGGCCTGCTAAGGGTTGGGCCACAACTTTTGCCACTGTTTCGGCAACCCGTACTTCGCTGTTTACTAGAGACGGGGTGTTTCTCCCCTTTACTAAGTGAAGCTCGCCGCGAGCGAGACGTTTCAACTTTTCCTCCTTGCCACTGCGGCGTCTACCCATGTAAATCTAAATGACAAAATTTATGATCCCTCTTTGAGTGAGTCCTGACTCTCGGGCAGAATTCTCATATGGTAGGGTTGAAACCTCCACCACAGTGCGTGCGTCTAGCGCACAGAGTTGTGGTTGGCTGGTTAGAGTACAGAACGTGCGTCTGGCGCACGGGACTGTACTCGGAGGGAGGAATAAGTAATTACTTAAGCACGTGCGTCTAGCGCACAGTGCTGTAGTCAGAGATTTTAATTACTTAAGCACGTGCGTCGAGCGCACAGTACTGTACTACTTAAGAACGTGCGTCTAGCGCACAGTACTGTAGTCAGAGAAGGTGAGAAAATTAAGTGAAGTAACTGCGTGAGCACGTGCGTCGGGCGCACGGTGCTGCAGTTATGAAAAGGTGTTGGGAACACGTGAATTTCTATGGGAGTTCTGCTCGAGAATATTGACAGCTCGAAGTTCGGTTTCGTTCAATTTCCCCCCTTTCTCTATTTAATGTCGCTTGGTGGCAAATGAAACGTGAATGCGTTTTATATTTTTTTCTTTTAGGTTTTCGATTATTTATTTATTTTCGATGTGGCTCTTACACTGGTTTTGCCGGGGCTACCGTGCTACCGATTTTTATGGTTTAAAAAGTACAATATGTTTTACTTAGAGAAAACTGGATATTTCGCGACGGCTATATAATGCTCGAGTGATCTCGGGGGACCAGGCTCGAAGTTCGACTGACTCTTCTTAACTAATTGCTGGTCATTATATAGTCCCTTATTCTATTGTCGCATAAGGTGGGAGATGTCGGCGCGTGAGGGAACAGTTTCTCTCACACCTCGACATTTTGCTGACGATAATTTCCAGACGCTTTTCCAATTATTGCGGCTGGTGATATGCAAAATCAGCGTCGAGACATCGATATTCTCCAGACGGAATTCTGACTATTGTCAGCGCCGGGACATCGATACTCTCGACGCGCAACTTTTTGTAATGCTGAGGCTCGTCCCTAGGCGATAAGCGCGGCCATTTTGTGCGAGCCAGCGAGACGCTGATTTTCACCGGCTTCCAAAATCTGTGGGAGCTTGGTGATAACGCGCGACATACGCCGGTTCGTCACTCACGCGCCTTCTCCCCGCGACGAGCTTCGTTCATTAAAGGCTGAAATTTCGTGTGTTAGGTGTGTTGCATGCTCGCAGGCATACTTCACGCTTGGCGGGTTGCATGCCTGCAGGCATGCCTCACGCGTAGCGGGTGGCATGCTTGCAGGCATACTTCGTGCTTGGCGGGAGAACTCCGGCAATGAGGGTCACCCCTGGTCATTCGTGTTTTTCCCGTGAATAAATGAGAGATTAAATATTTCTACTGCGGATCATACGGATCCGGTTTTATGTTTGATAAATGGTATATGAAATGAAATTTTTTAAAATTTATTTGTGTTTTTTCGACCCAGGACGTTACAAAAAAAAAAAAAAAAAGAACATTATAGATGACGTGTGGTGCGAAATGTATAAGTTGGATTGAAACCAAATATGTAAAACGATTTTCCTATGGTTTATTTCATTAAAAAAACACACATATATTTTTCGATAAAATGTTTTTATTTATTTCAAAAATCCTGCGTTCACACAATGCCTTATGTACCAGCTCCTTAATGATTTCACGTTTGCGTTGGCACAATTATATTTTGAGTCATGGGGATGATGAGAACATCCTTTATTGTTTGATATTTTCTGCAATGATGGACAATCGAGAGTTTTCATAACGACAATATGCGCCGACGAATCCACGAATTGCGCTAACCATATCCTCTTCTCCAATCCCTTCACGTAGATGGTTCTAGCTTTTTTCAAGATAGCTCGAATTATTGTTCCGGTGGCATCATATGGTGCATAGCCTGCATTCCATCGTATTCCATGAAAATTTCGTTCGAGCCATGAATTCATCGTTTTGTACTTCGCTGGTAGAGAGTTACATAGCGTTGGAGATTCGAAGATAGCGAGGCCGAACGCAATCTATTGACAGGAAAAGGTGTTTTCCCGTATGACTATGTCAATAGTTGGGATCGAGGGGCTATATACTTGGATTTTGGGGTTGTAAATTCATCTCCTGCCTTGAAAATAGTTTTCGTTATGAACGAAAATTATATTTTGAAAAAAGGCCAAGAGGTGATGTTTAACAGAGAGCTACAGCAGAGAGCACAAGCATAGTTATTGAGCTCTCTTCTTTGTGCGAGTATTCACTAATTCTGTTTGTCTCTCTCTCTCTTGCTGTATCCATATCTTTTTCCATGCTCGAGAGTCTTTCTGTAGGAACAATAGTGGGCATTTTTAATATTTTTCGATATATATCGAGTATGCAGGAATAGTACTGCGAGTAATTGCGATTTCCCGAGGAGCGTGAAATGCATCATCAGCAGAGCATCAACCAGCTGCATGCAGTCGTCACTCAATGTTGCGAATCTCTTCTCCTTTCATTCAATGTTCTTTAGTAATATAATTTTAATATGCAAATATTTTACCCTGAAGGTTCATGAAACCTTATGAAAATTATTGCACCAATATTTACCGCTGATCGCACAGCGCGCTTATGTATTTCTCTTAACTTGAAAATATTTTATTTATTGAGCGAAAATCATTTTTTGGAAAAAAGAGCAGAGAGGGAAACTCAAAGCTCAACCGAGAGATATGCTTATTGAGCTCTCTCTTCTTTGGGCAAGTATTCGCTAACTCTCTCTATTTTTTTGTAGATATTTGCGTGCTTCATATAATGTTTTTACAGATGTTTGCATGCTTCACGCACCTTAGTAATATAATTTAATACATATCTCGCCCTCAAGATCGTTAAGCCTTATAAAAATTATGCCACCCACTTATGTATTTAATTTTTAAGAGTATATCTTTATGAATCGATCGAAAAAAAAGAGCCGTGAGGTGAACGCGATGCTCAGCCGAGAGGTACGGCAGAGATTACAAGCATAGTTATTAAGCTCTCTTCTTTGTGCACGTTCTAGGCGACATTCCAATGCCATTGTAAGGATTACGTAAAGTGCACTCTGTCGATAGAATGACAACATTCCAATCCTATCTTAAAAGGTACAGCGAAAATGCTACACTGAGATTAACGTGTCTCGACAAGCATATCCCCCTCTTTCAAATTTACAAGGGCAGCCCTGCAGAGAGTAGCGTCGTGGGCGGCTGAAAAATCTAACGCTCTAGTCCGCTATTTACCTGTTAGAGATCATGGACATTCCTGCCTGCGATCTGCACCATTTTAAATTACTCTTAGCCCTGTATGTAAAAGAACTGCTGCTATATCTAAAGATCCAGCGCGGGGGAAAGTGGAGGGGATAGGAGTGGGGGTGGCCATAGTGGTCCATATACTACTTACCTGTTAGGGGCATTTCGATGCTTTTCTTTCAGGTGCCGAGGATCAGCGAGACACTATCATAGGCGCCTCTAAGATTTCATGACCCCATGTTCGACCTTTTCCAGACTGCGGTCTAACCCTTGGCACACGACCAGATATGATTTATGACCAGCGATAAGGTTGCGACAAACAGACGCACTGGCCCAAGAGCGTCGTGTGCGGTTGAAAGGTCTAACGCTCCGACGCACTATTTACTTGTTAGAGATAACAACATTCCAATGCCAAGACAAGCTGCACTGCAGCTGCCAGAAATAGCTTTATTCTAATACCACCCTCAAAACTAGCCCCCCCTGCAGAGACGCCAGTCTAACTGATAATCGTCAATCAAATGCCGCCTTGAAAAATTAGGCGCACCACCGCTTCCAGAGATAGCGGCATTCCAATACCACCCTCAAAGCTAGCCCCCCCCCCCCCCCGCCCCCTCCCAATGTCTCGACCCATGAGAGATTAGGTGCCCTCCAGTTGTTAGGGACCCCCCCCCCTCCGATCGGCTCCGTGCATTCCGGCTCATCGAGATAGCCCCCCCCCCCCCCCCGGGGGTTCGTGTTTCGGCTAAGTGGTTCGTGTCTGAGCTAAAAATGTCGGTAAATGTCGGTAGTAGGGATCTTGGGTTAGAACTGTCCTTGTAACACTACTTAAATGTATTTGACAATCCGTACGTTCTAATATTTTGCTTTACGTCATAGACAAATTTTTGAATTTGTTCCAAGACTTTTCCATCTTCAATTGTTTTGAATGTATTGAATTGATTAATTTTTCTCGATACGATACGATGAGCTGCTTTGAATGAGTTTATCCACGTACGAGATGCTTTGAAACGAAAATCAGTATGCCCTATTTCTTTTTGAGCATGTAAGGCCCATTTTTTCAAATCGACATCATGCACTATTAAACCAGCATCCACAGCAGCTTTGAAATTTTCGAAAGTGTAACCACAAATTCGTGCTCATTTTTCTTTGTATGTCCCCCCCTTGTTCAAATTGTGGGCCCGCCGCTGCAACTGTCGTATAGATTGCACTTTCTTGAACTTTTGTTTAACACTGCCCAAACCTAAATTTCCTTTCTTCCCGCTGCGCCAATACTCAACGGCCCTTAATTTGCACTCGTAAGATAAGTCTTCGTTATCACGAGTGCATGTATCAGGCGGAAGTTCTGGTTCATACAGGGCGTTTGCCGATTCTTTCTCTTCAACAATTTCCATTTCCCAATCCTTAAACGGTTCTTCGAAATGCAAAGAATTTTCTTCTACCATTTCGAAACCACTGTATTCGTTCATTGCACTCAACAAAATATTTTCAAAGTTTTCTTTCAACTGTATTTCATCGTTATTTACTGGCGAATCCGGTAAACGCATGACTTCAAAAGTTGCGAGAAGCATTCTAATAACGTTCAAAGGATTTATCTTTATTTCGATTAATATTTGCAATTTCGTTTTAAATAAGTAGTATATGGACCACTATGACGACCCCCACTCCTATCCCCACTCCTATCCCCTCCACTTTCCCCCGCGCTGGAGCCTCTTTCCGAGCGTGGTGGGGGTAATGGTGGGGAGAGGTGGTGGGGGAAGAGTTCTGAGGGCTCGCCATAGTGGTCCGATTATTATTATTATTATTATTATTATTATTATTATTATTATTATTATTATTATTATTATTATTAATATTTATTTTTATTATTTTCAATATTTTCTTTCTCTCTCTCTCTTTCTCTCTCTCTCTCTCTCTCTCTCTCTCTCGCTCTGGATTATTATTTTTTACTTTCATAATTATTATTATTTTTATTATTATTTTTAATATTTACACTCTCTCCGATTTATGATTATTTTTTACTTATGCTTCTTCCGAGGCTATTAGGCGCATCTCTCTCTCTCTCTCTCTCGCTCCTGTCACTTAGGTTTTTCCTCTCCTTCTCCTTCTCTCGCACACACTCTCTGTTTTTCGCGCACATTTTATCTCTCTCTCACTATTCTCCCTCGTTATTTCGGTAACTACAATTCATTCCGAATCCGTGAAAAAAAATCACCGCACAGTAGAATTGCGAAGGAGTTTAAAAACACTCGTACTAGCACTCCAAAATTTTTTCCGATATTCCTACGATTAAGGTTTTGAGTGATCTACAGCAGGAATTATTTTGAAAAACGATAGAATGCAAACACGCACAGATATATTCGTTATACTTATCTCCGTGAGACCCGTCTTTGTGAAATATTTTTATTAGCACGAGCACACACGTTAATCCTGAGGGCACATAAATTATTTAAACGAATAATATTTTAACCGATTGACATTGCGAGAACGTTTTCCCGATGTTACACGATTAAAAAAACGACGATTACTGAGCTCTACAGATGCTTGGAAGCAAGCTCCACACGCCTTTAGGGATAATATTATGAAGACTTCTCGGCACGCGCGAAATGCACCGTCAGCACCACGTGCATGTCTCATCGTCGCCCAAGCTTGCTCGGATTCGCTCATTTTTTTATTCGTATGGAGGATAATATATTTAATGTATATAATGTGGTCTGAAGATGCAACGCGAGTATACCTACAGACACAATAGGTATACGCTGCGAATATACATAGGTAAGTTAACGAGGTACCGTTCCGTAGCGCTCGAGAGTCAATAACTATGGGCATGCTCGCGCGGTATCGTTCAGTAGCAGCAGTTCTTTTACATATAGGGCGAAGAATGAATTAAAATTGTACAGATCACAGGCAAGCAGGGGCGCTTTAGCATCGAATGGCCCATCTACAAGAGTATAGCGATGACTGATACTGTTCTCCTTTGCGATTGTATTTTTCAAGTTTTTTTTCCACCCGGAGAGAAAAGTTGCATAGCTCTCGCCGCTACACATACACACTGGCGTGTATAAGAGGATGTCAGCTAACTTGCACGCGCCAAGGTTTACTTTGTTTTGACGAAAACAGAGTATCAATATCATGATGCTTTATATGAAAGCGATGTATAAGTCTGATTCGAGCTATGTAAGAAAAATTATAAATTAAAAAATTTTCTCTACACGGAAAAAAATTTTGCCTCTCAGGAGAAAAACTTCGGAAATTCTTTTGAGAGATATGAGCTCGAGAGTCAGCAAAGAGGTACGGCTGAGATCACGAGCATAGTTATCGAGCTCTCCTCTTTGTGCGAATATTCGCTAACTCTGTCTCACTTTCTCTCTCTCTTTTCTGATGCATATCTTTTTCCATGCCTCGAATCTTTCTATCGCAGCAATAGCGGGGCTTTTTTTTATATTTTTCGATGTACACCGAGTATTCGGGTACAACACTACGAGATTTCTCGATTTCTCGAGGTGCGTGAAACGCACCATCAGCGGAGCATCGGCAGACTGCATGCCTTCTTTGCTCATTGCTGCGAATCTCTCCTTATTCTTCATTTAATGTGTTTTCGTACTTCATGCTCTTTATAGTAATATAATTTTAATATATTTAGGCCTCAAGACCCATTAAGACTTATGAAAATTATTGAGACCACCTACTTATTTCTCGTTTGTAAAAGTATATTTTTTGAAAAATGATATTAAGTTTTAAAATGCATATCAAAGCTAAGCGATCTCCACTTCGTTGCGCTTTTCGAAGAAGTCGCTGTTTAAAAAATTTGATCAGAGTCTCGCTATATCATGTTACATTGAAACAATAAGAGCATTTGGAATGCTTATATACATATGTGGCGAGATCTTGAAATCTTGATATCTTGATATCTTGATACCTCATCATGCATATTTTTGTGTCGCAAGGGGCATCGATTTTTGATGGCGCTGCAATTTAAGTAAATAAGTAAACTCTCTCAGAAGGCTAGCGCTAAAAAATTTGATCAGAGTCTCGCTATATAATGTTACATTGAAACAATAAGAGCACTTGGAATGCTTATATACACATGTAGCGAGTCTTGAAATCTTGATATCTTGATATCTTGATACCTCATCATGCATATTTTTGTGTCGCAAGGGGCATCGATTTTTGATGGCGCTGCAATTTAAGTAAATGAGTAAATTCGCTCAGAAGGCTAGCGCTAGCGCTAAGTATTTATATCGAAAGAACAAGATGCAATGTTAATCAGTCTCAATCCAGCAGGGTATTATCACGTATCGTTATCAATCATGGCAGATCGAGCACTTCGCGAGTGTATATTAAATCTTTTGCGCTTGGCCATATTACATAGCTCTCAGCTTCGTCGTCGGTGTAACGAGCAATGGTGCAACGAATTAAATCGATTATCGGGCGATAGACTTATAAGACGCCTAAAATATATTGTATGGTGGGCGCCCTTGCGAATCATAGTGGCAGCCTACAACAGAGGCATACTAAATGGTCAACAAGTGCTAGCGTGTGTGTTTGAAGAGCTGCAGCGTCGAGGATTGGAAAACGCGCCATGTGTCCGCGGTATTGTCGATGAAATCAGAAGTAAGTTCTGTTCTATCATAAAAAATAATCGAGTATATTTGTAATACTTAAACTGTATTGAAAAATTTTTTCACGACGCCATTATTACGCCAGCACGTATTGAAATTTTTTTCACGATGCCGTTATTACGCTAGCACGGGCAAGCCTTATTTATCGAGCTCTTATCTTTGTGCCATGCTTCGCGTGGTCCCGAGCTCTCTCTCTCTCTCTCTCTCTACCTCTCGCTAGCTCTCTTCCATGAAAGCGATACAGAGCCTCTGTTATCGTTAGAAAATTTTACGAATTTCAACGCGAAATATTCAAAAAGTATTCTTATTGATCAATTTCCTCTTTCTCTCTCTCTCTCTCTCTCTTTCGTTAAAGCGGTATGGATCTTAAAGCGTATTGAAAAAATATTTTCACGGCTGTTATTTCGATAGTATGGTCAAACCCTATTTATCGAGTTCTACTCTTTGTGCCATGCTTCGCGTGGTTTCGCATTCTTTGCAATTCTCTCATCTCTCGCTCTTTTTTCATGAGCACGATGCAGAGCACCTGTTTGCGTCAGCAGAGATAATCGTTATTTATCGAGCTCTACTCTTTGTGCTATGCTTCGCGTGGTTCCGCGCTCTCTACCTCTCGCTGTCTCTCTCTCTTTCATTAAAGGGGTACAGAGCGCCTGTTATCGTTAGAAAAAATATTTTACGAATTTCAATATGATATATTTAAAAAATGTATTCTTATTCACCAATCTCCTCTTTTTCTCTCTCCTTACATTATTATCATAAGAAAAACATTTATATGAAATTTTAACACGGTTCGCTTACTGGAAAAATTATGAGTTGAAAGCACTACTTCTATTAAAAGAGGGATATTATTTTTAATGGTTGTGCACCTAATATAGTATATTGACAGCTCTTGGATGCATCGCCGAATGAAGAAGCAGCTCTTATAGAAGGGGCTTGTGCTGTGGAATTAGCATGCCAGCAGAGGAGCGCAACGAGTCAGCACCTGTCATGCACCGAGCTGAATGATGAGCGACCTACGAGTACGGTTTCAAGTATCGAGCATCCTTCGGACATATTTTCTAATTCGTCGATTTTCGAACGTAAGTTGAAATTAAGGTGCAAAAAAAATAAAAAAATTAAAAATTGGTGTGGCGTCAATATTAAATTATAAATTTATCCAGAGGGCATAGATAGGGAGAGGGTAACAGACGCTGCTGTACCAGGCGCATCAGGCCTATGCCATTCTGGACGACGAGCAACCCCAACCTCTGACCCTGATGATGTTTTTGACCATCGCGAAAATCAGCTGTGGGAATATCCGATCGAGAACGAGAGAGACGAGGAAATAGCATTTCAAAGAGCTGACGATTGGCTTCAAATGCTCGTGACTGATGACGACTCTGGTAAATAATTTTTCTTACACATGAAAAAATTAATTCAGCATGTAAGTAAGTGGGTCCTTTTGTAACAGGGTATTCGTCAGCATCTCTGTTTGAGTGGTGATATCGGTCTATTTAAGCAGTACTATGATGCGCGAGAGGTACAAATATTGATAAAATTTCATAATTTCATATTAATCAGCTCTAGAATCTAATACATGCCTCTTTTTCCAGAGTTGCAAAGAGGGTCAGGCAGGCAACGTAGTGCAGCAAGGAGCGAGCCGCTCCATGAAATACACCCGCCGGGAAAGCATTTTGAGATCATCGGTGATTACACGAGGTACTTCAAGCGCTTCAAAATACGGGGACGTTAAACGTCGTTGCGAATTCGGCAGCCAGTCTCTGGAGTTAGCGTGGTGGACTGGCTCAACGGTGCGTTTCGTGATCTCTTAACGCACATCATGAGCTCCTGCGAGGGCGGCGATTATGTAGGCGTTTCGTTTACAGCGAATAGCTTGCCGCACGGGCCCGTTTGGTTATCTTTCCGACCGGCCCGAGATTATGTATTCGAAGATATATGGAAATTAATAAGCAGCGTGGCACAAAGTGCGTCATCTTTGAACATCGATGACTCGTGCACGATAAAAATGTGCGCTGTCAAGGGGGTCGAAGGGTGCGGTCGGAAAGGTCTCACACACGAGGCTGTCGCAAAACGATCTATTCTCTCGATCCGAAACACCGACAATCTATGCTTACCGCGCTCGCTGGTGGTGGCTCGAGCATACGCAGAACGAGGTGAAATACGGTCGGGTACTCTACATAATAAATGGCAGCGTATTAGACAAATTAACGGGACTGTACAAAAACAAGCGGCACTCGAACTTACGAGAGAAGCAAATGTTCGCGTACCTGTAGAGGGCTGTGGTGTATACGAGATTACGCGCTATCAAGATTATTTGGCACGAGACGGCTTTGCTATTGTCGTTTACGAGTTTTTAACTCTGGGTCGCGGGGAGGAGCCACTATTTGACGGTAGACAGGGTGTTCTGAACAGCGTAGGCACAATTCACCACACCCTGTACATTTTGTATTACGAGCGTTCACACCATTTCGAACCTATTCTAAATCTCAGAGCAGCTGTCGGTAGTAGAGATTTTTGTTCCTCGTGTAATATGGCTTATCGTCGACTCGGACATAGATGTTTAAAGAAAAAATGTCCTCGATGCTGGGGTCTGCAGGCGTGCAATACGCGCTCGCGCGATATAATCAGATGTGAGGCGTGCAATCGCGATTTTTTTGGAGAGGACTGCTTTCAGAGACATAAGGTACCGATCGTGACCATGAGGCGTAGAAAGCCTAGCGTTTGTGAAGCTCTGAAACGATGCCGGAACTGCTTTCGAGCAATAAGGCCTTTGGAAAAATCAGAGAAGCATAAATGCGGAGTAGGGTACTGCAAAACGTGCAAATCTGATCAACCGAATAACCATTTGTGTTTCATGAAACCGATTCGTAGTACTCCAGACTTGAAAAAAATACTATTCATTTTTTATGATTTTGAAACACAGCAGAGCACACCTGTGGAGGGTGATGCGACTACTCTTGTACACGAACCAAATCTTTGCGTGGCACAGCGCGTTTGCACGTTTTGCTGTGTTAACGACTCTATAACCGAACCGTGCGAGCATTGCGGGGAACACGAATTTGTGTTTAGTCACAGCCCCGTAGCCCAGCTTGTCGAACTAGCCATGCAGCCGCTCGAAGGCTTTACGCGTACCATCTGTATCGCTCATAATGCAGGGGGTTTCGACGCTCAATTCATCCTGCGTTATTTCATCGAAGAGAAAAAAACTCAGCTCCCCACACTAATCATGAACGGTACGAAAATTATTACGATGCGCATCGGAAAGCTCGTATTTCTCGATAGTCTGAATTACTTTCACATGCCTCTGAGTGGTTTACCGAAAGCCTTTGGGCTTACCGGTGCTATCGTTAAAGGCACTTTTCCGCACTTGTTTAACCGACCGGAAAATCAAAATTACGTAGGTGAATTACCGCCTCTCGAGCATTATTCTCCGGACACGATGCGCGCCGATGAGCGCCGAAAATTTCTCGATTGGTATCGCAAAACAAAAGACAACAATTACGTACTTATTTTTTCGGAAGAGCTTATCAGCTATTATAAGACAGATGTCACGATTTTACGACGTGCGTGTATGGCTTTTCGGAATATGTTCATTATCAGTGGTCGCGTCTGCCCGTTTGATGAAGTACAACAATAGCATCAGCCTGCTTCAGAGTTTTTCGAAAAAATTTCTTGAAAGATAATTCGATAGGCATTATACCCACGGGGGGATACAGATGGGCGCAAAATCAATCGAAAAAAGCGGTTTCATGGCTATCGTGGATAGAGCACTCGCTGGGTGTTCGTATTATTCATGCGGGCCGATCACGCGAATTCAGAATACCTCAAAATCTCTTGGTAGACGGGTACTACGAGACTCCTAACGGGGCGCATGTATTGCAGTTTCACGGTTGCTACTGGCACGGTTGCCCACGTTGCTATCCCACAAACAGAGACAGTCGACAAAGCAACGGAATATCCATGCACGAACGTTTCGAGAGAACTACTGCTGTAACTGAGAGCATTCGAGCGGGAGGGTATTTGCTCACGGAAATTTGGGAGTGTGAATATGACCGCTTATTAAATTCGACAGCCGAGATGAGGACTTTCCTGCAAGATAATCCTTTAGCTACAGCAGAACCTCTCAATCCGCGTGATGCTTTTTTCGGCGGACGGACAGAAAACATGGTTGCGCTCTATGATGTTGACGCTACGGAAAAAATACGTTGCTCTTTGTACCCATATATTTGTAAATTCGGTAAATACCCCGTGGGCCATCCGAAAGTATACGTGGGTAACGAGTGCATGGAATTGACAGGTCCTGATAACACCGATCTAACTCGCGTTGAGGTTCTCGTAAAATGCACCGTATTGCCGCCTCGTAATCTTTACCATCCTGTATTACCAGTGCGTATGCATAACCGCTTATTATTTGCTCTATGCCGAAGCTGTTGTGAGGTTATGAATCAGGATGTATGCACACATGAAGACCCTGTAGAGCGCGTGTTCAAGGGTACATGGGTTGTCGACGAGTTGCGAAAAGCCGTGTCGTGCGGGTACAGAGTGATAGACGTGACTGAAATCTGGCAATATGAAACGACACAATTCAATCGCGTTACACAGACAGGGGGCCACTTTGTCGAATACATGAACACGTTTTTAAAAATCAAACAAGAAGCCAGTGGGTGGCCCGATAATTGCTCCGAAGATAACGCCGCGCAAGATCTCTATATAGACGATTTTGAACGATCGGAAGGAATCAAGCTAAATCGCGACGCCATAGCTAAAAATCCGGGGCTGCGATCTGTCGCAAAGCTATGCCTCAACTCATTTTGGGGGAAGTTTGGGCAGCGGGAAAATCTACCGCAGACAGAAATAGTTTCGACGCGTAAAAAGCTTATGGAACTATTGACTAGCCCTGAGTACGAAATCACGGGGATTTTACCCGTAAATAACGACATATTGTATGTAAGCTACACGAAAATCAGTGACGCTGTTATACCATCCAGCATAGCGAACGCCGTAGTAGCAGCATACACCACAGCCCAGGCCCGCCTGAAACTTTATAGTTATCTAGAGCGTCTGGGTCATCGTGCTTTGTACTGCGATACCGATTCCGTAATTTACGTATCGCACGAAGAAAAAAACGAGTACGAGCCTCCAACGGGACAGCTCTTAGGGGATCTCACAGATGAGCTGAGCTCTTATGGGAAAGGTAGTTACGACCTGATGAAACGCCGTGCGCCGTATAGCGTCATACTTTAGCACAACAGCCTCGTCTCTCTCACCGGTTATAAAGGAGCGCACTGAGTTATAATTAATTAATCCCTTGTTCGCAAAATTAAGCGTTATCCCTTTTACTTTTCATACTTCTTTTTCCTCTCCATTGGGAGTGCATACGATAAAAGAATAAAATTTTGGTCCGCCTGAAATTAAACTTCTAATAAGAAGTTTCATTTCAGGCGGACCAAAATTTTATTCTTTTATCGTATCTTTTATCGTATCTTGTATCGTATCTTTTATCGTAAATTTTGGTCCGCCTGAAATGAAACTTCTAATAAGAAGTTTCATTTCAGGCGGACCAAAATTTTATTCTTTTATCGTATGCACTCCCAATGGAGAGGAAAAGGAAGTATGTAAAGTAAAACTGATAACGCTCAATTTTGCAAACAAGGGATTAATTAATTATAACTCAGTGCGCTCCTTTATAACCGGTGAGAGAGACGAGCCTGTTGTGCTAAAGTATGACGCTATACGGCGCACGGCGTTTCATCAGGTCGTCACACGTCCTGAAACCAAATCATGCAAACCATCGAGCGTCAAACGGAGACGAGATGGCGAATATGGCACTCTTCCTTACGGTTATAAAGAATAATGTATATAGATATAGACCTCGCACTACTTTGTAAATAATGTATATAAATAAAACTTTATGTTCTTACGTATATTCGTCTTTTCGAACCCTATATATGTTTAAGCTAATACGAAGATTGTGCTCATTCGCAAAAATGGATGTGCGGTGGAAACATCCTTGGACGGCGATGGTTTGCGGGCCCACGGGCTGTGGTAAAACATACTTTGTGAAAAAGTTTTTGAAATTCATTTCGCATTTGAATAGTGAACCGTTTCAACGAATTATTTTCTATTATTCCGAGTGGCAACAAGCGTATATGGAGTACGGTTCTCCGATAGAGTTTCGCGAAGGTTTGCCGCAATCCTCGGATTATGCAAACGATCCGCGTGCAAAACTTATAATTATTGACGATTTGATGCGCGAGGCATCGAACAATAGCGTTGTCGACCTCTTCACCAAGGGTAGTCATCATAAGAATTTAATCGTGTTTTGTATAACGCAAAATTTATTTCATCAGGGTCACGGGCAACAAGATATATCGCTGAACGCTAATTATATAGTAGTTTTTAAAAATCCCCGAGATCGCGTTCAAATACAGCACCTGGCGCGTCAGGTTTACCCCGAAAACCCCCGATTTCTGCAGGAAGTTTATTACGACGCGACGAGCAAAACCACACGGTTATCTGCTCTTGGACTTGAAACAATCGACTCCCGATAACTGTAGATTTCGAACATGTATTTTCCCCGATGACCCACAGCATTTCGTTTACGTGCCGCGAAAAAAGTTAAAAAGCACCGACACAGCCGGAGAAGTACCAGTCTTGCGGCTGTGATGGCGGGTAACAGGTCCTCTCTCCGCAAGAAGGACGTTGCAATATTGCACGCACTCCAGCATCTCAACAAGGAGCAGCGAGACGCCGTTTTGCGTAAAGCCGATCCACGAATAATTCGTTGTATTTGTGAGTGTGCGTTAAACATTCTACGTGGTAACGTGCCTTGGAAGCCTGAACAAAGAAAAAAGTTGCGTCGCCACGCATCTATTCTTCGACGACTAGCTGCGAAAAGCGGTAGTTGGAAGAGCAAGAAACGTTTTGTGGTTCAAAACGGTGGATTCCTACCGCTGCTGCTCGCCCCCGTACTGGGTACGCTCTTGTCACGTTTGATCGGCGGCAGTGGATAATGGAGCATGCGAGAAAAATGGTGCTCGTGCCTGAAGAGAATCTTCAGCATATAGGCGTGCAGAATAATCGACAAACGGAATCTGTTCAACGGCAACAGCAGCAAACAGTGCAAACCCTTGGTACGACACTGAGTAGATTGGACACTGAGATGAACGATATTCTGAATTCTAATTCGTACAAGGATGAGAGGGAAAAGTGGTCGGCGTATTTCGCGGTGTTGCAGCGTTATCTTCATTTTGCCGATAATGAGCGAGTGCAGCAGCATCGTGCACTCGCAAAAAATGATGATTACATCACGACACCTATAGAGGAGGAGGGGAATAGTGGAAAAGGCGCTGAAATTCCACGCATAAACGACTCTATGATCGTTGAGAGTGTCCCGACAAAATATCGCAATAAAGCAAAACTATTGCTCCGTCGTTTACGCCTTGTACCAGTAACAGAGTTTTGCTGGGATCCTACAGGCACCGCCTCCATCGCAGGCAAAGAAATCAAGGACTCCAATATTGTCGATCTTATAAACGATGCTATGCGCGCGAGGAAAATCTCAACGCCGGCGGGTCGTCATGCATTCGCAGGATTTTTAAAAGCGGCAAAAATTCCACGCGAGTTTGTTGGGAACCAGGATCTGTGGAGGTCCGAGGTGCCCACCTCCAACGCCTTTTCGGAAAAAAAGAAAAATACCTGTGCACTCCCACGACTTGTCGTTGAGCGACGTGGGAGCCAATCACAGCAGCGACGAATCCACCGATCCCAGTATTTATGAGCTCTTCAGTACCTCTGAGAGGAAGCAAACAGGCGCTGGCCAGTGTAAAAAGAAGAAGAAGAATCGTGTAATTTGGGCTAACCTAAAACTCTAAACCATGAAAACATTGGAAAAGCTGTACATAACCCCTCCCACGAAGCATCGTTCTCGGGCGCTGCAAAATTATTACGCGCAACGCGAAAAAAAATTTCTAACGAAAAGACCGTGCAGTGGTTGGAGACACAGGATGCTTACACGAAACATCGCCCTGTAAAACATCGATTTCCACGACGTCATTACAGCGTGCGAAACATTGACGATGTCTGGGAGGCTGATCTCGTAGATCTTCGCTCGATCAAAGATTACAACGATGGTCATACCTATCTCCTCGTAGACATAGATGTGCTCAGTAAATATGCATGGGTCGAACCTTTACGCGACAAGACTGCTGCGTCTGTAGCTAAGGCTTTTACGCGGATACTCACGCAAAAAGCCACTACTAGCCGATCACCCGTATGCCTGCAATCGGATCGAGGCAAAGAATTCATGGGTACTGCATTTCAAGAGCTCCTAAAGAAGAAAGATATTCAGTTTCGAACTGCACGGAATCCTGATATAAAAGCCTCAATTGTGGAAAGATTTAATCGAACATTGAAAGAAAGAATGTGGCGATACTTTACGTATACTCGCGCGAAGCGATACATCAATGTGTTGCAAAATATAGTGTCTGCATATAATAATGCCCGGCATAGCAGCATAAAAATGGCCCCGGTAACGGTGACTCTTGCCACTGCAGCTCAAGCTCGTGTTAATTTGATGCAGCGTTACAAGGATTCGGAGCGAGAACACATCCCTAAATACGGGATCGGTGATGTTGTACGAATCAGTAGTGCAAAAGCGGCCTTTGCAAAAGGTTACGAGAGCGGCTGGAGCAGCGAGCTGTTCAAAATTCATCGCATATCGACGACTAGTTGGCCGACGGTGTACTATTAACGCGATCTTCACGGCGAAGATATTGACGGCATTTTTTACGAGGCCGAGTTATCGAGAGTTCGTACTATTACCGAAAAAAATAAAAAATCACGATGAGAGACGAATTTTATATCGTTTTACCGAGCAACAGCAGTATGAAATATTACCCGGAAAATACGACAACGCGTTATACCACACGATTGCCACAGCGCGTATCTTTGCAAGGCAATTGGGCCGTTGGACTTACAGAAATGCATATACTTATGACGATTCTGCATATACCTCAGGAAGACGAGCAGAACTTCATCAAGACCGCACCGTATAAAGTACAATCGGGTATTCACGATTCTGCTATTGACATTGAAAAGAGCTGTGTGTATGTTCCACCCGGTGTATATAAGAGTATAGACTCATTGCTCGAAGTAATAAATGAACTACAGGGCGTTGCTGGTCATTCACTATTTCAGCACGCTCGCAATGGCTACGTCCAAATGACCCGTATCTGCGATTATTGCGAAAAATTTAATTCATGCTTTCCATTTCTCACCAAGGCTCAACAAGATTTTAGGATTTACCACACCCAGCAGTGTGGCGCTCCCGCCTGCATTCAGAGATGTTGGTTATAGAGGCGCACGACCTGCCAGCCTAACTAATGCTATCCCCGATATGTTATTCGTTTATACGGATATTTGTGAACCCTACATTACCGGTGATGTGCATGCACCTCTGTTACGTGTTGTACCATCTTATACCGCGGATAGCAACAATTACGGCTCTGTAAAGATTAGAGGTTTTTCGCCACCACGCTACGTACCTCTGCTTCATACAAACTTTTAATCGATCTATATCGATATAAGGGATGAGTTTGGGCAGCCGGTACCATTTGAGAACGGGACGCTGACGGCGACATTACAGTTCAAGCGTACTGATTAGAGAAGTCGTCGCAATGACTTATTACGATGAATACTTTGATATGCAGACGGGCGGTGCTCGGACCGGATATAGGGGTATCAGTAACGTGTACATAGGCTCACCGAATCAAAGGGGCCACGGGATTGGCAGTTTTCTCGGTGGCCTTTTCCGCCGTATTATACCTCTTTTGAAGAATGGAGCACGGGCTGTCGGCAAGGAGGCTCTGCGTGCCGGTGTTAATGTTGCCATCGATATAATGGACAATGGTGTACGGCCAAGAGAAGCGTTCAAAACGCGTCTACGCGAGTCTGGCGAAAATTTGAAGCGAAAGGCGGAGGAAAAAATTGATACGCTCATGAAGGGTTCTGGCTATAAAATGGCAAAAATTAATCGATCTCAGCATTCCATTTCCGGCCGCGGTGTGCGACGTATCCATAGTGTGAAAAAAAGAAAGAAAGCTACGTCTTCGTCGAGAAAACCGAGAAAGCGGGCAACGGCAAAGAGGAGGATAAATAAGAGAAGGACAACCAAGAAGAGGAAGGCTCTACGAACGGTGGCTGATATTTTCGCATAGAGAGAGAGAGAGAGGGTAAATATGGCTTTCTTCTGCGAATCGTTCTCTCCGATACCATATGCGCAGAAAAAGGAGAGCGAGAGAGAGAGAGAAAACGAGAAAGAGAGAGAGGGAGGGAGTGATCAATATGTATATCTGTATATACGCATGTGTTACTATATACAAATTTCAAACAAGTATCACTCCTATACTATCAAACCGAATATATTGAATTTTGCACAGGTATTTCTGGAGACCTTTATTCATACGATGTTGACCCGAAAATGTTATAATTATAATTATAAATGAAAATATTTAGTGAAAATTGAAGGATTTAAAAGATTTTACAAAATATTGGGTCAACACCGACTAGACGGATAAAAGCCCTATACAACGAGTCTTCATTTATTGCTGTACGTCAAAAATTGGCTTAGTGGCATTTTTTTGAAAAATTACATGTTTTCTCCGATGCCCCAGCAACTGCCGGTGCATGTGTGTATGTGTGTGTGCGTGTGTGTAGAAAAATAGTGAGTGAGAGAGAGGGGGAGAAAGCGAGTGCGAGAGAGAGAGTGATAGATATATATATGTGGATAAACTCATATTTTATTCTATATATAATATACAGGGTGTATACTAACGTACTGATCATATTATGAGATTCGGGTAGAGCGTCGAAAACGGAGCAGAAAAGTCCTTTTCGAAAATTTTGTAAAATCAAATTATGTGGAGTTATTAGCGATTTAAAGTCGACCAAGGTAGACCAACGTCGACCAATCAGCGCTCGATCGAAGAGAAATTTGAAAGGGTTGAGACAGCTGAGGGGACGACGTCGGTAGTAGCGAGGTTCGTGAAACAAAACACTCGTAAACCCACACCGTTGAACATTACACGGACGCGCGAGAGCGAAACAAATAAACGCTAGGCGTGCGACAATGTTCATGCTTGTCGCGATGGCCTGGCTTATGAGAATAAAAACAAATGACGAGAATCAGCAGGAAAATAATTTTTTCGCAATGATGAATAAAAATTGATAAAAAAATTTAGTAATTATTTATGATGGTGGCTTTTTCAAATGTTGGTTTTTAAAAATGTTTTTTTCGACAAAATCTTTTTATTTTAGGACTAAAAATAATAAAAAGGCGGAGAACTGAAAAAAAATTGCATCTTCTCTAGGCAGTCGCCGAAAACATTTTTTCGCGAAATTCTAAAGGGCAAATCTGCCCAGGATAGTCTCGAATTATTAGAAAAAAAAAACTCATTGTAGAGGCGGGTTGTGATTCCGGTTCAGAAGATTTGCATCCGGTTTAGCCAGTCGCAAGGTTACATTTTGTCTTGATATTTTCAAGGGGATATCTGGCCAGGAACGGCTGAAATTGTTTTGAAAAAAACGAATAAGCAAAGTCAATTAGTCAGATCGTCGAAGCCTTTGCTTCAGCACTGACAATAATGATCGGCATGGAGCTGAGAGTAAAAAAAAAATTAAAAAATTGTGGCTTGCACTTTTTGCGACTTTTTCATGTTCCATCCCTAGATTATTGTCGTTGGTGTTAAATAAACACGTTTGTCAAGGAATACAGCAAAAAGATACGGAAAAGCCGCTATTTTAAATAATATTCAAAAATTGATGATAATTTCACAAGTATTGGAAATCATTGTTAGAACGCAGATAAACATTCATTGCTCCAAAAATGTATTTAATTGAAAGAGCTCGCGACGGAAAAATGAAAACTGCAATGATAAAACAAATGAAACGAAAAATTTTTTGGAGTATGAGAACAAACGTTGAAAACTTTTTACCAAATAATGACGGGAAATTTTTTTGACAAAACTTTAATTCATTATGAATTTGTGCATAAACAAAAGTGTGAAATAATTAACCGTACTTTGCGTATAATAATAATAAAAATTGTTATTAATTAATAAAATGGCATTTTGATATTCTCATTAATATGAAGATGCATCGCCAGGAATCTATTAAGCTAATAACCATGATACCGACAATAAAACTGTCAAATTATAAGGCTATTGGTTGATGAGAGAATCGACCACTCGAGCAATTTCCGTACTGCCAGAGATGTCGACAGATTCCGAGAAAGTTTATTCGTTGTGATTCTCACCATGTACGGGAAAATTGTGACCCACTCCAATTTTTGAGAATAATTATGAATCCACGTGAATGTTCAGATGATTCCACGACAGCAATACGTATGTTGTATGTTTTGACGAATGATTTCGAGCAACCAGAGTCGGAAAAAGTTGGTTATGGTACAGTCGAATAGAAACATTATTTTCCCATACTTTGGTAAAAAAATTATTTCTCATCGTCTTTGAGTGGAGACTTTCATAGGGAAAGACTAAATAAGAAAAAGTATTTGTGAGCATCCGGCTAGCAAGCTGCCACAAGCTAAAAGGTGACACTACGATCAAATAGAATAATTTTTAATCTTACTATGCATTCAAGTCGTGAGGAAAAATGAAAGTTTGAAAAAATCCTATAACCACGGAGACAAGCCATTTAAAATTTTAAATAAAGTTGTCACTTAATTCGTCGACGGTTTTTTTTATTGTGTAAATTTACGCATGAAGAAAATGTCGAGGAACGAAATTTTTTTCGATTCCACAATCGAGACGCATTTCATCTACAGCGTGAACGGTGAACGATCGACTAGTAGTAAAGCTTAAGATTAAGAAAAAATCGTTTAGAAAATCTACAATCCCCCTGCAAGAGATAGGAATCGTGTTGTTTATTGAAAGGTTCAGTTCTGTTAAATGCTTCGATATTATCGATCCTGCTCTTCCTACTTGTGTTTTCTCCAGAAGGAATAACGAGCGCTCATGTAGTTGCATCGCTACAAGTGACGCAAATTACGATCGATTTCCCTACATTTCTCGCTATGGAAGATGAAATCGGCATTTCCAAGTGCAAAACTCCGTTCTACTCGATAATTTAAAAATTACGATACCCGTGTCGTGTTTGATTCAATCCTCTAGCTGTATCAATGAGCATTCGTAGCTGTCCGCACGAAAAAATGACAAGGGAACATCCAACAGCTTTCACTGCGCGAGATGAATTACACCCTTCCCATCGAATCATTCGAATTTTTACAATATTCGATTGTTGAATACCCTGCATTGCGCACTGTTGGAGATGAAATCGAAATTTGCAATAGCACGATTCCATTATACTAAGTACAGTACAACCCCGATTAATCGGGGGGGTCGGGACCGAGAGTTCCACGGATAATTGAAACCACGGTTAATCCGAATTATACGTCACGACTTTTTATTTTGACTAATAAAATTATTTAGAATAGTAAAAAAAAATATAACATATGATATATAAATCTCTCTGGTTTCTTTTCGATATTGGATTACACTTTATTCTTCTTTTTTAAAATAATTAGTTAATTTGGTTGTATTTTAAAACATTGTAAGTTTGTATCAGGTCTCACGCGTCGCGGGAGCCACCGTGCTCGGTCGCGCACGGGAGACGCAGAGACGCACGGTTAATCCGCTCCCCGGATAACCCGACCCCGGTTAATCGGGGTCTTACTGTATTTGTAAATTTACGATGCCCTTGTCATGTTCGATTTCATCTCCCTGCGGATTTCGCGAGCGCTCGTTGTTCACCGAAACGAAAAAAGGCGAAAGAACATTCTACTTATTTCACTGCTCGAGATGAAATCCATCTTCCTGATCGAACAGTTCTGTTTTTCTGAATATTCGACGACACGACATTCCATATTCGAGACTGATTTCATCTCTGCCTTTCATGCAGAATGAACGGTAAGTGGTACAGCTTCAGATGAACGAAAAATCGTTTCAAAAATCTAAAATCTCCTTGCACGAGATGGGATTCGTGTTTTTTGTTGGATAGTATGGTTTTGTTTTATAGCAAAATATTGTTGATCCTGCTATTGCAACTGAATTAATCTCCAGTGATAATTTCGAGAGCTCGTGTACTCGTATCACAACAAGTGACGCGAATTATGATCGAATCCCCTGCATTGCGCACTGTGGGAGATGAAATCAACATTTCCAATTGCAAGATTCGGTTCTACCAAGTATTTGTACATTTACGATGCCCTTGTCATGTTTGATTTCATCTCCCTGCGGATTTCGCGAGCGCTCGTTGTCCACCGAAAGGAAACAAGGCCAAAGAACATTCTACTTCTTTCACTGCTCGAGATGGAATCCATCATCCCGATGAGAAAGTTCAATTTTTCTCAATATTCGACGACACGACAATCCATATTTGAGACTGATTTCATCTCTGCCTTTCATGCAGAATGAACGGTAAGTGGTACAGCTTCAGATGAACGAAAAATCGTTTCAAAAATCTATAATCTCCTTGCACGAGATGGGATTCGTGTTTTTTCTTGGATAGTATGGTTTTGTTTTATAGCAAAATATTATCGATTCTGCTATTGCAACTAAATAAATCTCCAGCGATAATTTCAAGAGCTCGTGTACTTGTATCGCTACAAGTGACGCGAATTATAATCGAATCCCCTGCATTGCGCACTGTGGGAGATGAAATCGACATTTCCACTTGCAACATTCGGTTCTACCAAATATTTGTACATTTACGATGCCCTTGTCATGTTTGATTTCATCTCCCTGCAGATTTCGCGAGCGCTCGTTGTTCACCGAAAGGAAAAAAGGCGAAAGAACATTCTATTTCATTCACTGCTCGAGATGAAATCAATTTTTCTGATCGGACAGTTCAATTTTTCTCAATATTCGACGACACGACATTCCGTATTTGAGACTGATTTCATCTCTGCCTTTCATGCCGAATGAAAGGTCAGTGGTGCAGCTGCAGATGAACGGAAAATCGTTTCAAAAATTTAGAATCTCCTTGCAGGAGATGGGATTCGTGTTTTTTGTTAGATAGTATGGTTTTGTTTTATAGCAAAATATTATCGATTCTGCTATTGCAACTAAATTAATCTCCAGCGATAATTTCGAGAGCTCGTGTACTTGTATCGCTACAAGTGACGCGAATTATAATCGAATCTCCTGCATTGCGCACTTGGGAGATAAAATCGACATTTCCACTTGCAACATTCGGTTCTACCAAATATTTGTACATTTACGATGCCCTTGTCATGTTTGATTTCATCTCCCTGCAGATTTCGCGAGCGCTCGTTGTTCACCGAAAGGAATAAAGACGAGAGAACATTCTACTTATTTCACTGCTCGAGATGAAATCCATCTTCCTGATCGGACAGTTCTATTTTTCTCAATACTCGAGGACACGACATTCCATACTCGAGACTGATTTCATCTCTGTTTTTCATGCAGAATGAACGGTAAGTGGTGCAGCTTTAGATGAACGAAAAATCGTTGAAAAAATCTAGAATCTCTTTGCACGAGATGGGATTCGTGTTTTTTGTTGGATAGTATGGTTTTGTTTTATAGCAAAATATTATCAATCCTGCTACTGCAACTGAATTAATCTCCAGCGATAATTTCGAGAGCTTGTGTACTCGTATCGCTACAAGTGACGCGAATTATGATCGAATCCCCTGCATTGCGCACTGTGGGAGATGAAATCAACATTTCCAATTGCACTATTCCGTTTTACCAAATATTTGTAGATTTACGATGCCCTTGTCATGTTTGATTTCATCTCCTTGAGATTTTCGCGAGCGCTCGTTGTTCACCGAAAGGAAAGAAGACGAAAGAACATTCTACTTATTTCACTGCTCGAGGAGAAATCCATCTTCCTGATCGGACAGTTCTATTTTTTTCAATATTCGACGACACGACATTCCATATTTGAGACTGATTTCATCTCTGCCTTACATGCAGAATAAACGGTAAGTGCTTCGAACGGTAAGAGCTTCAGATGAACGAAAAATCGTTTCAAAAATCTACAATCTCCTTGCACGAGATGGGATTCGTGTTTTTTGTTGGATAGTATGGTTTTGTTTTATAGCAAAATATTATCGATTCTGCTATTGCAACTGAATTAATCTCCAGCGATAATTTCGAGAGCTCGTGTACTTGTATAGCTACAAGTGACGGGAATTTGAATCGAATCCCCTGCATTGCGCACTGTGGGAGATGAAATCAACATTTTCAATTGCACTATTCCGTTCTACCAAATATTTGTAGATTTACGATGCCCTTGTCATGTTTGATTTCATCTCCCTGCGGATTTCGCGAACGCTCGTTGTTCAACGATAGGAAAAAAGGCAAAAGAACATTCTATTTCTTTCACTGCTCGAAATGAAATCCATTTTTCTGATCGGAGAGTTCAATTTTTCTCAATATTCGACGACACGACATTCCATATTCGAAACTGATTCAATCTCTGCCTTTCATGGAGAATGAAAGGTCGGTGGTGCAGCTGCAGATAAACGGAAAATCGTTTCAAAAATTTAGAATCTCCTTGCAGGAGATGGGATTCGTGTTTTTTGTTGGACAGTATGGTTTTTCTTAATAGCAAAATATTATCGATCCTGCTGCTGCAACTGAATTAATCTTCAGCGATAATTTAGAGAGCTCGTGTACTTGTATAGCTACAAGTAACAGGAATTTAAATCGAATCCCCTGCATTGCGCACTGTGAGAGATGAAACCAACATTTCCAATTGCAAGATTCGGTTCTACCAAGTTTTTGTACATTAACGAAGGCCTTGTCATGTTTGATTTCATCTCCCTGTGGATTTCGCGAGCGCTCGTTGTCCACCGAAAGGAAACAAGGCGAAAGAACATTCTACTTCTTTCACTGCTCGAGATGGAATCCATCATCCCGATGAGAAAGTTCGATTTTTCTCAATATTCGACGACACGACATTCCATATTTGAGACTGATTTCATCTGTGCCTTTCATGCAGAATGAACGGTAAGTGGTACAGCTTCAGATGAACGAAAAATCATTTCAAAAATCTAGAATCTCCTTGCAGGAGATGAGATTCGTGTTTTTTGTTGGATAGTATGGTTTTGTTTAGTGGAAAAATATTACTGATCCTGCTATTGCAACTGATTTAATCTCCAGCGATAATTTCGAGAGCTCGTGTACTCGTATCGCTACAAGTGACGCGAATTATGATCGAATCCCCTGCATTGCGCACTGTGGGAGATGAAATCAATATTTCCAATTGAAAGATTCGGTTTTACCAAGTATTTGTACATTTACAATGCCCTTGTCATGTTTGATTTCATCTCCCTGCGGATTTCGCGAGCGCTCGTTGTCCACCGAAAGGACACAAGGCGAAAGAACATTCTATTTTTTTCACTGCTCGAGATGAAATCCATCATCCCGATCGGAAAGTTTAATTTTTTTGAATATTCGACGACACGACATTCCATATTCGAGACTGATTTCATCTCTGCCTTTCATGGAGAATAAAAGGTCAGTGGTGCAGCTGCAGATAAACGGAAAATCGTTTCAAAAATTTAGAATCTCCTTGCAGGAGATGGGATTCGTGTTTTTTGTTGGACAGTATGGTTTTGCTTAATAGCAAAATATTATCGATCCTGCTACTGCAACTGAATTAATCTTCAGCGATAATTTCGAGAGCTCGTGTACTTGTATAGCTACAAGTGACGGGAATTTGAATCGAATCCTCTGCATTGCGCACTGTGGGAGATGAAATCAACATTTTCAATTGCACTATTCCGTTCTACCAAATATTTGTAGATTTACGATGCCCTTGTCATGTTTGATTTCATCTCCCTGCGGATTTCGCGAGCGTTCGTTGTTCACCGAAAGGAAAAAAGGCGAAAGAACATTCTATTTCTTTCACTGCTCGAGATGAAATCCATTTTTCTGATCGGACAGTTCAATTTTTCTCAATATTCGACGACACGACATTCCATATTTGAGACTGATTTCATCTCTGCCTTTCATGCTGAATGAAAGGTCAGTGGTGCAGCTGCAGATAAACGGAAAATCGTTTCAAAAATCGAAAATCTCCCTGCAGGAGATGGGATTAGTGTTTTTTGTTGGATAGTATGGTTTTGCTTAATAGCAAAATATTATCGATCCTGCTGCTGCAACTGAATTAATCTTCAGCGATAATTTCGAGAGCTCGTGTACTTGTGTAGCTACAAGTGACGGGAATTTGAATCGAATCCTCTGCATTGCGTATGTGGGAGATGAAATCAACATTTTCAATTGCACTATTCCGTTCTACCAAGTATTTCTACATTTACGATGCCCTTGTCATGTTTGATTTTATCTCCCTGCGGATTTCGCGAGCGCTCGTTGTCCACCGAAAGGAAACAAGGCGAAAGAACATTCTACTTCTTTCACTGCTCGAGATGGAATCCATCATCCCGATGAGAAAGTTCAATTTTTCTCAATATTCGACGACACGACATTCCATATTTGAGACTGATTTCATCTCTGCCTTTCATGCAGAATGAACGGTAAGTGGTATAGCTTCAGATGAACGAAAAATCGTTTCAAAAATCTAGAATCTCCTTGCAGGAGATGAGATTCGTATTTTTTGTTGGATAGTATGGTTTTGTTTAGTGAATAAATATTACTGATCCTGTTATTGCAACTGATTTAATCTCCAGCGATAATTTCGAGAGCTCGTGTACTCGTATCGCTACAAGTGACACGAATTATGATCGGATCCCCTGCATTGCGCACTGTGGGAGATGAAATCAACATTTCCAATTGCAACATTCGGTTCTACCAAATATTTGTACATTTACGATGCCCTTGTCATGTTTGATTTCATCTCCCTGCGGATTTCGCGAGCGCTCGTTGTTCACCGAAAGGATAAAAGGCGAAAGAACATTCTATTTCTCTCACTGCTCGAGATGAAATCCATTTTTCTGGTCGGACAGTTCAATTTTTCTCAATATTCGACGACACGACATTCCATATTTGAGACTGATTTTATCCCTGCCTTTCATGCCGAATGAAAGGTCAGTGGTGCAGCTGCAGATAAACGGAAAATCGTTTCAAAAATCGAAAATCTCCCTGCAGGAGATGGGATTAGTGTTTTTTGTTGGATAGTATGGTTTTGCTTAATAGCAAAATATTATCGATCCTGCTGCTGCAACTGAATTAATCTTCAGCGATAATTTCGAGAGCTCGTGTACTTGTATAGCTACAAGTGACGGGAATTTGAATCGAATCCCCTCCATTGTGCACTGTGGGAGATGAAATCAACATTTCCAATTGCAACATTCGGTTCTACCAAATATTTGTACATTTACGATGCCCTTGTCATGTTTGATTTCATCTCCCTGCGGATTTCGCGAGCGCTCGTTGCCCGAGTTGAAATTTACGCCTCATTTAATACTCTTAGCATCCAACATATCCTTTTTATATCCCATTTGCTTCTCGAACTCCTCTTTTGCACCTCCAAGTCCTCCAAAGTCGAAAATTAGCAACCATTTAAAGCCTCTTTTATGCTCTTCGAGCTCGAGCTCCTATTTAGGGCCTCCCAAGTCCTCTGGTTTCATGATTTAGCAATCATTTTGATACTCATAACGTCCGGCCCACTCTCGAGCTCTCATTTTGAACCTCGAAGTCCTTTAGAATCATAATTTTATACATTATATCAAATACTCATAACGCTCAGTGCAAATATATCTCTTACCTTTTTTATGCTGAATTTCGTAATAAACAATTTCACCGATTTAATTTTTTTATTTGGTTTGATTTTCATTGGCTTTGCACAGTTTTACCATTTGACACTGGACTATCATAACGCTAAAAAATCAAAGAAAAACAAACCAAAAAAAAAAATTTTAATCGGTCAAAGTGTCTATTACGAAATGCTGCATAAAAAAGGTAAGAGTTATTTTTATTGTAAGATTTTTAATTAATTAATTTTCTGGCCTCAAAGTATTTTACCTTCTCATTCATCATCTTTTTTTGTTTATAACTTTTTTATTATTAACTTTAGCGCAAGAAGTTATGGTATTAAGTTGTAGACAATTTTATCAGGTACAAATAAGCTCTTTACAAAATTTTTGTCAGCTTCATGGTTACGGAGATAAATTTAAAAAAATATTTACACCCTTAACTTCAAGATGGCGGTCGTTCCTCACCTGCTAGAATCCGGGAAACTGAGTTTTACACTCATGGTCGATACCCTACAAAATGAAAAAAAAAATCGCTACCTAATACCCAAAATGCACAGAGGACCCTTTTTGAGGCACCATTTGACTGGACTAATACATGAGCATAAAAAACGCAGAAATCAGTACATGTGTAACAAAAAATATAGTGTGCACCATGCAAGGGCTAAGTGGGCTTTTTGACCTCGTGTGGTTGCAGTACTCGGTCTAAAAAGCCCACTTTACGCCCTGGATGCACAATATACTATTTCAGCAACACGTACAATTACATTTGCAATATGCGAAAAAATATTAAATATAATACTGAAATAGAAAATAGGAAAATAATTATAGCCAATGCCTCAACTTAGTATCGCCTTATTTACAGTCTTACATGTCTATATAAAAATTTTGATGCTGAAACCATACGTGGTTCTCGAGAAATATATATAAGTGACGTGAAAAAGGTAAATTAATTATATCAATATTAAGGATTTTGTATACATAATTCTGTTCTATTCAGAATATGAAAATTCGAGATATCAATTTTCAAACTTTAATTGCCTGCAGTCATTTTTAACTCAATTGTTAATTAACAGGTGAGTAAAATTTTCACTTACTGTCACCTTGCACATCGTCTCACAAGCCCATATAACAATTTTCATTTTTGAACTATACATGGATCTTGATAAATGTAATTGTTAACTAAAGTACCCTAAGTAAATTGATTACATGAATATTGTATTTTTTTTCTACACTATCCTGTCCTGCTCACATTTTCAATATTCCACAAATGAATTTTATAATTCTATCCACCTAGTTCTTATGAAATGCATTTGTTAATTAATTTTTTTTTAATTAAAATTTTTTTTGTTCACATGTATTTATTATATTAAATAAAACTCACAGTCTTACATAAAAATTTTGATGCTGAAACTACACGTGGTTCTCGAGAAATATATTTGTTAACTAACGTAAAAAAGGTAAATTAATTGTATGAATATTAAGGTTTTTGTATATATAATTCTGTTCTATTCAGAATATGAAGATTCGAGATATTAATTTTCAAACTTTAATTGCCTGCAGTCATTTTGAACTCAATTGTTAATTAACAGGTGAGTAAAATTTCCACTTACTATCACCTTGCAAATCGTCTCACAATCCCATATAACAATTTTCATTTTTGAACTCTACATGGATCTTGATAAATGTAATTGTTAACTAAAGTACCCTAAGTAAATTGATTACATGAATATTGTATTTTTTTCTACACCATCCAGTCCTGCTCACACTTTCAATATTTCACAAATGAATTTTATAATTTCAGTTCACCTAGTTCTTATGAAACCCATTTGTTATTTAACAATTGAATAAATTTGTTCACTGTATATAACTTTTTCACTGAAGATCACGCTGTTCTATGCAACCCGGTGAGACAGCGCTTTTCCATTAGAACATGTAGACTAATGTCATTTAAATACGAAAAAGTCATAAGGAATCGATAGCGTAGTGGTAGCGTGTCAGTCGTTAGGTAGGTCATTAGGTAGGTCTCAGTTAAAATCTCAGGTAGGAAAAAAATCAATTTCAACGGAATAACGTCCGGACTACGAAGCCGGAAACATTCGTAAAAAAAAAAATTCCCAGAGCGTTAATTTTTTTTTTAAATAATTATTTGAGGATCAGAAGTGCTGAATTCACGGATTGAAGGATAGTGGGTTCGAGTCCCGGTCGGTGACTTTTTTTTTTTTTTTTTTTGAAATGTGCAAGATTTTAAAAAATAATGGAACAGTATTAATTTAATTCATCGATGATTTTTAATTGCTAATTTATAGATAATAAACTATGTTTATTATGCCAATTTGCCCTGACGAAAATCCAAACCAGGCCCGGGATAAAAGTGGAAAATTTCGACACGGGTACAGGCGGCCGAGTGTAAGCGAGGGTTTAATGAGGTTCTCGTAAGATCCTCATTTCAGTCTCGATAGGTGCGATTTGTCTGTTTTCTGCAAGTTTTAGGCGCTAAAGAGGATCTCATTTTCTATGCGATTTGATCCTCTCTAGGCACTCTCAAAACCTCGAAAAGAGGATGTTGGAGGTTCTAAAGGAGGAGGTAAATTTCGACTCGGGGAAATCCATCTTCCTGATCGGACAGTTCTATTTTTCTCAATACGTGATTGTCTTTTAGCATTTTTCCGTTGCAGCTGATAATGATCGGGATAATTGAAGAAAACCACTTTTCCACCCCTACATCAATTTTAAGTCCTGAAATATCGATCCTAGAGTGAAATTAGTACGGACTAAAGTTTTAGAGAATAAAATTCCCTGCGTGTTTGTTCTATAGCATTTTTCCGTTCATGTTGATAATAATCGAGATAGTTGAAGTAAATCACTTTTCCACTCGTATTTAAATTAAAACTCCTAAAATATCGATTCTAGGGTGAAATCGATAGAAATAAAAGTTGTAGAATATCAAATTCGCTACCCGATTGTCGCTCAGAATTTTTCCGTCTCAGTTAATAACAAGCGAGATAATTGAAAAAAAAAACCGTTTTTCACCCCAGTTCGCACGTTATGCGACCCAATTCGGTAAATATCAACCCTAGGATGATAATGATAATAACTTAATAATTGGGAAATTTTGATTCTTACAACTACGGTCTTTATCATTTTCACTCTAAAGTTGTAAATAAGCGAGTTATTTGAAAATCAGAAAACCACCCTATACATAAAGATGGCGGCGAAAGCAAGGGCGGGATTACCCCAAGAATCGAGATTTTAACTACGAACCGAACCCCCCCCCCCCCCCCCCCCCCTTCACATGGGAAAAAAATTGAATCCCGGAACTATTTTGAATTAAAATGCTAATTTGACTAGACTATACATCAAATTGCGTATTCGAGACTCATTTCATCTAGCGACCGAAAAGTAGTGCAACTGAAGATCAAGGCAAAATCATTTTGAAAATCGACGTTTCCCTTCGTGTTCTTTTAACGGAAGGTTGAGTTCCGTTCAATGTTTCAATATTGTGATTCTCGCTCTTGTCAATACTTTCATCTCCAGAGGGAGTTACGACCGCCGACTTGTCGTGCGACGCGTGATCGAAATACGATCCAGTCTTCTGCATTTCCCACTGCCCGAGATAAAATCAACATGTCCGACTACACGATTCCATTCTACACAATATTTGACTATTTATGATGCCCTTGTCGTCTTTGATTTCATCTGCTGCGGCAGTAGCGAACATCCATGACTAACTGCGAGGAAAACGGTGAAAGGACATTCTGCATTTACACTGCGCGATATGAAATCCGCGTCGCGATCGAATCTTTCGATCCATTTAAATATTGCTCTACATCAAATTTCATATTTCAGACTGATTTTATCCAACGATCGACAAGTAGTGCAGATGAAGATGAAGGCAAAATCATTTTGATAATCAAAATTACGATCGAATCTCCTGCTTTTTCCACTCTGCGAGATGAAATCAAAATTTCCGACTGCACGATTCCATTCTACTTTGACTATTTATGATGTTTGACTATTTATGATGCCCTTGTCGTCTTTGATTTCATCTGCTGCTGCAGTAGCGAACGTCCATGACTAATCGCCAGAAAAATAGCGAAAGGAGATTCTGCGACTTTCACTGCGCGAGATGAAATCCGCGTTTCTGATCGAAGCTTCCAATTCTTTTAAATATTTACCTGTATAATATTCCATTTTTCAGACTGATTTCATCTCCAGCCTTCAAGGTAAACTATCAAATAGGAATGCAGCTTAAGGTGAATGAAAAATCATTTCAAAAATCTACTATGCCCCTCGTATCATCCATTGAAAAGTAGTATTCTTGTTTAATGTTTAAATATTGTAATGCCCGCTCCTGTAAATGGTTTCATCTCTAGTGGGAATTACGAACGCCTACTTGTAGGGTTACACGTGATCGATATTGCGATCGAATCTGCTCCTGCTTTATACGAGATGAATATGATGATACTTTTGTACGAGATGAAATCAACATTTCCATTAGCACGATTCCATTATATTGAACATTTGACTATTTACGATGCTTTTGCTGTTTTTTATTTCATCTGCTGCGTCAGTAGCGAACGTTCATGACTAACCGCGAGGAAAACGGTGAAAGGACATTCTGCACATTCACTGCGCGAGATGAAATCCGAGTTCCCGGTCGAATCTTTCGATTCGTTCACCTTCAGATAACGAGCATACGTGTATTGAGAATTAAAATTTCTACCCTTAGGAGGTGAAACAAGTGGCGAGTACGGCACGCAAAAATATAAAATAATGTCAAAGATCAAATGGACCCATTGGCGATTTTTGTTTCATTTCCAGACATCCGAAAACGAGCAGCCCGATCTCGATATTCACATTTCGACACATCACGGTGTGAAACAAATCGTCAGTGCTGAATTAACAATCGTTAAATATTATGCGAGTCTTGATAAACCCTACAGCGATTTTTTTTTTAAATTTATTACCTTCAGATAACAAGCATACGTTTATTTAGATTTCCACTCTTCACCCTTAGGAGGTCAAACAAGTGGAGAGTACGGCACGAAAAATTATATAATAATGTCATGGATCAGATGGACCCAATGGTCATGTTTTTTTTTTTTTTTTTTTTTTTAATTTTTTAACATCGGATAACGACCAACCCACTTTCGAGCTTTACATTTTGATGCCTTGAAGGGCGAAACAAATCACGAGAGCTGCATTAAAACTTGCGAAATATGGTTTCCCGAAATGGACCCATTGGCGATTTTTGTTTCATTTCCAGACATCCGATAACGAGCAGCCCGATCTCGATATTCACATTTCGACACATCACGGTGTGAAACAAATCGTCAGTGCTGAATTAACAATCGTTAAATATTATGCGAGTCTTGATAAACCCTACAGCGATTTTTTTTTTAAATTTATTACCTTCAGATAACGAGCATACGTTTATTTAGATTTCCACTCTTCACCCTTAGGAGGTAAAACAAGAGGAGAGTACGGCACGAAAAATTATATAATAATGTCATGGATCAGATGGACCCAATGGTCATGTTTTTTTTTTTTTTTTTTTTTTTTTTTTAACATCGGATAACGAGCAACCCGCTTTCGAGCTTTACATTTTGATGCCTTGAAGGGCGAAACAAATCACGAGAGCTGCATTAAAACTTGCGAAATATGGTTTTTTACTTTAAAATCTCCACAGATAAATTCGATTCATTTATATGCTTTAGATAAAGAGCATTTCCATAGTCCAACCATCCGTTCCAACCTTCACAGGTGAAACAATCTGCGAGGCTAGCACGTGACATCGAAAAATATTTATGGGGAACAGAAAAAACCCAATGTCTATGTTTATTTCGTATCTCAACACAAGACAACGAATAATCAGACCTTGAGGTTCACACTTTGACATCTTTAGAGGTGAAACAAATCGTGAGTGCGGTATTAAAAATCGTAATACGGAGTTAGAGACCCTATGAACCCCACAGCCCTATTGGTATTATTTATTCGCTTTCGATCACGAGTATACGTTCAGCGAGCTTAACACTTTACAATCTTACGTGGTAAAACAAATAACAAGTTTTCGTACAAAAAAATCAGAAAATGTTCTCAGCGATCGCAACACTCAATCCGCCTTGTTGGTTTCGTTTTTTAATGCTACATAAAGAGCAGTACGCTTGCGAGGTTCACATTCATAAGATGTAACCTTAACACCCTTAAGAGGTTAAAGAAAGCGCAAGTGCTGCACTAAACGACGTCGTGAAATATTATTGGCGACCAAGAAAACCTCATGGCTATCGTATTCTTTCTTCGCTTTGGATAACGAACAGATTAACTCCTAGGACTGAAACAAAACTGTACAATATATTAATGGGAGTTACATAATATGCCCGAATAGAATGTTATAAAGTACGTCTGTTAAGTAACTATGTTGGCTGCGTCACAAGCATTCTATGCGACCCCTTTTCGACTTACAGGAGCATACTGAACAAAAAAATAATATGTGAATAATAAATGAAAATAAATTACTTTCTTTATATCTGAAAATATACGACTTTCGGCACTAACTTGGTATTGTCATATACAATATTTTTTTTTTTAAGACAGGTACATTTTTTTTAATATCACACGGCACAAACATTATTAAGTACATTTCTTTAGCGTGTCACAGTGCACAAAGAACCTAAACACGATCCTCCAACAGGTTACTGCATACACGAATATGCGACTTTCACAGTATAGAATATTGAGGAATAGTTTTGTACTCTGTTCCCAAGAACGATCGGAAAAAGTATTTCGGCATATTATAAGCATCATTCAAATTTTTTTCAGTACAGTCGCCGAGCATTCAACACCGAATGCATCCAGACTAATTTTTTCGGCTACAGCCGTATTCGCTATGTACACAACCTACCATGGCGCCCCATCGTGGCCGTTTTACGTACAAAACATTGTCAACGGCCCATGCCATGCATATACAAACGTAGAGAACATTCAGAAAAATCGTGATATTTGAATCATTAACACAATAATTTTTTAAAAATAATTCATCATTACATTACAAATTTTCCCATATATTGTAGAATCATATTATTCTTCAAGACTATATTAATTAGCCAATATTCAGTGCAAAAAACAGTGGATGATGTGATGAGAACATTAGGGTTTCAATGCACCACACATGCAATTCCATATAATCCCCAAGGCATAGTTAAGGGTAAAGCTTTCACGGATTTTAATGTGCGACCGGCGGAGAAGTTGAAACTACCCAATGTTATGCAGACCAGTATCACATTGCCACCGCATTAAGTACAAGTGAACGTAAGTATCATAAAGAATATAATATATAATGTTGCTCGGTTCTCTCTAACTAAATTCAAAATACACTAGGACCTCGATTTAACGGCCAGTGACGGGACCGGCTCCGCATCGCACCTTGTTCAATCGAGTTAGCGTATGCCCGCCCATGCTGTATCTGCGCATCTGCACTCCGTGCTACGGGTCTGATCGGGGAGACTTTAAGCGTCCCCCACTATCTCCCACCACGCGAAAAACCGATCGATGAATGCGACATGGTGGGGACTGTCTATTAAATCGAGGGCCATTAAATCGAGGTCCTAGTGTAAAGTGATAAATACTTGGTTCTTGCTCTGCACTACCTTATAAGTATAAGCTTAACGTGAGGCGTCAGGTCAACATAATCTGAAAAAAATTCTGACCCATTTTTCTCGTAGACAGTATGATGGAATAAAAAAAGAATAGCGGGGTCCTTTGAGTAATCGATAGACGCAAAAAGCCCCTGTATTTTTTTCGATTTCAGTACGTAACTCTTATATGTCAACAACTCCAATACGTCACAGACTGATCAATGTCATCCTGTATTGCTAAAATATGTAAAGATCACTATTTGAATCCGCACTAGTATTGCCATACTTTATCACTGAGCAGCGATAATGCGAATTTTTCCCCTTGGAGTTCATATTTTTTAATATTATTTATAGCAATAATATTAACAAATCTCTTCATTCATGTCAATATAATAAATTAGTTCGTGCAAATGAGAAAAATGCGAATAACAAATAGTGCCACACTCTTCGTCAACGCCACCAGAATCAAGTTACATGCCATTATCATAATTAAGAATTTTAATTAATTTTTCAAGCATATTGGGAGACTATTGCAATAATAACATGCTGAGTTATTTCGTGAATGATAAAAATTTTGAATTATTGGTACGAAATTATGGATTGGTATGATTTAGGTGCCGTTGTCCAATGGAAACCACGGGGAGGTTGTGGGTCTTATTCCATCGGGAGGGGTTTTTGGAAGGAAAAAAAGAAAAGGTGTTTGGCGAGGTTAGAGGTGCAATTTTTAATACAGTAACACCCCGACTTACGACAAGTTCGGGGTATTTCTGTATAAAGATAATACTTTGTGAATGGAATTCAATTCAGTAATTACCTTTAGGGTAGACCGGGGTGAGATGAGCATACGGTGTCAGATGAGAACCTCAATTTTCCCGCCAAATTTGTGGTTTTAGTCCTTTTTTTTTTAGGAATGAAAGAAATAACAATATTGGACTACAGTAAATTAAAAAAAAATCAGATTAATTGATGCAATCAAAACTTGTAAAGATGGAAATTTCAGGAGCTGAATTCTGTAAGTTTGTGTTATTTTATAACCGCAAGTAATAAGTGAAAATTATTTACTACATTTTAAGCCTGGGATGGTTTGCAAAGCTTATTTAACGGACATGTATCAAAAATATTATTTATTGCAAATATTTCATAGAAATTAATAACTATGCTCATCTTGCCCCAGCCTCCACAACCTGAAATATAAAATATAAAACATCTGCGAACATAAAGGAAGGTGGGGCAAAGCCTCCAGATTGGACAAAACCGCCAACCCCAAAAAAATTGTGCTACAGCACAATTGTCGCATCCAGGGGAATAGTACGAAACGGCACGCAACGTGACTCCTCCAACAGTGATAAAAAATTTTTGATAACATTTTTGGGCAAAGCTGCCAACTAAAAAAAACTTAGTTGACGGCTTTGCCCCTCCCAAAAAATTTTTTACCACTGTTAGAGGAGTCACGTTGCATACTGTTTCATACGATTCCCCGGGATGCGAAAATGCCAGTAACTCAATTTTTTTTGGGGATGGCGGTTTTGCCCGATCTGGAGGCGTTGCCCCACCGTTCCGTACCACTCTACGCTTACACTGACTATTAAGAATAACTGAGTTCGGCGCATTTCGATTAGCGAGGGCGCCAGGTGCAATATGTACGCGCCTGTCTCGTGAGCTGCGCAAGCGCAACGCGAGACTCCGTGACCGTCGTACAACGAAAAAGAAACGGCCATCTTGGCAAGCTAGTCTAGCACGAGCTCTCGAGTGATACGGTTCGACCGAGGAGAAGCAAGCGCTATATATATGTAACGAGATTAATAAAAACTACGCAGATATATATTAAAGTAATAATAGTAAAGGTTATTTATGCCCAACCACCCATTCCTGCTTTAACACTGACCATTAAAAAATTAATGAGAAAGGACTGGACACGCGAGAGGAGAAAAGTGCAGAAATGGATTGAAGCCCAGGTGGACAAGCCCGGCTTGGGTAAGAAATTTGGAAAGACTAGGTAAACATAAAGTACACGAGGGTGAGGTGCTCAGTCCTAGAAATACATGAAACCAAAAATGAAATGAAAATTAAGCCTTGAATGAAGTAAAGGAATAAGTTGAGAAACAATAACTTTTTAAGAATGGACTAAATGTATAAGAGGCACTATGTAAAAGACTCGCGTGTATACTGAAAATGAATTACAACTATTCCTTATACCGACGACCTCCTTCCGAGCGCTTCTGAACTTATGAAAAAAACAGTGACTTGTACAAATATAACCAATTTTGATTGATTCTCTTGAGTTCATTAGAAGTTTGAGATAATAGCTGTTGTAAAAATAACAATTGAAATTAGTTATATCATAAGATTTCTTTTACATTGATTGAAAAACAATTGGCTTTTTATTAAATTTTCGAAAAAGCAATGCATTGCCAAAACGATGAAAACGTTCAAAATATTATTTCAAAAAAGCTTTTGTAGAGAGGGTTGAAAATGAATCAAATCGTATTCAAAATTACTACGGAAAGTAGATATACAATGAGAGTTCTGGACCAAATGTGGGCGAGGGGGTGAAGGGGCGAGAGGGGAAGCCGCGAGGGGGGAAGCCGAGAGGGGAAGCCGAGGGGGGTGACGTCATCGTTCTCGAACCTTCTGGAAGCTTCTAGAAGGATGACGTCATCGTTCTCGAACCTTCTGGAAGCTTCGAATAATATATACATATATATATATATATATATATATATATATATATATATACAGGGTGACGTCATCCTTCTAGAAGCTTCGATAAAAAAAAAAAAAAAAAAAAAAACATGGGTTCTGAATTAACGGCGAGGGGGTGAAGGGGCGAGAGGGGAAGCCGAGAGGGGTGAAGCCGAGAGGGGAAGCCGAGGGGGGTGACGTCATCGTTCTGGAAGCTTCAAATAATATATATATATATATATATATATATACATTCATGATGACGTCATACACATGATGACGTCATCCTTCTAGAAGCTTCCGGAAGCTTCGATTAAAAAAAAAAAAAAAAAAAAGGTTCTGAACCAAATGTTGGCGAGGGGGTGACGTCATCGTTCTCGAACCTTCTGGAAGCTTCGAATAATATATATATATATATATATATACATGATGACGTCATCTTTCTCGAACCTTCTAGAAGCTTCGATTAAAAAAAAAAACTACGCAGTTACGATGACGTCATTCTTCTCGAACCTTCGAATAATAATCTACGCAGTTACGATGACGTCATCCTTATAGAAGGGGGAGAGGGGAAGCCGAGAGGGGAAGCCGAGGGGCATCCTTCTAGAAGCTTTGAATAATAATCATAATCTACACAGTTAAGATGGCGTCATCCTTGTAGAAGGGCGAGAGGGGTGATATCACCGAAGCTTCGAGAAAGATGACGTCATCCTTCTCGAATATTCTAGAAGCTTCGAGAAAGATGACGTCATCCTTCTCGAATATTCAGGAGCATTGATTTCGAATACAAATGGTGGGGGTATGTTCTATAAAAGCCGATTTTTGCGTTATAATCGATCAGTTTGTTCTGGTTCGTTGTACGGAAAAAAAAATAGCATTGACATGGAAATAATTTTGGACGTACAAGGTTTCAAGAAACCCATCAATGAGTTTATCGTGAAGGAGCTGGCAGCAGCTAAAATTCATCCAAATAAAGAGGGTTATGAGGAGATTGGATGTTTACTCATTAAACCACCTTGTAAATGGGATGAGTTGCCAGCCAAATATAAATGCATGAACTTGTGGTGTGAACGGAATTATCACGGTATTCCTTGGAACGTTGGAGATATTCCTTACGCTAAATTAAAAGACGTATTCGACATCATTTTGAGGGATGTAAGTTTGATTTACGTAAAAGGCCTTGAAAAAAAACAGTGGATCGAGGATATCATAGGATACTGGAAACCAATTGTGAACATGGAAGATTTGGGGTGTCCCGCATTGCAAGAATTGAGAGTACCAACATGCTGGCATCACAAATATCATAATGGGGTGCGCCGATACAACTGTGCCTTCGAAAATGTCCTAAGGTAAGGAAATGGTATTTGGAGTATGGGACTCCATCATTTTCAAGATCGGTGAAATTATTTTCTAAATTGGGAAATTTGCGAGACATAAGGACTGAAGATATTGCTCATCTCTCGAAAGAGTTCATTCTCAGTTGGGCATGTAACGATATCGATGATGTATGGGATAGACTACCCAGAGAAATGAAAATGGATGAAGCTATTATAAAGTATCGTCGATGTGAAAAACACCATCAGGCAATAAGCGAAAATGATTTTGATGGACCCATACCACTAATAAAAAATTGTTCCACGTGTAGACATGCTATATATAAAAAAATAAAAAAATAAACGCATTTCAAGTCCAATCAAAAAAATGATAGGGCGTAATAAAAATTTTTTAATAACGATCTCGAATGAGAGGGTGGGGGAAAAGAGCTATATAAAGGAAGACTTCCCCAACCAGCCAATCAGTCATCATGGACGAATTATCGCCGAACGAAGAGCAGCATTTGCTTTCAATTCCACCATACGCCAGCAGTTACGATGAAGTTGTCGAGAAACATTTCGGGGACGTTCCACCGGAAAATATTCAAGATTTCATCTGTGACTTATTTGACTTCGAAAAAAATGTGAAAACTTTGAAGTGAGACAAAAAGTGTAATACTGAAGATCGAATATCGTGTTCCGAGTGCAACGTCATGCGTGATTCAATCGATGTTATTGATACACACGTTAAAGATTTATATCACTTTGTCGGCTATTTGAGCATGAAATTGTTTCAACTTAAACGTGAAATACAGGCGAATGAGTATGTATTTTTCGAGGATGAACCTGTTAACCTTGTAATAGATCATACTCAAAATCTATACGATCTTGTGAAAAGAATGAAAGAATTTGTGATGATTTGTAAGGAAAGGGATAATAGAAAGAAATAAAATACTCTCGAAAATATACCATGTTTTATTTTTTATTCAAAAAACCAATACATCATAGTTTTAAGCAAAAAAAAAAATTGAACTAATTTCTTAACATTACCACTAATTGAATTGTATTCAACGATTCGATCATGCAAAATCAAACAATATGCTGATGTTTGAGGTGGGAAAGAATTCGCTGACTCGAATTCCAAGCGAATATCAACTGGCCCCGATTTCAAAAATTCGTTTTGTTTCGAACAATCGATAACAATTAATGGTGCGTATTTGAGGAAATCGGCTTTTCTCAACAATGGTTCAGATTCTTTGCCGTAATATGACGCTTGGAAGTTTGCATACATATCATACAGAAGAGCATATTGGTTGCGAAGAATATCAAGATTCAAGTTCGCATAAGGATAACACTGAGAGTTCAAAAACAGCTTAATATCGCGAATGTTGCAGTGATCAAAGTGACTCGCATTCGTATTTGCATTATTTTTCCTCGCAGTTTGAAATCCCACTATTACGTATCGAGGTTTTTCGAGTTGCGTCGATGTTTTAACGACCCACACGTGTTTCGAGGTAGCCGGTAGTAGTGGATACTCGTGCAATTCCCACGTACGGAAACTCATGGCAATCGATGGATCCTTGCCAATAAAGCTGAGCAGTTGGATTTTTCGCTGATCGGAAACTTTGATGTACGGCACCATCCATTCGATTTTATTCAATGAAATTTTGAATTGTTCAGCAGCAGCCTGACCTTCGGGAGGTGTTTGTACAATGGCGTTCGTATCATTATTCGATCTTGTCAGGATTAACTCGTGTTTGGCATTAACGATAATTCGATTGTAATCTTCAGCGAATCCGAGTATCAGATTTAGTGGTATAGAAAGATCAAAGTATCCATTCTCATCCGTCAACGTAGCCTCATCATCATCGTTGAGCCAACCAGCATTTTCCATCAGAGTCATTTGTTCAGGGCTCTGGGATACATAATTCTTCATGAGAGTCGTGAGGCCTACATTTTTGCTTCGATCGATCTCAATGGCATTTAGCTCATATCGTATTTCTTCAAACAAATGGCAGATAGCGTTATTGATTAGCTTCGTATTTTGAACTGCAGTTCCATTAATCTTCGTTAGTCGACCATGTACGTGCAATGAGCTTCTGCTGGGTAGCAAACACAAGTCTTGATGTTGAACGGCAATTCGGATTTCATCGTTGTTATTGAAGGTTGCCGATGCAAACGGTTGATGCGCATAAATCTCATAGTGCGCAATAGACTCATCGAAGATAATTAGTTTTTGTATTGTCAAGATCTCCTCCATGGTACGATGCAAGCAATACAGCAGAAGCGAATTTTTATTGTCCACTTTTTCTTCCTGCTCGGGGTTTGATTTTCAATCTCAGAGTCTTCAAAAACTGAATGTTTCGACGTGTTAGCTCCTTGAGGGGTGCTCGACGACTGATTGTTTCTCGGCATCTTGATTCAGTCTTATAGCTTCGTCCAACTTTCGTGTCAAACACAATACCCATTATGCTGATTTAACATGCAATCGTACGGTTATGATTTCTCCGCGAAAATTCACCAACTGTCCGTCTTGACCCACAAGTTTGAGCTGAAGACTGTGTGGCGATCGGAAGGTAAATGATGTGTGAGGGTACTTCAACGATCTTATATCCTGGTGGAACGACTGGGAAAAATTCATGGATGGTGTGGACTCTTTGCTCGTTGATATAAGCGCCCGTGGTAATGTTGCACTCGACTCGCAGAGACTTGATCTTGAGAATGGCTACTGGCAGCTCGGATTCATGAATTATATTAGCTGCTAATACACGTGGTGTGAATCCCAATAGACGACCGATGGAATCGCCAGGCATAAAATTGATCTCTCGATTGCACTTGATCTCGCTGCATAGAGTATTGTTGTTCGGTCGCAGATCGATGGAGATATTCTTGCTGGAGAGTACGCTCTGTAAGTATCGCTCGATATCCTCGATTTCATAGCTTCCAGTGGGTACGGTTACTGTTTCCTTTCCCACATGAAACTTATTATTTCCCACATCAATGTTTGGTATTGAGTTGAATGTCAGCAATTCAACGAGTCCGAGAGTATAATTTTTGAATGGCGATAGTTCGATCGATGGAAAATAGTAAGCTTCCAGTATGGAGTTCGTTCCCGAAAGCGTCAATGTGAAAGAATCACTCATGGTGGTTAACGTTCAACTGATGCTTCCTAGGACATGAGTATCCACTTTATAGATAACCACTCAAAAATTTTAGACACAAATGTCCGCACACAACAGTGTCATAGTTCTGGTATCTTTCATGATTATATTTGATAATGCTACCAACACCGAAATGGTTTATCAGATCTTGAGGTGGCTGAAGATTACCGAAGCTGTCAAAGTAAATGACTTCATGGTTGATTTTTTTGTACGCAACCCAATGTGTACCAGGACCATCCTTATCATCGAGATTCACAATAGCCGATTCATATTTTCGAGGTCCATTCTTGGGTAATTCGTTTCTCATGTAAACTCCACGGAAATTTGGAATTTTCATAGCTTCGGCGTACTTTATCAAATCAGCATCGGTGAGAGCTCGGTGTGGTAGCCTTACGCGTTTTTTGCCGAGTAGGGTTTCAAGTGCAAGCCCATACCCTTCCTGTGGGGTTTCAGGTAAAGTCCTTTACCCAACGCGATAGCTTCGATCGTCTCATTGTGCCGTTTACTTTCCTCCAATTGTCTTTTAGCGGCGCTAGCATCGTTTATGGCTTTTGCTATACCCGCTGCACCACCAGCTAGAGCTCCAGTGGCACTCAATCCAGCAAAAATGGGTATGAGAAATGGTAGAAAACCACCAATTTTCGTGGGTACAGGCAGGATACGTGGTGATTTAACTTTTCTCCTTCCACCTGCCTTCTTCACGGCGTCACGTGCGCCTTTGAGAGCCGATTTTATAGGATTCGCACCGCCCATTGATGCTTTAGCCGCATTGACTACCTGCCTCAGCGTCATCTTCGTCGTGTTATTTTTTCTCTGTGCTCTCTTCACACCCATACCTAGCTTGGTTTTGGCTTTCATCGTGTTTGCGACACCCCAAGCTGCTGCTTTTTCTCCAATACCCGCCTCTTTTGCAAAAACTCTTTGCCAGGCTTTTTTCGCAAGCACTTGATCTGCCTCGTGTCGTGCCGAAAGGTTTTCACGATTTTTCGAGTATGCGATATCGTGTTCTTTGCAAGCAGCGTCCAGAGGATTAATACCAGGATCACCTCGAGCAAGTCTCTCTGTTAATTTCGTACCGGGACCGCAGTACTGATATCCCGGTATATGTAACTCAAAGGGGAGCTTATTGATCAAATTATTGACAAATCCTCTTCCACGTTTTTTCGTACGCTCCCGAATGATCATCACCATAGCACGAAATGTTTTTGACTGAGCAGTTACAGGTTACGAATTCCCTATTTATACTTTTTTCACTCTACATTTTTAATACTTTTTCCGCTTGTCACCAACAGCGCCGTATCGTCCTGAATCAACTCCACCCGTAAATCTTTGACTTCCTCGAATCTTTTCAGCTTTCAGTTTGTCATTGGTGGAAGGAGGAGGAAACTGTCTATGTTGTTCTTGCACGAAATTCTTCAAACTGTCAGTAATGGGATTTTTTGAATCGTATCGTTTACTCATTTTTTTTTCACATGTTCATCGGAAGAGAGAGCATTCGTTACTGAGACACTGATCTTTATAAGCACCCTACTTGTACCTATTTCTATCAGTCGTTATCAAGATAAAGTTCAAGACACAACCTGACAAATTGTCTGTCATGAATTTTGATGAACTTGCACAGCGAGAAGCGAAGAAGCGACGCCATGGACCTCTGCTGCCAAACAGTGTGCGTGCTGTGATTTGTGGACCGTCAAATTGTGGCAAAACGAATGCACTTTTTACCCTCATAACCCACCCTAACGGGTTGAGATTTGAAAACGTTTATGTATACTCTAAATCGTTGAATCAACCAAAGTACAAACTTCTCAAGCGTTTACTCGGAACTGTAAAAGGAGTGGGATATTTTCCTTTTGACGATCATGAGCAAGTAATCAAGCCCGAAGATGCTCGACCAAATTCAATCATGATTTTCGACGATGTAGCCTGTGAGAAGCAGGATAATATGAGAGCTTTCTTTTGCATGGGTCGACACCGCGATGTTGAGTCGTTCTATCTCTGTCAAACGTACGCTCGTATCCCAAAACACCTAGTTCGTGACAATACTAATTTGCTGGTACTTTTTCGTCAAGATGAAATGAATTTACGGCATATCTATGATGATCATGTGAACACCGACATGTCGTATACACAGTTTAAAGATTTGTGTTCAGCATGCTGGAACGATAGTAAATATTCTTTCGTAGTGATTGATAAAGATGGAGACATGAATGATGGTCGATATCGCCGAGGATTTGATTGCTTTATAAATATAAGCGCATCAGAGAAATAAGAACAGTCAACGTTCCAACGGAAAGGCGTCAACATGCGGAGCGCAACATTCAACAAGGAAAAAGACGTTTTACGAAAAATCAAAACCGCGAGTGATGCGATTCGACGAAAGCATAAACTTATAAAATCGGGTAGAGAGACCACGGAACGGGTCATGGATCAAGTTTTCAGACCCGTGGTGACTCCTCTTCAGAAAATTGTTGATCAATCGAAAACACTGGAGAATATTAAGAAAAAACTGAAAAAGGAAGAACCTACCTTGAAGATAGAAAGGGATCTTGATAGCTCTTTTAGAACTGCGTATGATGATGATGATGATGATTATCAACAAGTATCAGATTCATCATACGAGAAGGATTCTTCTGTTGTGCATGAAACATCTAACAAAGAAGATTATCGACAAGTACCAGATGCGTCATTCGAGAAGGATTCGTCTGTTATACATGAAACACCCAGTGAATCACTTGTCCAGCAGTATCTGCATATGTTTGAAACGACTGAAGGAAAAGAGCTTGATACCGTATACGGTGTTCGCAAACTCACGGGTGGTGTTTTGAAGATCGGTGATTCGCCGGTGAATTTTGATGACAAGCGCATGTCAGTGCAGAACAATACTTTCGATCTCTCCCCCGGTTTGCTCGAATTGATATTCAAAAAGTCACCAAACAGAGAGATCATAACTGCAACAGATATGGATAATTATGGTGCAATTATCACAAGCACGAATGCGCATCACAAATACTATAAACCGAACAAACCCATTCGCACAGATAACGATAAATTCAAAAATATTATTGCAAAGCTGGTTGATTCTCCGATGAAATCAGCAAGGAGGACACCGAAGAGGCGGTCACAGCCATCAGGAAAGGGTATACCGCTGTATATGATTGCTAGGAAGAATAATAAAATGGACTACGTTTATTGGGATGATCCAAATGAATTGGTGGATCGATTAAGATTGCTTATGGCATCACAGGCAGCCGGCAACATGAATCATAACAATGAAATAATCTCCATCATTGAGGAATTGCGTGAAGCTGGAATTATTTATTAGACGGTACGTGGACTGCACGGATTCATTTGAGCCATGAGCGTCGACGTGTTTGGACGACAGTTATCGAGAAAAGGTAGTCTCCCAGGCAGCCGCGGTCCTCCTGGAGATGGATTCAAAATTACTACCGATGGTCAATATGATATGAACAATAAAAGATTGTGTAATATTGCTGATCCTGTAAATGCAAATGATGCAGTGACTGTTGGAGTCATGAAAAATATTGTCCAGCAAGAAGTTCACCTCGTATATGAAATTACGTCTTCTTTGCGAAATAATATCGACGATGTTGATATAATGATTCGAGGTCTTCAGTCCGAATTTGGCAATAATTTAAAAAATGAACGAATCAATTATGAGAACCTACAAGATCTCATGAAGCACAACTCTGAGCTCATTAGCGATCTGGAAAACAGACTGAGAACATTGGAGCATAAGGACAATTGAAGCTGGCAGACGAGAAAAAATGAATGAGCGGAAGACGGCTGTAGTGGAGGAGCTCCACAGACCTGCGAGAAGAAATTATCCCCGTCGTCACGTGAATATTCGTGGATTGGATGAAACCTGGCAGGCTGATCTTGTGGACATGTCAGCATACTCACGATACAACAATGGCTACAAATTCCTACTGACGATTATCGATATATTTTCCAAATTTGCTTGGGCTGTACCGATACAGAGTAAGAACGGTAAAGATGTAACGAACGCTATGAAATCTGTACTCGCGAAAGGCCGTATACCGAAAAAATTGCATGTTGATCGTGGCAAAGAATTTTATAATAGTGACTTCAAGAATCTTTTGCAACGTTACCACATTGAACTATATTCCACGTTTAGTAATATGAAAGCATCGATATGTGAACGTTTTAATCGTACATTAAAAAATAAAATGTGGAAGAAATTCAGTCTACGAGGCACGTATAAATGGATAGATGTTTTATCTGATTTAATATCAAACTATAATGATAGCAAACATCGTACAATTAAAATGAAACCAAAAGATGTTACCGCTAAGAATGAGAAAAAGATCCTGCGCAATATTTATGGGAATTTTGAAGTCAATCGTGCGCGGAAAATAAAATTCAAAGTCGGTGATAAAGTTCGAATCAACAAGTACAAACACGTTTTCGAAAAAGGTTACACACCCAACTGGACGACTGAAATATTTACGATAAGTGAGGTGCGAAATACCAATCCAGTAACATATAAACTTGTAGACTATCAGGATCAACCGATCGAAGGTGGTTTCTATGAGGAAGAAATCACCAAAGTCAAATATCCGGATATTTATCTTGTAGAGAAAATCGTACGAAAACGTGGAAATAAATTGCTTGTAAAGTGGTTAGGTTTCGATAATTCGCACAATAGTTGGATCGACGAAAAGGATATGTAAAGGATATGTAAAGGTTTTTTAAATAAAGAGAAAAAAAATGTACACAATGGACTTTTTATTTTTTATAACCATATGGTACGGTATCCGTCGTATTAGGTAACAGTATCCTCTTATCATCTAACCAACTTAATGCTAATTTTTTTTGTTTTATCGTGTGTACTTCATGTTTCTTACTCCGAATTAAGTATTGATATTTCACCAAGTCTTGTTGCTCAAACAAACAATTCTTATAATCTTGAAATTCGATAGTTTTCAATGTGGATCCTTTGATACCTTTGGCTTTTTTCTTTGCCTTGTCATCGTCATAAACTTTGAACGCGTACAATTTTGCTCGGAGTCCTATGAACTCCTCCATAATTTTACCATTCATCTCATCTTTCATTAAACCTAGAACTTTCTTATTAGCTTGTGGAATTCCATAAATGTTATTAACCGGGTAGTCGGAAGTATCAAATCGATGTAAGTCTTGCTTAATATAATCATAAATGTCAGGTACGGTGAAGTGGTACAAGAGACTGTCGGTGTCGGTATACATCAACTTCGCTCGATCGCCAAATGTTGGTTTTATGTAATTATAATGAAAGTCGTAAATGAAAATTTTCGACAAATCGAGTATGGAAAATCCAACGTATATGGGTTTGTTAAAATGTACTTTGACGCGATTCAGTTCAATAATTACCATGTCATCCTCGAAAACGGTGCAGCTATGGAAGTTTGGTTTTGCAATGAGAGCCTTTGCACCGTATCGACCTTCCCACTTTGTCACGAGCTTAACATCTTTCTGTTTTCTTACATTTTCCATTGTTTTTCCGAATACGGCGTTGTTCATTAATTTAAAAAAGTTTTTTTCGAATTCGTTGTTTGATTTTTTTCGCAATTCGGTGTTCAGATCGATATATTTTTTTAACCATGGAGCTTGTTGGAATTTCAAAATTCTGTGAATTTTTATCAGTTTCATACCCAGATTTAAACATTGTTTCAGATTTCCATAATGAATAATGTATCTGTTTTTCGGCAATAATGTCGTCATTAATTTCGATTGCTTGCTGTGAGGTGGTACGTAGTGCTCGGGACAAAGGGGGAGATCTTTATGTAGCTCAAAAAGTTCCTGGGGATATTCCAAGTCCACCTCCAGGATATATCCCACAGGAGAATCGTCAGGAACATTGAGCACATTTATCGGCTCAGACTCCCACTCAAAAGATCCAACTGGTAGATATTGGCTCATAGCCGCACCGTACAAATTGTTAACGTCATAGTACATCAAGTACGATTCCTCTGTGTTTGGATCGTAATCTGCACCCATGTATCTGTTGTTTGCATGAGCATACCTGTTTGAGCACTGTGAAACACCGCCTCGAATGCCTTTCTCGACAAACAAGAGCATTTCGGGATCGGTGAGGAGCTCAAGCTGTACACCAGTGCATTTGAGCATCGCGTCAAAAGCAAGTCCCGGAGCTGTGAAATAATGCAGAGGATCCAAATCGTACGTCGAAGAGCAGTTGCGTCGAAAATTCTCATATATATCCGCCAATAGAAGAACATCGGTTTTCAAATACAAATCGGAATATTCGCCCAATGAGGTGATGTTGAATTTTTCCCAAACTTTTATTGCGTGTTCGTAGTCTTGTTCTGAAATATTTTCACCCGTCAATTTTGAATAAAAATTTTCTTTCGATGGCAACTGCTCTTCGTCGAGTTTGTCCCACGAGTCCACGTACTCGTAAGGGAAAACTCCCTTTCTCGTGAGCAACTGGAATTCCTCTGCACTACTGCAGTGCTTGCGTGTGATTGATTTATCATTATCGTTCAAGTAAGACGCGAGTTTCTCGAGACTGCTCGCCATGAAACGGAAAGAATCGATAAAGCGTAAATTAACATTTGTACCTTCGACGTACTTTGTGAATGAAATATATTTTTCTTTGTTAACGGGAAGTAGTTTTACCGTACCATCAAATTGTGTAGCCAACTCTTTAATCAAGAAATGTGAGTCGTAGCCCGAAAGATTGTGAAAAACTATCGGGATACCGTGAGATTTCATATAATTCAAATTGCATCCTTGATGTGCGGGGCCACGATACTTGCCTGTGAAATGGCTGTGATCGCGGATCTTTACGTCAGTCGAAATAAAAGGTTTTTCACATATATGGCATTTCGTGGCATTATAATATTCTTTTTTCTCATCGGGAGTGAGTGGTTTCATCGGGACAATATTATTTAAATAAGAATCGACCGTTTGAGCAATTTCGCGTAATTGTTTGATAAACCACTCGATGCAATCGGGCCCCCGTTTCAGTTCGAATTTTGATTGAGAATCGTCGAAGGCACATTTCAAATAATATGCGGCACTGTACGGAACATGCTTTTGACAATCGCTTCCCGTTGGTTCGAGAAGGCATTCGAGGTCGGCGTACACAACGAACGGTACATCTTCTTTGTATCGATAATTTTTGAAATTCAAAATTTTGTTTTGTTCAGTCGGTAAAATCATTTTCGTCTTGTTTATGCTCATGCAATCTTGTTTGTGATTTTCAAAAGATTCTTTAAGATAAAAATAGTTTAAGCAATTGTCGCAAATCCATGTATTACCATTATGATTTGAGAGTTGCTTAGTTAGTAATCGTGACAGATTACGGATCCAAGCAAAATGGTAAACTGGTTGGAAATTGTCTTCCCCATCTACGTCCATACCGATATTCCCCTCCACCATGAGGAGATGTATAGTGGGCTTATTTGACTTGATTTTACTCATGTATAACGGTACTATTTCATTTTTTCTGCCACATTTGTCTATACCGTATACATTAATCGTTAAATTGTTCATTTTTTCAAATTTACAAATATCTTTTAAGGCGATCGGGAAATTGATACCGTCATATTTCAGCACTTGCTTGTAGCTGGGATACGAGCTAAGTCGATTTGCGTGTGTTGTAACTGGATGTAGTGCTGCTACGACCGACCACAGAAAACAGAATTGGTCATTGTTTTCCACATTCACCACAGCCTTTTTGTTTTGTATTTCTCGGGGCAACTCGACGAATGTTGACAGACCTCCGCGTAGTGGTACGAAGTGATTCATGTTTACTGTCAAGTTGACGATTTCGCGCAATGACCAGCCCGAATCACGTTCTTGAAATTCTTCCACTTTTTCCAACAGACGGTCCGTTACGTTTTCATCGAACCAAATCTTAATGTCCGTTGCTGCGAGAATCGCTTCGTTTCTCGTGTTGAAGTATTTTGTTTCTTCGATCACTTCACCGTTTTTCATCGTGGAAAATTTACACGCCAGCACAACATTCGCTTTCAAATTTCCATCCTTTTTTAGGACATTTGCGAGCCGCTTGACAGTGGTGACTTTAGCATCGTACAAGAATGATCGTAGATCCTTGTGGATGAGATTCACCACTGCACCAGTTCGAATACGGTTCTCAAAAGCGGACTCCAAATGCACCCAACGAACGCGATCGGATGTGTTCTTTCGCGCACCAATGTTTCCACCTGTTCGTTGACGAACCTTGAATTTTTCACTCAGGGATTTGAGCAGGGAAATCGTCGTTTGAATTCTTGTTTTTTCACCCGGAGATAAGTTCGGTGTTTTTAATATTTTGTTTAATAATTTAATATTCCGAATACCAAAGTTTTTCCATTTCTCAATTTGTTCACTCGATGCACTTTTCAAAGATTTATAAGCATCTTCCATGATGCCTATAAGCTTCAAACACTGTTCTGATTCCATTTTGTACACTGATGTTCAATTGTTCGCAGTTAGATATTCAATGGTAAAGTCAAACCATTGGTGGCCTTTATATACAGGGTGAGAGAGAGAGGGAGATAGTTGGGTGACGTCATTCTTCTCGAATCTTCGAATAATATATACAGGACGATTGTGTGAGAGAGATAGTTGGGTGACGTCATTCTTCTCGAACCTTCTAGAAGCTTTGAATAATAATATATATGGGGGTGAGAGAGATAGAAATAGTTGGGTGACGTCATTCTTCTCGAACCTTCTAGAAGCTTCGAATAATATATACAGGACGATTGTGTGAGAGAGATAGTTGGGTGACGTCATTCTTCTCGAACCTTCTAGAAGCTTCGAATAATAATATATACGGGGGTGAGAGAGATAGAAATAGTTGGGTGACGTCATTCTTCTCGAACCTTCTAGAAGCTTCGAATAATATATACAGGACGATTGTGTGAGAGAGATAGTTGGGTGACGTCATTTTTCTCGAACCTTCTGGAAGTTTCGAATAGGATGACGTCATCGAAGGTTCTAGAAGCTTCCAGAAGTGGAAGCTTCGTTAATATTTGAAATAAAGGGGAGGGGATAGATGGGTATAAAAAGGATGGGCTGTTGCAAATGCTCCATCAGTTGAAGCGATCCTCAAATGCGAGATCGAAAGAAGCATCAAGAACTCAAAGTACGAATCGAATTATTCGTTAAAGATATCCAGGAAGTGAAAAGACTTATTCTCTTCAAAAGTGACATCAACCATCTCACTAGAAGATTATCCCAGTTAAATTTTCAACAACAACAACAACATGGATTTCTCGAAAATCAACGAAATTAGTCGAATGGAAAATTTCCTTCCAACGAAAAAATTTTCGGAGCTCGAACCTGGCAAAACCTACAAAGTGACTGCGATGAGAATGATTAAAACCATGTACGGCCTTCAAGTCACCGTGGAACTCGACAACGAAAATTCCGTATTTTTACCATCAAGAATCACGAAAATATTGCAAGAAAATGAACAGCAATTTAAACAGATGCAGCAAGCTTCTAAAGAAAATCATCTTTATCTGCATTATATCAAAAGACAGTACAATCAGTGTGAATTTTCTTATGTGTAACCACGATTTTTTTTTTTCCATCATTTAATACATGTATTAAAAGGATCTTGTAATCATTAAAATTATACTTTGAGAAATAAATTTAAACAAAAATATAATGCTTTTTAATTTTTATTTTCAAAAACCTTTACCTAAATGTCGATTCAATATAAGTTTTGTTCAATTCAAATCATGTGAGCGCTTGGTAGCGCAACAGGTAGCGGCCTGATTCGCATTCGCATGGTCGATGGATCGAGACCCATTCGAGTGATTTTTTTTTTTTTTTAAATGTTTTCTTGTATATATATTTTTTAATCATCTATTCTTATTTCTTTATTTACTTTTACATTCAAATTTTCTCTAACTTTTTTTTTTTTTTTTTTTTTTTTATATCATCTATTTAATTTCTTTATTTCCTTACATAATTCCCGATAGAACTAACGTTTTTTTTTTTATCATCTTTTACTTTTACATTCAAATTTTCTCTAACTTTTTTTTTTTTTTTTTTTTTTTATCATCTATTTTACTTCTTTATTTACTTCCTAATTTCCCTATAGAAATAACTTTCTTTTTAATTTATCAGTTCAACTAATGCTAATTAGGGAATAAAAAAATACAATTGAACAATTTTTTCTTTTTTATTTTTTATTCATTAATATCAGTACAATTACAATTGAAATTTTGTGTGTGTGTGTGTGTGTGTGTGTGTGTGTGTGTGTGTGTGTGTGTGTGTGTGTGTGTGTGTGTGTGTGTGTGTGTGTGTGTGTGTGTGTGTGTGTGTGTGTGTGTGTGTGTGTGTGTGTGTGTGTGTGTGTGTGTGTGTGTGTGTGTGTGTGTGTGTGTGTGTGTGTGTGTGTGTGTGTGTGTGTGTGTGTGTGTGTGTGTGTGTGTGTGTGTGTGTGTGTGTGTGTGTGTGTGTGTGTGTGTGTGTGTGTGTGTGTGTGTGTGTGTGTGTGTGTGTGTGTGTGTGTGTGTGTGTGTGTGTGTGTGTGTGTGTGTGTGTGTGTGTGTGTGTGTGTGTGTGTGTGTGTGTGTGTGTGTGTGTGTGTGTGTGTGTGTGTGTGTGTGTGTGTGTGTGTGTGTGTGTGTGTGTGTGTGTGTGTGTGTGTGTGTGTGTGTGTGTGTGTGTGTGTGTGTGTGTGTGTGTGTGTGTGTGTGTGTGTGTGTGTGTGTGTGTGTGTGTGTGTGTGTGTGTGTGTGTGTGTGTGTGTGTGTGTGTGTGTGTGTGTGTGTGTGTGTGTGTGTGTGTGTGTGTGTGTGTGTGTGTGTGTGTGTGTGTGTGTGTGTGTGTGTGTGTGTGTGTGTGTGTGTGTGTGTGTGTGTGTGTGTGTGTGTGTGTGTGTGTGTGTGTGTGTGTGTGTGTGTGTGTGTGTGTGTGTGTGTGTGTGTGTGTGTGTGTGTGTGTGTGTGTGTGTGTGTGTGTGTGTGTGTGTGTGTGTGTGTGTGTGTGTGTGTGTGTGTGTGTGTGTGTGTGTGTGTGTGTGTGTGTGTGTGTGTGTGTGTGTGTGTGTGTGTGTGTGTGTGTGTGTGTGTGTGTGTGTGTGTGTGTGTGTGTGTGTGTGTGTGTGTGTGTGTGTGTGTGTGTGTGTGTGTGTGTGTGTGTGTGTGTGTGTGTGTGTGTGTGTGTGTGTGTGTGTGTGTGTGTGTGTGTGTGTGTGTGTGTGTGTGTGTGTGTGTGTGTGTGTGTGTGTGTGTGTGTGTGTGTGTGTGTGTGTGTGTGTGTGTGTGTGTGTGTGTGTGTGTGTGTGTGTGTGTGTGTGTGTGTGTGTGTGTGTGTGTGTGTGTGTGTGTGTGTGTGTGTGTGTGTGTGTGTGTGTGTGTGTGTGTGTGTGTGTGTGTGTGTGTGTGTGTGTGTGTGTGTGTGTGTGTGTGTGTGCGCATTTCGTGGAAGTTTTTTGTTTTTTTTGTTTTTTTGTTTTTTTTTTGTTTTCTTGTTTTTTTGTTTTTTTGTTTTTTTGTTTTTTTTGTTTTTTTGTTTTTTTTTTTTAAATGAATATAAGCATGTGAACATAAGTGATGGTGAAGAAGGAATAGAAAGTGAAGATGTGGTTGGCGATGATCCGGATGATCATGATTATGATGATCACGATGATTATGATGATTGTCATGATGGCTATCATGATGGTTATCACCACCACCTTTATGAGGCAAAAGAAAAAAAATTATTGATTAAAAAAATAAAATAAAAAAATGAAATTGAAATTAGAAAAATGAAATTGAAATTAAAAAAATGAATGATTAGAAAAATGAATGATTAGAAAAAAAAAAAAAAAAAATGATTAAAAAAATAAAAAAATGATATTGAAATTAGAAAAATTAATGATTAAAAAAATGGAATTGAAATTAGAAAAATGAACGATTAAAAAAAAATTATGATTGAAATTAGAAAATCGAACGATAAAAAAAAAAAAAAAAAAAAAAAAAAAAAAAAAAAAAAAATGAAATTGAAATTATAAAAATGAATGAAAAAAAAAAGTAATTTTCATGAGGTATTTAGAGCTTACCCTTTCTTTTATTCTCCTAATCCTCATCCATAAGAAGTTCGAGTGGTATGAACCACCACTCCCCGTATCGGCAGCGAAAAAGCCTTGTGTGAAGCCCCAAAACCGCAACATCCACATCTTTATCCTCATGATAAAAAAGTATCGCTCCTTTAAGGAGCGTCTTGAGGATGCGGAGGCTGCAATGCTCCAGCCAAAAACGTGGGATGTGAACAACCTCACTCGTTTGCGTTGCTGCGTCTATCATTTTTTTTTTTTTTTTTTTTTTGTATCACTCGTGTTTCCGAAACGAATCACTTAATTCGCGTAAATATGAATCTCGTATATTTATATAGTATATATGATAATAAATATAATATGCAAATGATTAACGCTCAAGCTACGCAGGAAAACTGGAGTGCTGACCCAGTGGGCCCGCTTTTATAGATGTCGCATTATTCGTAACTGCGCAGTATCGAAATTTCCAGTAGCATCACTTGTATAAGACGTTATATGTATATACACTATTCGCAACTGCGTAGATTGTTCGACGGTTTGAGGAAGAAACGTTAAAAAAAAAAAAAAAAAAAAAAAAAAAAAAGGATATCTAGCGCAGTCGACTCGCTCCTGTAAGGCGTTGTATGTATATACACTGATCGCAACTGCGTAGTTACCGAAATTTCCAGTAGGATCACTTGTATAAGGCGTTGTATGTGTATACACTATTCGCAACGGCGTGGATTGTTCGAAGATTTGAGAAAGATGACATCATCATAACTGCATAGTTAGCATAGATTATTATCATCGCACCTATGGAGATTATTATTCGAAGGTTCGAGAGGGCTGATATCCTAACTGCGCAGATTATTATTATTATTCGAAGGTTCGAGAAGGATGATATCGTAACTGTACAGATTATTATTATTATTATTCGAAGCTTCTAGAAGGATGACGTCATCCCCCTCGGCTTACCCTCTCGCCCCTTCACCCCCTCGCCAACATTTGGTTCAGAACCTTTTTTTTTTTTTTTTTTTTTTTAATCGAAGCTTCCGGAAGCTTCTAGAAGGATGACGCATCATGTGTATATATATATATATATATATATATATATATATATATATATATATATATATTGTTCGAAGCTTCCAGAACGATGACGTCACCCCCCTCGGCTTCCCCTCTCGGCTTCACCCCTCTCGGCTTCCCCTCTCGCCCCTTCACCCCCTCGCCGTTAATTCAGAACCCATGTTTTTTTTTTTTTTTTTTTTTATCGAAGCTTCTAGAAGGACCCTGTATATATATATATATATATATATGTCACCCTGTATATATATACATATATATATGTATATATTATTCGAAGCTTCCAGAAGGTTCGAGAACGATGACGTCATCCTTCTAGAAGCTTCCAGAAGGTTCGAGAACGATGACGTCACCCCCCTCGGCTTCCCCTCTCGGCTTCCCCCCTCGCGGCTTCCCCTCTCGCCCCTTCACCCCCTCGCCCACATTTGGTCCAGAACTCTCATTGTATATCTACTACGGAAGTAGGGGTACTGCTCAGTCGTGGATTGGGAGAAGCGCTCTTGTCGAAAACGGACTTGATAAGGAGGTCGACGTTATAAAAAGTCAACGGAATTTAAAGCAGGTGCTCAACATGTCCCCCTCCCACCTCGATGCACTTTTCGACTCGTTTCACGATGCTTCTTGGGCACCGACCAAGACCTTCTGGGCTAATCTCCCCTTCGGCGATCGTTAGTCTAGCCAACAGATCGTCACGAGTCGGCGGATCGGAATGAGCGTATACGATCGCCTTCATATGTCCCCACAGATGAAAATCGAGGGGCGTAGAATCTGGCGATCGTGCTGGCCAACGTACTGGGCCGTCGCGACCGATCCATCGATCCGGGAACATATCGTTCAGCGTTTGCGTAACACGACGGGCTCGATGTGGTGAAACCACATTCGGCGTCGAACATCGAGCGGAAGATCGTCGAAAAGATCAGGCAGAATGGTGGTCAAGAGCTCAATATAGGATTCGCCTGTTATTGGGGTTGGCACTTCTATTGGTCCAATCTGAGACAAAAGTTTCCCATATTAAGCAATTTTCTATAACTAATTGAATGTAAACGTGAATATACACACATTTCCGTAAAGTAGATAAAACAAATAGCAGAGTCACCTAACAAATCGGAAAGAGATAATATAAACCCGCTCTAACGAATCGACCCGAGACTTGTCTAGTGGATTTATCAAGTGGGTGTCCAACCACAAACGAGGCTTAATATAATAAAAAGAGAGGAAAAAATGGATGTTATGATAGCGTCACGAATTCGATACAGAAGATATGCACTATACATAGCCAGTTTCAACCATTACAAACAAAGTAAAAAAAAAATTATGGTAACATTGCGTAACGAATCCGAAACAGAAAATTTGGTCTCGGTTGAACCGCTTACCTGGAGAAATTTTTTCCGAATTTTTCAGAAGTCTTTACCCAGGAGCCGCGCTCATAGTCCGAAAGAAAAAAAATCGATTTGAGGATGGCGCTACAAATCCGTAACAGAATATTTTCATTTTAATTAGCTAGTCAACCTACGATATTTTTTTTTTTTAATTTTTAAGGGCGTGTGCGACGAGGAGCCTGGCTTGAACATGAAAAGAAAAAAACGTATTATACGATAGCGTAACAAATCTGCAAGAGAAGATTTCTTCTCAATTTAGCTAGTTGCAGGGAGACATGTGTTCCTAATTTTTTTTTTAGGGGTATTTGGCAAAGAGCCTGGCTTCGAAAAAAAAAAAAAAAAAAAAAAAACGTATTTTAGGATAGTCTTACAAATTTGAAACACAAGATTTTCTCGAGATTTAGCTAGTCACCCGGAGACATTTTTTCATAATTTTTAAGAAGTCTTTGGCCAGGAGCCACGCTTAAAGTCCAAAAGAAAAAAATCGATTTGAGGATGGCGCTACAAATCCGCCACAGAATATTTTCATTTTAATGAGCTAGTCAACCTGAGGCATTTTTTTTTTAATTTTTAAGGGCGTGTGCGACCAGGAGCCTGGCTTGAAAAAAAAAAAGACTTATCATAGTATATCGTAACAAATGTGCAAAAAAAGATTTATTCTCGATTTAGTTAGATGCCCGGGGACATTTTTTCCTAATTTTTTTAAGGGGCACTCGGCCAGAAGCCGGGCTTAAACTTCGAAAAAAAAAAAAAAAAAAAAAACGTATTTTAGCATAGTGTTACAAATCCGAAACAAAAGGTTTCCTTTCGATTCAGCTAGTCGCCTAAATACATTTTTTCCGAATTTTTAAGAAATCTTTGGCCAGGAGCCTAGCTTGAACTGCGAAGAAAAAAAAAAAAAAAAAAAAAAACGTATTTTAGGATAGTGTTACAAATCCGAAACAAAAGGTTTCCTTCCGTTTCAGTTAGTCACCTGGAGACATTTTTTCCGAATGTTTAAGAAGTCTTTGGCCAGGAGCCGCGCTCATAGTCCGAAAGAAAAAAAATCGATTTGAGGATGGTGCTACAAATCCGCCACAGAATATTTTCGTTTTAATTAGCTAGTCAACCTGAGGCATTTTTTTTTTAATTTTTAAGGGCGTGTGCGACCAGGAGCCTGGCTTGAACTTCAAAAAAAAAAAAAAAAAAAAAAAAACGTATTTTAGCATGGTGTTACAAATCCGAAACAGAAGGTTTTCTTTCGATTCAGCTAGTCGCCTGGATATATTTTTTCCGAATTTTCAAGAAATCTTTGGCCAGGAGCCTGGCTTAAACTGCGAAAAAAAAAAAAAAAAAAAAAACGTACTTTAGCATAGTGTTACAAATCCGAAACAGAAGGTTTTTTTTCGATCCAGCTAGTCGCCTGGATACATTTTTTCCGAATTTTCAAGATATCTTTGGCCAGGAGCCTGGCTTGAACTCCGAAAAAAAAAAAAAATAAATAAAACGTATTTTAGGATAGTGTTACAAATCCAAAACAAAAGGTTTCGTTCCGTTTCAGTTAGTCACCTTGAGACATTTTTTCCGAATTTTTAAGAAGTCTTTGGCCAGGAGCCTGGCTTAAAATTCGAAAAAAAAAAAAAAAAAAAAAAAAAAAGTATTTTAGCATAGTGTTACAAATCCGAAACAGGAGGTTTTCTTTCGATTCAGCTAGTCGCCTGGATATATTTTTTCCGAATTTTCAAGAAATCTTTGGCCAGGAGCCTGGCTTGAACTGCGAAAAAAAAAAAAAAAAAAACGTATTTTAGGATAGTGTTACAAATCCGCAACAGAAGGTTTTCTTTCGATTCAGCTAGTCGCCTGGATACATTTTTTCCGAATTTTCAAGAAATCTTTGGCCAGGAGCCTGGCTTGAACTCCGAAAAGAAAAAAAATAAATAAAACGTATTTTAGGATAGTGTTACAAATCCGAAACAAAAGGTTTCCTTCCGTTTCAGTTAGTCAGCTTAAGACATTTTTTCCGAATTTTCAAGAAATCTTTGGCCAGGAGCCTGGCTTGAACTTTAAAAGAAAAAAAAAGTATTATACGATAGCGTAACAAATCTGCAAAAGAACATTTCCTCTCAAGTTAGCTAGTTGCCGGGAGACATGTGTTCATAATTTTTTTTTAAGGAGTATTTGGCGAAGAGCCTGGCTTCGAAAAAAAAAAAAAAAAAAACGTATTTTAGCATAGTGTTACAAATCCGAAACAGAAGGTTTTCTTACGATTCAGCTAGTCGCCTGGATACATTTTTTCCGAATTTTCAAGAAATCTTTGGCCAGGAGCCTGGCTTGAACTTCGAAAAGGGGGAAAAAAAAAACAGATTTGAGGATGGCTTTACAAATCCGTCACAGAATATTTTCATTCGAATTAGCTAGTCAACCTAAGACATTTTTTTTTTTCAATTTTTAATAGCGTGTGCGACCAGGAGCCTGACTTAAACTTTAAAAGAAAAAAAACGTATTATACGATAGCGTAACAAATCTGCAAGAAAAGATTTCCTCTCAAGTTAGCTAGTTGCCGGGAGACATGTGTTCCTAATTTTTTTTTGAGGGGTATTTGGGAAGACCCTGGCTTCAAAAAAAAAAAGAAAAAAAAAAAAAACGTATTTTAGGATAGTCTTACAAATTTGAAACACAAGATTTTGTCGTGATTTAGCTAGTCACCCGGAGACATTTTTTCCGAATTTTTAAGAAATCTTTGGCCAAGAGCCTGGCTTAAACTTAGAAAAAAAAAAAAAAAAAAAAAAAAAAAACCTCTTTAGCATAGTGTTACAAATCCGAAACAGAAGGTTTTCTTTCGATTCAGTTAGTCGCCTGGATATATTTTTTCCGAATTTTCGAGAAATCTTTGGCCAGGAGCCTGGCTTGAACTGCGAAAAAAAAAAAAAAAAAAAAGTATTTTAGGATAGTGTTACAAATCCGAAACAGAAGGTTTTCTTTCGATTCAGCTAGTCGCCTGGATATATTTTTTCCGAATTTTTAAGAAATCTTTGGCCAGGAGCCTGGCTTAAACTGCGAAAAAAAAAAAAAAAAAAAACGTATTTAAGCACAGTGTTACAAATCCGAAACAGAAGGTTTTCTTTCGATTCAGCTAGTCGCCTCGATATATTTTTTCCGAATTTTCAAAAAATCTTTGGCCAGGAGCCTGGCTTGAACTGCGAAAAAAAAAAAAAAAAAACAAGGTATTTTAGGATAGTGTTACAAATCCGAAACAGAAGGTTTTCTTTCGATTCAGCTGGTCGCCTGGATACATTTTTTCCGAATTTTCAAGAAATCTTTGGCCAGGAGCCTGGCTTGAACTTCGAAAAGGGGAAAAAAAAAAACAGATTTGAGGATGGCTTTACAAATCCGTCACAGAATATTTTCATTCGAATTAGCTAGTCAACCTAAGACATTTTTTTTTTTCAATTTTTAATAGCGTGTGCGACCAGGAGCCTGACTTAAACTTTAAAAGAAAAAAAACGTATTATACGATAGCGTAACAAATCTGCAAGAGAAGACTTCCTCTCAAGTTAGCTAGTTGCCGGGAGACATGTGTTCATAATTTTTTTTTCGAGGAGTATTTGGCGAAGAGCCTGGCTTCGAAAAAAAAAAAAAAAAAAAAAAAAAAAAAAAAAAAAAAAAAAAAAAAAAACGTATTTTAGCACAGTGTTACAAATCCGAAACAGAAGGTTTTTTTTCGATCCAGCTAGTCGCCTGGATACATTTTTTCCGAATTTTCAAGAAATCTTTGGCCAGGAGCCTGGCTTGAACTCCGAAAAAAAAAAAAATAAATAAAACGTATTTTAGGATAGTGTTACAAATCCGAAACAAAGGTTTCCTTTCGTTTCAGTTAGTCACCTTAAGACATTTTTTCCGAACTTTCAAGAAATCTTTGGCCAGGAGCCTGACTTGAACTTTAAAAGAAAAAAAAACGTATTATACGATAGCGTAACTAATCTGCAAGAGAAGATTTCCTCTCAAGTTAGCTAGTTGCCGGGAGGCATGTGTTCCTAATTTTTTTTTGAGGAGTATTTGGCGTAGAGCCTGGCTTCGAAAAAAAAAAAAAAAAAAAAAAAAAAAAAAAAAACGTATTTTAACATAGTGTTACAAATCCGAAACAGAAGGTTTTCTTTCGATTCAGCTAGTCGCCTGGATACAATTTTTTCCGAATTTTCAAGAAATCATTGGCCAGGAGCCTGGCTTGAACTTCGAAAAGGGGAAAAAAAAACCGATTTGAGGATGGCTTTACAAATCCGTCACAGAATATTTTCATTCGAATTAGCTAGTCAACCTTAGACATTTTTATTTTTTTTATTTTTAAGGGCGTGTGCGACCAGGAGCCTGGCTTGAACTTTAAAAATAAAAAAACGTATTATACGATATAATAACAAATCTGCAAGAGAAGATTGCTTCGCAATTTAGCTAGTTGCCGGGAGACATGTGTTCCTAATTTTTTTTTGAGGGGTATTTGGCGAAGACCCTGGCTTAAGAAAAAAAAAAAAAAAAAAACCCATTTTAGGATAGTCTTACAAATTTGAAACACAAGATTTTGTCGTGATTTAGCTAGTCACCCGGAGACATTTTTTCCGAATTTTTAAGAAATCTTTGGCCAAGAGCCTGGCTTAAACTTGGAAAAAAAAAAAAAAAAAAAAAAACGTATTTTAGCATAGTGTTACAAATCCGAAACAGAAGGTTTTCTTTCGATTCAGCTAGTCGCCTGGATATATTTTTTCCGAATTTTCAAGAAATCTTTGGCCAGGAGCCTGACTTAAACTGCGAAAAAAAAAAAAAAAAAAAACGTACTTTAGCATAGTGTTACAAATCCGAAACAGAAGGTTTTTTTTCGATCCAGCTAGTCGCCTGGATACATTTTTTCCGAATTTCCAAGAAATCTTTGGCCAGGAGCCTGGCTTGAACTCCGAAAAAAAAAAAAAAATAAATAAAACGTATTTTAGGATAGTGTTACAAATCCGAAACAAGAGGTTTCCTTCCGTTTCAGTTAGTCACCTTAAAACATTTTTTCTGAATTTTCAAGAAATCTTTGGCCAGGAGCCTGGCTTGAACTTTAAAAGAAAAAAAAACGTATTATACGATAGCGTAACAAATTTGCAAGAGAACATTTCCTCTCAAGTTAGCTAGTTGCCGGGAGACATGTGTTCATAATTTTTTTTTAAGGAGTATTTGGCGAAGAGCCTGGCTTCGAAAAAAAAAAAAAAAAAAAAAAAAAAAAAAAAAAAAAAAAAAAAAACGTATTTTAGCACAGTGTTACAAATCCGAAACAGAAGGTTTTCTTTCGATTCAGCTAGTCGCCTGGATATATTTTTCCCGAATTTTTAAAAAATCTTTGGCCTGGCTTGAACTGCGAGAAAAAAAAAAAAAACGTATTTTAGGATAGTGTTACAAATCCGAAACAGAAGGTTTTCTTTCGATTCAGCTAGTCGCCTGGATACATTTTTTCCGAATTTTTAAGAAGTTTTTGGCCAGGAGCCTGGCTTAAACTTCGAAAAAAAAAAAAAAAAAAAAAAAACGTATTTTAGCATAGTGTTACAAATCCGAAACAGGAGGTTTTCTTTCGATTCAGCTAGTCGCCTGGATATATTTTTTCCGAATTTTTAGAAATCTTTGGCCGGGAGCCTGGCTTAAACTGCGAAAAAAAAAAAAAAAAAAAACGTACTTTAGCATAGTGTTACAAATCCGAAACAGAAGGTTTTTTTTCGATCCAGCTAGTCGCCTGGATACATTTTTTCCGAATTTTCAAGAAATCTTTGGCCAGGAGCCTGGCTTGAACTCCGAAAAAAAAAAAAATAAATAAAACGTATTTTAGGATAGTGTTACAAATCCAAAACAAAAGGTTTTGTTCCGTTTCAGTTAGTCACCTTGAGACATTTTTTCCGAATTTTTAAGAAGTCTTTGGCCAGGAGCCTGGCTTAAACTTCGAAAAAAAAAAAAAAAAAAAAAAAAGTATTTTAGCATAGTGTTACAAATCCGAAACAGAAGGTTTTCTTTCGATTCAGCTAGTCGCCTGGATATATTTTTTCCGAATTTTCAAGAAATCTTTGGCCAGGAGCCTGGCTTGAACAGCGAAAAAAAAAAAAAAAAAAACGTATTTTAGGATAGTGTTACAAATCCGAAACAGAAGGTTTTCTTTCGATTCAGCTAGTCGCCTGGATACATTTTTTCCGAATTTTCAAGAAATCTTTGGCCAGGAGCCTGGCTTGAACTCCGAAAAAAAAAAAAATAAATAAAACGTATTTTAGGATAGTGTTACAAATCCGAAACAAAAGGTTTCCTTCTGTTTCAGTTAGTCACCTTAAGACATTTTTTCTGAATTTTCAAGAAATCTTTGGCCAGGAGCCTGGCTTGAACTTTAAAAGAAAAAAAACGTATTATACGATAGCGTAACAAATCTGCAAGAGAACATTTCCTCTCAAGTTAGCTAGTTGCCGGGAGACATGTGTTCATAATTTTTTTTTAAGGAGTATTTGGCGAAGAGCCTGGCTTCGAAAAAAAAAAAAAAAAAAAAAAAAAAAAAACGTATTTTAGCATAGTGTTACAAATCCGAAACAGAAGGTTTTCTTTCGATTCAGCTAGTCGCCTGGATACATTTTTTCCGAATTTTCAAGAAATCTTTGGCCAGGAGCCTGGCTTGAACATCGAAAAGGGGAAAAAAAAAACAGATTTGAGGATGGCTTTACAAATCCGTCACAGAATATTTTCATTCGAATTAGCTAGTCAACCTACGATATTTTTTTTTTTTCAATTTTTAATAGCGTGTGCGACCAGGAGCCTGACTCAAACTTTAAAAGAAAAAAAACCTATTATACGATAGCGTAACAAATCTGCAAGAGAAGATTTCCTCTCAAGTTAGCTAGTTGCCGGGAGGCATGTGTTCCTTATTTTTTTGAGGAGTATTTGGCGACGAGCCTGGCTTCGAAAAAAAAAAAAAAAAAAAAAAAAAAAAAAAAAACGTATTTTAGCATAGTGTTACAAATCCGAAACAGAAGGTTTTCTTTCGATTCAGCTAGTCGCCTGGATGCAATTTTTTCCGAATTTTCAAGAAATCATTGGCCAGGAGCCTGGCTTGAACTTCGAAAAGGGGAAAAAAAAACCGATTTGAGGATGGCTTTACAAATCCGTCACAGAATATTTTCATTCGAATTAGCTAGTCAACCTTAGACATTTTTTTTTTTTTATTTTTAAGGGCGTGTGCGACCAGGAGCCTGGCTTGAACTTTAAAAATAAAAAAACGTATTATACGATAGCGTAACAAATCTGCAAGAGAAGATTTCTTCGCAATTTAGCTAGTTGCCGGGAGACATGTGTTCCTAATTTTTTTTTGAGGGGTATTTGGCGAAGACCCTGGCTTCAAAAAAAAAAAAAAAAAAAAAAACGTATTTTAGGATAGTCTTACAAATTTGAAACACAAGATTTTGTCGTGATTTAGCTAGTCACCCGGAGACATTTTTTCCGAATTTTTAAGAAATCTTTGGCCAAGAGCCTGGCTTAAACTTGGAAAAAAAAAAAAAAAAAAAAAAACGTATTTTAGCATAGTGTTACAAATCCGAAACAGAAGGTTTTCTTTCGATTCAGCTAGTCGCCTGGATACATTTTTTCCGAATTTTCAAGAAATCTTTGGCCAGGAGCCTGGCTTGAACTCCGAAAAAAAAAAAAAAATAAATTAAACGTATTTTAGGATAGTGTTACAAATCCGAAAAAAAAGGTTTTCTTTCGATGTAGCCAGTCACCTGGATATATTTTTTCCGAGTTTTTAAGAAATCTTTGGCCAGGAGCCTGGCCTAAACTTCGAAAAAAAAAAAAAAAAAAAAAAAAAAACGTATTTTAGGATAGTGTTACAAATCCGAAACAAAAGGTTTCCTTCCGTTTTAGTTAGTCACCTGGAGACATTTTTTCCGAATTTTTAAGAAGTCTTCGGCCAGGAGCCGCGCTCATAGTCCGAAAGAAAAAAAGTCGATTTGAGGATGGTGCTACAAATATGCCACAAAATATTTTCATTTTAATTAGCTAGTCAACCTGAGGCATTTTTTTTTAATTTTTAAGGGCGTGTGCGACCAGGAGCCTGGCTTGAACTTTAAAAATAAAAAAACGTATTATACAATAGCATAACAAATCTGCAAGAGAAGATTTCTTCGCAATTTAGCTAGTTGCCGGGAGACATGTGTTCATAATTTTTTTTTGAGGGGTATTTGGCGAAGACCCTGGCTTCAAAAAAAAAAAAAAAAAAAAAAAAAACGTATTTTAGGATAGTCTTACAAATTTGAAACACAAGATTTTGTCGTGATTTAGCTAGTCGCCTGGATACATTTTTTCCGAATTTTCAAGAAATCATTGGCCAGGAGCCTGGCTTGAACTCCGAAAAAAAAATAAATAAATAAAACGTATTTTAGGATAGTGTTCCAAATCCGAAACAAAAGGTTTCCTTCCGTTTCAGTTAGTCACCTTAAGACATTTTTTCCGAATTTTCAAGAAATCTTCGGCCAGGAGCCTGGCTTAAACTTCGAAAAAAAAAAAAAAAAAAAACGTATTTTAGCATAGTGTTACAAATCCGAAACAAAAGGTTTTCTTTCGATGTAGCCAGTCACCTGGATATATTTTTTCCGAGTTTTTAAGAAATCTTTGGCCAGGAGCCTGGCCTAAACTTCGAAAAAAAAAAAAAAAAAAAAAAAAAAACGTATTTTAGGATAGTGTTACAAATCCGAAACAAAAGGTTTCCTTCCGTTTTAGTTAGTCACCTGGAGACATTTTTTCCGAATTTTTAAGAAGTCTTCGGCCAGGAGCCGCGCTCATAGTCCGAAAGAAAAAAAGTCGATTTGAGGATGGTGCTACAAATATGCCACAAAATATTTTCATTTTAATTAGCTAGTCAACCTGAGGCATTTTTTTTTAATTTTTAAGGGCGTGTGCGACCAGGAGCCTGGCTTGAACTTTAAAAATAAAAAAACGTATTATACAATAGCATATCAAATCTGCAAGAGAAGATTTCTTCGCAATTTAGCTAGTTGCCGGGAGACATGTGTTCATAATTTTTTTTTGAGGGGTATTTGGCGAAGACCCTGGCTTCAAAAAAAAAAAAAAAAAAAAAAAAAACGTATTTTAGGATAGTCTTACAAATTTGAAACACAAGATTTTGTCGTGATTTAGCTAGTCGCCTGGATACATTTTTTCCGAATTTTCAAGAAATCATTGGCCAGGAGCCTGGCTTGAACTCCGAAAAAAAAATAAATAAATAAAACGTATTTTAGGATAGTGTTCCAAATCCGAAACAAAAGGTTTCCTTCCGTTTCAGTTAGTCACCTTAAGACATTTTTTCCGAATTTTCAAGAAATCTTCGGCCAGGAGCCTGGCTTAAACTTCGAAAAAAAAAAAAAAAAAAAACGTATTTTAGCATAGTGTTACAAATCCGAAACAAAAGGTTTTCTTTCGATGTAGCCAGTCACCTGGATATATTTTTTCCGAGTTTTTAAGAAATCTTTGGCCAGGAGCCTGGCCTAAACTTCGAAAAAAAAAAAAAAAAAAAAAAAAAACGTATTTTAGGAAAGTGTTACAAATCCGAAACAAAAGGTTTCCTTCTATTTCAGTTAGTCACCTGGAGACATTTTTTCCGAATTTTTAAGAAGTCTTTGGCCAGGAGCCGCGCTCATAGTCCGAAAGAAAAAAAATCGATTTGAGGATGGTGCTACAAATCCGCCACATAATATTTTCATTTTAATTAGCTAGTCAACCTGAGGCATTTTTTTTAATTTTTAAGGGCGTGTGCGACCAGGAGCCTCGCTTGAAAAAAAAAAAAGACTTATCATAGTATATCGTAACAAATGTGCAAAAAAAGATTTATTCTCGATTTAGCTAGATGCCCGGGGACATTTTTTCCTAATTTTTTTTAGGGGCACTCGGCCAGAAGCCGGGCTTAAACTTCGAAAAAAAAAAAAAAAAAAAACGTATTTTAGCGTAGTGTTACAAATCCGAAACAGAGGGTTTTCTTTCGATTCAGCTAGTCGCCTGGATACATTTTTTCCGAATTTTCAAGAAATCTTTGGCCAGGAGCCTGGCTTGAACTTCGAAAAGGGGAAAAAAAAAACAGATTTGAGGATGGCTTTACAAATCCGTCACAGAATATTTTCATTCGAATTAGCTAGTCAACCTAAGACATTTTTTTTTTTCAATTTTTAATGGCGTGTGCGACCAGGAGCCTGACTTGAACTTTAAACGAAAAAAAACGTATTATACGATAGCGTAACAAATCTGCAAGAGAAGATTTCCTCTCAAGTTAGCTAGTTGCCGGGAGACATGTGTTCCTAATTTTTTTTTGAGGGGTATTTGGCGAAGACCCTGGCTTCGAAAAAAAAAAAAAAAAAAAAAACGTATTTTAGGATAGTCTTACAAATTTGAAACACAAGATTTTGTCGTGATTTAGCTAGTCACCCGGAGACATTTTTTCCGAATTTTTAAGAAATCTTTGGCCAAGAGCCTGGCTTAAACTTAGAAAAAAAAAAAAAAAAAAAAAAAAAAAAACGTATTTTAGCATAGTGTTACAAATCCGAAACAGAAGGTTTTCTTTCGATTCAGCTAGTCGCCTGGATATATTTTTTCCGAATTTTCAAGAAATCTCTGGCCAGGAGCCTGGCTTGAACTTCGAAAGGAAAAAAAACCGATTTGAAGACAGCATTACAAATTCGCCATAGAATATTTTAATTTTAATTAGCTAGTCAACCTGAGACATTTTCTTTGAATTTTTGAGGGTGTGTGCGACCAGGAGCCTGGTTTGAACTGCAAAAAAAAAAAAACTTATCATAGTATAGCGTAAAAAATTTTCAAGAAAAGATTTATTCTCGATTTAGCTGGTTGCCCGGGGACATTTTATTCCGAATTTTTAAGGGGCTGTATGGCCGTGTGCTTGAACTTTGAACGAAAAAGACTAAAAAAAAAAATGTATTTTAGAATAGCGCAACAAATTCGAAACCGAAAATTTGCTTCCTATCTAGCTACTCGCCCAGGGAATTTTTTTCCGCTTTTTCAAGGAGGCATAATTTTAGGCTCGTCGATGTCATTTCATTTTTATATTGAAATAAAATATATATTTTTTTTTAAATACTCGAACATTCTGCCGGAACCCCTAATGATGATGAAATTACTTACCAGATGATTACCAATTATGCCAGCCCACACAGTTACTGAAAAACGACGCTGGCTGCTCCTCTCGCGTGTCACGTGAGGATTCTCATTATTCCAATAATGGTCATTTCGCGTATTATGAATCCCGCCCTGGGAGAAACAACACTCGTCGGTGTACAGGATTCGCGATGCAAATTCGGGATCTCTGTCACATTGCTGGAGAAGCCACTCACTATACCGCATTCGGATCGGTGGATTATTCTCTTCGAGAACCTGTACCGGATTTATAGCCCAGGGCCTCTGTCCATCGTCACACAACACTTCATGAACTATACGATGATTAATGTCCAATGATCGACCAACAATCCTCGTCGATGTTTCCGGGTTCTCCTCGAATGCCTCCAAAATTCGCTCCTCGATTTCGGGGGTGCAAACCGTCATTGGTACCCCGCCGTCTTGCCCTCGTCGCGGCATGAGAGTGCCGAAATCGTATGCTCGATGGTAAGTCGCCACAATCGTGTTCGCACTCGGTATCCTCCTATGAGGATATCTTTCCCGATATAGCTCTCTTGCCGGTCAACATCATTGAACAACATATATCGAACAACATCAGCCCGATGTTGTTCGATATAATAACACCATATCATATCTAAGTACTCTTGGTGCGTATACGCGGCAATGTTTGCTCGGCGATACATTGTGAAAGACTGACTGCTTGAGACGTCGAAAAACAAAATGCGAATACGGATGTAAAAATATAGATATAAAAACCTCGAAAAGCATTTTCGTGGAAATGCCAATACATTGTATGAAAATTTTTAGGATATTTTATACAGTATACTGGAATATCCACGAAGCGACGTCTCGCGCTTCGCATATCTATATTTGCAAGTAGATCCGTATGCGCATTTTATTTTCATTGTCTCGATGAAACCAACTTTTTATAAATATCATAAATGAAAAAATGTACTTACCACGATTATTTATAACGTATATCACGAATTCGGGGTGATGAAAAAATATTATTCCCGTTGTAACTTACTGAGGTCAGTTCTCTTGACCACGAAAAGTAAAATTTTCTTACCTCTCAATAAATCTGAATAATAATAATAATAATAATAATAATAGTAATATTATATTTTTAGCAAATGTGTGCAAAATTTTTAAGATTCCTGCCGTCAATCGATATCGCTAAATTGATGATGTTACTGATAAAAAATGATGTTTCAATATTTTTCAGAGTTTTTAAAATTGACAATACAACGATCCGCTCTGACCGAAGGATTCAAAACCCTGTTTAACGATTTCCAAGCTTGTCTGTGGATTAAATTTAATGAAACAAACTCAACGCAATTTTTTTCGATAAACATTTCATTATTTTGCTATTTTACCGTACCTGTTTCAACAATCATTATTATTTATTAACAGTTGCCGCTCTTTCTAGAGCGAGATAATCGTGTGCTCTTCATTACGTAATAATACAGCGGACATGAGCTGCGCGTATCGTACCACGTGGCGGTCGACGGCAATCCGCTCCGTGTGTAGTAGTCGAGTCGGATTATAAATCGACCAACTCCTATTCTCTCCGAGTACTGTAATGCCGATTTTTTCGTAGGTAGATTTGACCTCGAAAAATAAGCTCCTGATTTTTCGAGTTGATTGAATTAACGGAACATTTTTTTAACAAATGTTAAAACAAATTGCAATTTTGATTGTTATTTTTTTTTCCGTGCGTGCGAGGAAAAAATATTTCCTGAAGAAGTTGTAGGTTTCATCTTATGATATGTGTATATGAAAAAATTTTAAAATTTAAAAAAATGTTGATCAGTTCAGCCGCAAATGCAAAAAACCAATTGAATTTTTTTTTTAATTTCAATCTGGTTCCCTGCTTGATTATCAATGTATATCTTTAAAACTGATATGACGCGTATAAAATATATGCCCCAAGAGTTTGTCCAAAAATAATTCGATTATCTCGTATATAATAGCAAGGAATAGACATTTTCAAAAAATATTCGTTCAACAATAAAATTAGAGCCACTGGGGTAACACCGTCCAAAAAAATCACGATTACAGTTATAGATATGAAGATTTATAATGTGATTAAAAAAAAACTTTATTCTATCAAGAATGGTCGAAAAAATAAGAAATAAAATGTTTATTACTCAACAAATACGATTAACGATGGAAATTATTGACTTACGAAAACCGTTTTTGTTATTGTTATTTCTGTTTTTGAGACGGAAAATTGCAAAAAAAATCCTCTTCATCTTTATTATAACCAGATACACTTGTTTTGCTCATTAGCGATTTATTATCAGTGTTAATAATATTAAGACTTGAAAAAAATACTGTATCTCGTCCATATCTCAAAGATCACACATGATTTTTTTTTATTCAGATATGTGCTTTAGTTTCGTCAAAATTAATTAACGAATTGAAGCAAAATCGAGAAGTCGCGTTCATGGCGGGGCGGCCCGGCGACTTGGCGTGAGGTATACGTGAGCGGGTGGGCGGGCGTTACTCGTTAAATGAATATCTCCAGTAGAAATCATCGTAGAAGGATCTGTTTTCTGTATATTCATCTATTTTTAACCCAGCAATCGGAATATGTCGTCATTTTTTTATTTCGGTCAATGCTTCGTGATATTTAAAATTACACGTTTATTTATTTGAACACAACTATTCTAGTCACATATTTATATGTATTAATATCTGCTTCTATCACTATTTATTTAAATTTAATTATACGTCTATTTATTTTAATGCGCTCATTCTAGTCACACCTGTAGATATAGTATTAATATCTGCTTATGTATGGTTGTATTCAAATAAATAAACGTGTAATTAAGTTTGAATAAATAGTGATATAAGCAGATATTAATATATACATTTACAAATATGTGACTAAAATGGTTGTATTTAAATAAATAAACCTGTAACTTAAAAAAATCATGAAGCCGTTGGTCGAAATAAAAAAATGACGTCACATTCCGATTGCCGAGTTTAAAATAGCCGTTTAAAAAAAACGGATTTTTCTACAATTATTTTTACGGCAAGTATGAACGCCCGCCTGCGCCTGCCAGTTCACGTATACCTCACACCAAGTCGCCGTGCCACCCCACCACTTCGCCGCACAGCCGTGGAGCCGCTGGAACGTGACTCCTCGACTTTGCTTCAATTCAATAATTAATTTTGACGAAACTGAAGCTCAGATCTGAATGAAAACATTCATGGTTGATGTTTGAGATATGAACGAGGTTTAGTATTTTTTTTGGAGTATTAATATTATGAAAACTGATAATAAATCGCTAATAAGTAAAACAAGTTGTATCTCCGATTCTAATAAAGATGAAAAGTGTTTTTTTTTTTTCATTTCCCGTCTCAAAAAAAGGAATAATAATATCAAAAAAAGGTTTTCGTAAGTCAATAATTCCTATCTTTAATAATTTCGTATTTGTTAAGTAATAAAAATTAGGTTTCCTATTTTTTGGACCATTTTTGATAAATTTTTTTTTTTTTTAATTACATTATAAATCTCCATATCTGTAACTACAACTATGATTTTTTTGGACCCTGTAACCCCATCGGTTCTAATTTTATTGGTACCCGAATATTTTTTGAAAATCGCTATTTGTTACTGTAATATTTCGAGATAATGGGATTATTTTAACTCTTGTGGCATAGATTTTATACGCGTCATATCAGTTTCGAAGGTATACATTGATAATCAAGGGAACTTAATTGAAACGAAAAAAAAATTTCAATTGGTTTTTTACATTTACGACTGGGCTAATCAACATTTTTCAAAATTTGAAAATTTTTTCTTATACACGACGACGAACCCTACAACTTCTTCAGGAAACATTTTTTCTTCACACGCACGGAAAAAAACTAAAAAACAAAAATGAAATTTTTTTAACATTTATTAAAACAATGTGCCGTTTATTCAATAAGCTCGCAAAATCAGGGGCTTATCTTTCGAGGTGAAATCTACCTATAAAAAAATCGGCATTACTGTACTCGAAAAAAATAGGATTCAAGTCTAATCCGATTGGACGGAAGCATGCGATGTAGCCAGGAGAAGGAGCGGGAGATAAAAAATGACTGACAAATCGATGTAAAACTTTTAGCATAATTCGTTTAAATAGCAATAAATTCTGTAGCAGTAACCGCTCTATTCACCCATTGAAAACCCGTTGAAAACCCGTTGAAAAAAATCGACTACGAGAATCTTAACAATGTTTTCAAATAACAATCTTAATTATTTGTAAGTTTTTACTACTGTATTCAGAGGAAGTTAATCGGGGAACATACGTTGCTCGTAAGTTTTACGCTCGTCAAGCACGTTCGTTGATCAAGATCGACGTAGAAAATTCGGCTAAACTGTTTAAAATAATAATAATTTGTTTTCAGCAAAAACCTTTCTCATCATAGCGAGAATCGAGTAATAACCATTGTTCGTGTGTTCTGACGCAACAGTTTTAAGCAATTTATTTAAATGATCATAATTATTTACAAGCTCTCACCGCTCGTTTCAGAGTGCGAAGTATGAAGCTCGCAATCAGGCTGCTCGTTATTGGACATTAGGTTCTTCTGTTCCCAAAGAACATTCTATGATTTTTCGTGCCATGCTCACTATTCATTTCACCTCTTAAAGTTGTAAAATATGAACCTCGAGATCGGGCTGCTCGTTATACGTCGTTACGAAATGAAACAAAAATCGCCATTAGGTCTTCTGATTCCTGATACTATTTTATGATTTTTCGTGCCATACTCGCGATTTGTTTCACCTCTTAAGGTGTTAAAATGTGAGCCTCGAGATCGGGCTGCTCGTTATCCAATGTTACAAAATGAAACAAAAGGAGCCATTGAGTCGTTCTGATTCTTAAGATCATTTTATAAATTCTCTTGTGAGACTCGTCATTTGTTTCACTTGTTAAGGTGTCAAAATATGACACTAGAGATCGGGCTACTCGTTATACGACGTTAACAAATGAAACAAAAATAACTATTGGGTATTTCCGATTCCTGGGATTATTTTATGAATTATCAGGCGAGGGTAGTTACTTGTTTCACCTGTTACGGTGTCAAAACGTGATCCTCGAGATCGGGCAGCTCGTTATGCGTTATTAATAATTGAAACAAAAATAGCCGTTGGGTATTTCTGAATCCTGAGATCATTTTATGAATTTTCGTGCGAGACTTGTCGTTTGTTTCACCTGTTAAGGTGTCAAAATGCAAGACTAGAGGTCGGGCTGCTCGTTATACGGTGTTAACAAATGGAACAAAAATAACTATTGGGTATTTCCGATTCCTGGGGTTATTTTATGAATTATCAGGCGAGAGTAGTTATTTGTTTCACCTGTTACGGTGTCAAAACGTGATCCTCGAAATCGGGCAGCTCGTTATGCGTTATTAATAATTGAAACAAAAATAGCCGTTGGGTATTTCTGAATCCTGAGATCATTTTATGAATTTTTGTGCGAGACTCGTCATTTGTTTCACCTGTTAAGGTGTCAAAATGCAAGACTGCTCGTTATACGATGTTAACAAATGAAACAATTGCATGGGTAGTTATTGGGTAGCTATTGGGTATTTCCGATTCCTGAAATTATTTTATAATTTTTCGTGCTATACTAGCGCTTTATTTCATCTCTTAAGGGAGGAAAGCGTAAAGCTCGCTATACGTATTCTCGTTATCTAAAGCAAATAAATGAATCAAATATAGCTGTGGGGTTTTTTACGTCTCTAAGTATATTTACGATATTTATTACAGCACTAATGATCTGTTTTACCTCTTAAGGTGTCAAATTGTGATCCTCGTGATCGGGCTGCTCGTTATCCTATGCTAAGAAATGAAACAAACATGGACATTGGGCTCTGCTAATTCCTGAGAATATTGTATGATCTTTCGTGCCATACTCGCTATTCGTTTCACCTCTCAAGGTTAAATAATTGGAAGGCCGCAGTCAGATTTCTCGTTTTCCAATGTTAATATATAAAAGAAAAATGGACATTATGTTTCCCTTATCCCTGAGAACATTTTATGATTTTTTATCCCAGACTCACTATTTGTTTCACCGCTTATGATTGAGAGTGTCAAGTCCGCTATACGTATGCCGGTTATTAAAAGCAAAGAAATGCCAAAATATGCCCATTGATTTTTTTTTGGTCTGCAACAGTATTTCCCAACTCTTCATGGGATAAACAAATATCAAATGTTGCATGAAAAACGATTAGGGACTGAAAAAACCGCATTGCCATGTGTGTTTCATTTCTTTGCATTATACTGTAAAAAATCAGGGGTGTCAATTTGGTGCGATGTTAGTCGTTAAAATCTGTGGTGTTAGCGGCAGCACCGTTCTGATATCATAGTTGACCTCGTACACTGTATGTCGGTGTTAAGCGATTTTTCATCAAAATTTAACACTAAACCCAGTGTTTCACCACATCGTGCACAATTTTGTCATGAAAGTACACCGTTTATCTTCTGATACGACACCACTCTAATGTCGTAATTAGTTAAATCCGGTATAAATATGTGCTTCGAAGGCGCAGTCGAACTTACCGACTGAGTGCTAGTTCAATTAAAATTATAATTCATTTCGGCAAACAACTTTGGAGATATACAGACTTAAAGACTGAACCTGGAATATTTATTAACGGCATGTTAACGCCGTTCTGAGCGAATATCTCCCGAGTGGCGGTGTTAGCTAGAAACGAATTTGCGTTGCACTTGTTCGGTGGTTATTTTTCACACATTACGGTGTTGCGCATACACTGAAATATACGACTTAATGTGTGAAATTTAATCGCCCAAAATAATCATACATCAATTCGTTTGGAGTCATAGGATACACCGAATGGTGTATGAAAACTCGTATACTAATATCATTTAAATATAAGAAATTCATAAGGAATCAATAGCGTAGTGGTAGAGTGTCGGTCGTTAGGTAGGTCGTTAGGTAGGTCTCAGGTAAAATCTCAGGTAGGCTCAAAATTAATTTCGACGGAAAAACGTCCGCACTTCAAGGCGGAAGCACTCGTAAAAAAAAATAATCTCCAAATTTTTAATTTTTTTTTATGGTTATTTAAGGGTCGAAAGTGCTAAATTCGTCGATTGGAGGATTAGATAGTGAGTTCAAATCCCGGTCAACGACTTATTTTTTTATTTTTTTATTTACAGGATTTTCAAAAATAATGGAATAACTGTTTTAAATTCATTTATCGATCATTCCTAATTGCTAATTTTTAAATAATAAACAATATTTATTATGCCAATTTGACCCGCGTTTTTCATTTGGCTCTATTGACACGATAAATGCGTACAAAAATAACACACTGTAGAGTGTTAGAGTCCACTGTAGAATCCATCCTGGTGTCAAATCGGATGAACCGCAGTGTGGTGTCAACTATCAAAACACCGGACCATCAACACCAACAGGTCACACAGAGTGGGGTGAACCAGTATAGAATTCGTGAGCGGTGTTGAATTAGTGTTGAATATAACACCACATTTTTTACAGTGTAGAGAACAAGCAGACCGATAATGAGCTAATCACTCTTTAACTTTATGAGGTGAAACAAATAGCAAGTGTGTCATAAAAAATTTCGGAATGTTCTTAGGAACCATAGTAATTCCCATGCCCATGTTTTTAAATTTTTTAACCTTAGATAACGAGCATACCGATCGCGAGCTGAATACTTTACACATTTAGGAAGCGAAACAAAACGGAATTGCTGCTCGAAAAGTTGTTAAATATTATTATGAACAAAAAACCGTACGTCCACATTTTTTTTTCTCTGCCTTAGATAATAAGTAAATCCATAGTGAGCTAAATACTATTCAATCTGAAGAGAAAGACGTGGGATAATCCATGAAAAACTCCGAAAATAGTGATATGGATGTCTTTTTTTCGATGTAGCTGCATCATTGTAGATCACGTTCCGAAAATTTTCGGTTTTTCGGCTCAAAAATATTCGTGCTTTCGAATTTTATACAGTCAAAAAGAAAATCTGAAAAAATTCAGGCATTTTTTTTTTTATTTATTTGGAACCGATTTTGGTGGCGAGATAATTAAAATTCGAAAACATTCGCGATAAGGACTATCCTAGTGGTTATACACACGAATACACGGGCACGCACTGGATTACAGTGCGACCTCTCAATAAGAACGCTAAAGCGCCCAAGGGGAAGAGTTTTTCCGAGAATTCGAGTACCCCCACCAGGCGCCCATGTTTATTTAATTTTACTCGTCTTAGCTCTCTTCGGATGGGCGTTCTTATTCAGAGGTTCGGACGCGAAAAACTCGAGCTCAGAGTTCAAGTCAGAGTGGGGGAAATGCTCGAGCGAGAAATAGGGGAAGCGTTCTTATCGAGTGGGCTTTTATTGAGAGGTCGCACTGTAATAATATTTTTCATACTCACAACTCCTGATCCTCCGATGGCTTTGTTATAATATTTTTCTCTTTTATAAAATCGAACCTTTCGATTCTTTTCAATATTCGACAACTTTAGATTCCATATTAGGAATATATTTTATAATATATTTTGGAATATATTTCATATTCCATATTTTATCTCCAGCGTTCATCGTGAATGATCGACTAGTAGTGCAGCTTAAGGTGAAAGAAAAATCGTTTAACAAATCGACAATCTCCCGGCAAGAGATGTGATTCGTGTTGTTAATTTATTAGTTCAGTTCTGTTTGATGTTTAAATATTTTCGATGCAACTCTTATGACTGATTTAATATGTAGCGGGAATAACGAACGCCGATGTAGTTGTATTGCTAGACATGATGAAAATGACGATCAAATATTGTGCGTTTCCAACTGTGGAGGATAAAATCCACATTTCCGATTGCACGATTCCAATCTACTCAATATTTAAATATTTAAGTTTCATTTTTCGTATTTGATTTCATCTTTTGCGGTAGCAGTGGGAATCCATGTCTAATCTCCAGAAAAAAAAGGAAAGGACATCCTTTATATTCCGTTGATTCTTTTCAGTATTCTATTATTTTAGACTCCATATTCGAGACTGATTTCATCTCCAGCGTTCATGATGAATGAACGACTAGTAGTGCAACAGAAGGTAAAGGAAAAATTGTTTCAAAAATTGACAATCCCCCTGCAGGAGATGTGATTCGTGTTCTTTATTGAATAGTGAAGTTCTGTTGAATTTTTAAATGTTATCGATCCCGCTCTTGTGACTGATTTCATGTCTAGCGGGAATTATAATCGCCCATGTAGTTCTAGTGCTACACGTGATAAAAATTACAATCAAATCTACTACATTTCCCGCTGTACGAGATAAAATCCACATTCCCGATTGCACGATTCCGTTCTACTCAATGTTTGACTATTTACGATGCCCCTGTCGCGTGCTTGATTTTATTTCGAAGGTCTGGATTTTAAAATGTAACTATCAGATTTCTAGTGAAGACCATGGCATTACTTAATTTATGAGCTTGATTATACGTTAATGGTAAAATTAGTGGAAAGCCGTTATGAATTAGGCCAATTCCATGTTCATTGGGATTTTGATTGGGCATGGTGTTCGCCTATCTTCTATCAACTATTTAAAAACTCGTCGGACTGCACTAGATTTTTCAGTAACGGGGAAAAAAATATTAAAGCATCGCACAACAAGGAAAATGGTGCTTACAGTAGGCTAGTTCATTAAGGTAGTTGTGCCGCAAAGAGAGTTTTCTATAGAATCGGCTGAAATTTGGAATACAGTTTCATTAACGTGAAATCTAGGTGGAAAAATTATTTCAGATTTTTTTCCCGTCTGGAACGCGAAATAATCGCCCTCAAAGTTGGAACTTTTCACACGCGTTCCCCATGTTAAGTATATGGAAACCGCATATTGCTAATTTTAGTATGAAAACCGTTCTATACATTATTACAAAAAATTAGCATATGGTAGAAGGATGTGCCAGGATTGATGATAAAAAAAATCGGAATGATCTGCCGTTTAGTTTTTCGGGAATAATTAATCAAAGTTACCCGCTATCTACGGGTATAGGGCATGAACGGTCAGACTCTCTCTTGTTTTATGCGTGCTCCGCTCACCGCGCACCGCCGCACCGTCGTTTCCGCTTATTCCCCGTCAAAGGTCGCGGCACAACTACCTTAATATTGATACCTGAAGCCCCGGCGCAGCAACGGACAATTAATATATTGCATCTAATTATTATTATTATTATTACTATTATTATTGTGAAATTTTATTTTTATCATTTAGGACACTCACTAGTAATAATAATTAACGCACTTTCAAACGTTATTATTATTTTTTATTTAATTTTTGTTGAAGGCCGTGAGTTTACAAAAAATTTTCGGCTGCCATTAACAACTCAAACTGGTTTCTTCGTATTCTTTTTTTTTTTTTTTTTGTGGTACCGCCGATACCTTCTCGATGAGATTGCTCTCGGGCAGTGGATCGACGCTCGCCTCCGGTAGCTGGGTGTTCTACGACGGATACAATTTTGTATACATTCGTCAATGGTGTATCCATGAAATTCGTAAAAGTGTATTTTCACATAGAAAATACAGCACAGGGTTTGATAAGAACACAAATTTTACTGGACTAATCGAATGTACGCGTTTACATGTTCCATTTTAAAACTGCAATCTGTGTACGAATTTTGAGTGCAATAAATTGCGATAAAAATTTAAAAAGAACATAATTCATATTGAAACTTCTAACAACATTTATTTCAAATAATAATGATGTTGAAACTTGCATCGTTGGAATGCAACGAAAATAGTTTTTTTTTTAAATAAAAAAATCATTTCCGGTACTGCTAACGCTTTTCTGGTATATTTAGGCCGCAGGTCACGAAAAAAATAACGGAAAAAAAGGTTTATACGATTTATTCGACTTCCCGACAATACTGGAAATGATTAAAAAAAAAAAACCTTTTTTCGTTGCATTCCAACGATGCAAATTTCAACGTCATAAATAATAATGATGCGGAAGAGTTATTAAAACATTTGTAAAACGGCATCCATGCATACATGAGAACATTTTTGTCGCGTATGTCATACCGTATCTGGATGTTTCATTGAAGAACCGGAGGTACCAGGGTCCTTGTAAAAAATAGGAGGAATCCCGCTTCCCTCGGCCTCTCCGACAACCCCTCTACATTCTTCTTCGACCCAATTGTCGATACAATTTTGACCACTGCTTCAATCGAGTTTAAAACACAACATTACATTTTACAAGTTTTACGGTTGTATAACATTGTTATTTGTCCGTAAAGCAATAGCTTTATGAAAGACTGCACCTTTTTAGAGCGTCGTCGTGCTGCTGTTTACTTAACCCAGCCGCCCGTCCGATCGCTTCAAAACTCTGACTGAAAAAAAATGCCGTGAAAATCAGAAATATACACTTATTTTTGAAACATTTATCATTATTATTTTTCCTCGCTAGAGAATTCTCATCTAAAAACAAGTGGGAATATAAATTTTAGCCTCTTCATAGAGGAAACTTCGCCGGAGAGATAAAATAATGAAGAAGCAATGTGCAAGCTTCTAATTCATAGAGTTTATTTTACTGAATTTAACCTTATATGTTAATTGACACTATACATTTCAGTAACATAATATCATATACTCCTGAGAAATATACTAAAGCCTAAGCAGACACAAACTTTCCATTACGAATATAACCATTGTTTTTTAAAATCAATTACTTTTCACAATTGGAACCCCTGCATCAATTCCCCCCTTTTCGACCTAACATCTATACATGGTTGTCCCCTAGCCTGTTCATGTAGCATGTCAACTCGATCCTTATAAAAGAAGAAGTAAAAAAAAGTTGGGAATTGAAACGTGCACATTGACTTTTTGTAATTCTCGGAATTTCACAAATCTCCCTCTATGAGCAAGTGCTTTTCTTAATTTTGCTTCCTCGTAGAGGAACCATTGTAAAATTATGAAAATTAAGAGGGAGCAATGTGAAAGTTTCACTCTGCAACTTTTTTTCAATTGTGTATAACATATCCATATATTTTATTCCTGTATAAAATTGTAGCTGGATATCTCAAAAAGTAGAGAATTTACAATTGTCGCACACATTTTTCGACAAAATCTAAATTGCATGAAGTTTGAACCCTTTTATCGATTTCCGCTAAATTAAGTATAATCCGTCCTTCATAATAATCTATTGATGTAAAACAAACATGATTAAATTTTGCATAGTAGTTACACACACACACACACGCACGCACGCACAAGCACACGCACACGCACACACACACACACACGCACGCACGCTCGCACGCACGCACACGCGTACGCATACGCGCACGCGCACGCGCACGCACACGCACACGCACACACACACACACATACATCCGCGCACACCCACGCATACCACCGTGCAGCCACGCATGCCCACGCACACCAACACACACCCGCGTACAACCGCGCATGCACGCCCACGCGCCAACGACTTTCCGCGCAAGGCCTGCACGCGCGCGCACACACACGCACGCACACACGCACGTACGCGAACGCACATGCACACGCACACACACACACACACACACGCACGCACGCACGCACGCACGCACGCACGCACGCACGCACGCACGCACGCACGCACGCACGCACGCACGCACGCACGCACGCACGCACGCACGCACGCACGCACGCACGCACGCACGCACGCACGCACGCACGCACGCACGCACGCACGCACGCACGCACGCACGCACGCACGCACGCACGCACGCACGCACGCCCGCACGCACGCACGCACGCACACACACACACACACACACACACATACATCCGCACACACCCACGCATACCACCGTGCAGCCACGCATGCCCACTCACACCCACGCACACCCGCGTACAACCGCGCACGCACGCCCACGCGCCAACGACTTTACGCGCACAGCCTGCGCGCGCGCGCACACACACATACACACACGCACACACACACCCACGTACGCACGCACGCACACACGCACGCACGCACGTACGCAGACGCAAACGCACACGCGCACGCGCACGCACACGCACACACACACACACACACACACACACACACTCACACATACACACATACATACATCCGCACACACCCACGCATACCACCGTGCAGCCACGCATGCCCACGCACACCCACGCACACCCGCGTACAACCGCGCAGCACGCCCTCGCGCCAACGACTTTCCGCGCACAGCCTGCGTATATGCCATAGTATACGAGAAACGTCAAAAGATTCACTTACAATTCCGAGTTGGGGCAAGTTTCTTCTTCAATGTTATTGCTTTTTATGAATTCGATGAGGAACAGACGATGTCGATTAAAAAAGTTTCTTAGATATTCCATCCTTGCTTCAGGTGGCTCGCACACGTATACGAAGTCGCTGATTCGTCGAATATCGTTCCGTGAGAGGCCTTTGTCCGCATCTTCGGTGAACTCATCGACGACGTTCACTAACGCGACAATAAAACGGCCAAGAATCTCGGGAACGTTGAAAATATTCTTTTCGAATTTTTCAATATTTTTTCGAATGTACGGATACTTATCCTCGCTCATTTTTGGCAAAGGAATATTATTCGAGGAGAAGGTATGTCAAAATCTGAAATTGTCAAATTCCCGAATGACAGAAATCCCGAAAAACAAACAACGATGCATCGCAAGGGGATATCTCGATGATTTCACTTTGTACCACAGTAATTTGTTTATCAGTATTCCGCCCATTCGGGATTTAAATCGTTTGAGGTTTTGGTATACCCCCGCCTTGAGTAATATTTTGTTATCGAAAATGAGCGAGGATAAGAATTCTGATGTCCGAAATAATATTGCAAAATTCGAAAAGAATATTTTTAACGTACCCAAGATTCTTGGCCGATTTTTATCGTCGCCTTAGTCAACATCGTCGAGGAGTTGATCGAAGATGCAGACAAAGGCCTTTCGCAAGACAAAATACAACAAATCGACGAATTCGTTTACGCGTGCGAGCCACAAAAGACGAGGAGAAAATATATGAGGAACCTCTCTAAGCGACACCGTCAATTTCTCACCGAATTTATATTACGCAATAACATTGGAAAAGAAAATTGCCTGAACTCCAAATTATAAGTGATTCTTTCGACGTTTTTCGTGTACTATGGCATGACTTTGTTTCCCTATAAAGGAAGCCTTATTTCCGAGGAAAAATAATCACTTTACATTTTAAAAAATTGATCTCTGTGTTTGTAAGCATGAGAATGTATCCTTTGCGCGCGCGCGCGCGCGCGCGTGTGTGTGTGTGTGTGTGTGTGTGTGTGTGTGTGCGTGTGCGTGTGCGTGTGCGTGTGCGTGTGCGTGTGCGTGTGCGTGTGCGTGTGCGTGTGCGTGTGCGTGTGCGTGTGCGTGTGCGTGTGCGTGTGCGTGTGCGTGTGCGTGTGCGTGTGCGTGTGCGTGTGCGTGTGCGTGTGCGTGTGCGTGTGCGTGTGCGTGTGCGTGTGCGTGTGCGTGTGCGTGTGCGTGTGCGTGTGCGTGTGCGTGTGCGTGTGCGTGTGCGTGTGCGTGTGCGTGTGCGTGTGCGTGTGCGTGTGCGTGTGCGTGTGCGTGTGCGTGTGCGTGTGCGTGTGCGTGTGCGTGTGCGTGTGCGTGTGCGTGTGCGTGTGCGTGTGCGTGTGCGTGTGCGTGTGCGTGTGCGTGTGTGTGTGCGTGTGCGTGTGCGTGTGCGTGTGCGTGTGCGTGTGCGTGTGCGTGTGCGTGTGTGTGTGTGTGTGTGTGTGTGTGTGTGTGTGTGTGCGCGCGCGTGTGTGTGTGTGTGCATGCGTGCGTGCGTGCGTGCGTGCGTGTAGTAAAGCACCGATTACCACATCATATGCTGTAATTTGTATAAAAATTCTAAGTGACTCAGATTGTGTCTGCTTCAATATTTAAAAAAATGTGTGCAGTCGATGTACCTTCTGCGAATTTTGGACCACCGTATTAATTTTTCTTTTATCAATAGATTCTTCAATACACCATTAACGGGAGATTGGTATTAAATTTCTCGAAGATCGATGAAAAGGATCAAATTTTATGAAATTTCGAGTGGATAGAAAAATGTTTTTACTCGTTATAACTTCTGCAAATTTTGAGACATCGTGTTAAATTTTTTTTTTTTAAATCAATAAATTATCATTGACGGGCGGTTGATATTAAATTTAGCGGAAATCGATGCAAGGGTTCCGATTTTATGCAATTTAGAATTTTTCGAAAAATGTATGTGGCAAGTGGAAACGACCCACATTTTCAGAAATGCAGCTAGAGATTTCTACGTAAATAAAATATATGGATATGTTATACACAATTGAAAAAAAAATTGCAAAGTAAAACTTGTACATTCCTTCCACTTAATTTTCGGACTTTTACTAAGCTTCGACTATGAGCGAGCCAAAATAAAAAAAAACACTTGCTCATAGAGGAAGACTTGTGAAATTCCAAAAATAACAATGAAGCAATGGGCAAGTTTCAATTAAAAACTTTTTTTATATTGCTTCGTTGATAAAAATTGACGTGGCATGTAATTGCTAAACAAATAAGCTACGGGATAACCATGTTCAAAATTTAGGTCAAATAGAATTGGTGCAGGGGTCCAGATTGTGCAGAATAGTTCATTTAAAAAAATAATGGTCATACTTGTATAGAAAGTTTGTGTTTGCTTCAGCTGTGGTGTATTTCTTAGAAGCATGATAAGATATCATGAAACTGTGATGTGTAGTGTCAATTAACAATGAAGATTGAATGCAGTAAAATAAACTGTATACGTTAGAAACTTGCACACTGCTTCCTAATTATTTTATCTCTTTCACAATGTTTCCTCTGTGAGGAGGCTAAAATTTACAATCCAACTTGCTCGTAGATGAAAATTCGTGACCGTGATAGAAGAATGCGGATGAATATTTGAATAATAATGAGACATTAGTGCACATTTTTTATTTGCACGGCACTTATTTCAGTCAGAGTTTTAAAGCGATCGGACGCGTGGCTCGTTTGAGTGAAGAGGAGTACGATGAAGCTCTTCAAAGGTACAGTCTTCCTTAAAGCTATTGGTTTGCGGAATAGTAACAATATAATACATCTGTAAAGCGTCTAAAATGCGAAGTATATATTTTTTAAATTCGATTTCAGCAGTGGTCAAAACGATCTCGAAAATTCGGTCATCGAATAATTTAGCAGGGTTGGAAAGGCCGAGAGATGCGGGAATCCTCCAAATTCTAACAAGGACCCTAGTACCTCCGGTACTTTAATGAACTATTCATATGCGGTACGCCATACGTGACTTAAATTTCCTGATGGACGCTTAACGTATGCACCTCAACTCAGAAGTCGTATTGAATAATTGATAAATAACGATGTAAACGAGTTATTAATCATTTTGTCCTAAAACATTGAACAAATGTACATAAAAACGTTATTTTCCACAAATGAAGTGAATTCGTTGATTTTTTGAATTGCATGTGAATTTTGTAAAAATTCATTCTTATCAATTTTGTACGGAATTTGAAAGAAAATTCATGAAAAATATCAAATTTTCTACACGCTTTACGAACAAAAGTTTCACATCAGACGTGAGAAGTTTTCGGGTTGTTGAAACAACAGTTTTATGGATAGAACCTTGAAAATGAACCAAAATGGGACTTACGAGAGAGAAAAAATTGTGAAAAAATTCACACTTATTTCAAAAAATGAAGGAATTAATATGAGCTGACAGCCAAAAAAGTCTTTTCTTGATTTAGTAAACAATTTTTCTGTTTAACAAATGTTTTAATAACTTTTCCGTGTTTGAAATCAACGTTTTTAACAGTTTAAATTATATTTTTAAAAAAATTTTTATCGCAATGTACAACGCTCAAAATTCTAACCGAAACTTTCCTTTCGGTTAGAAAAATGCATGAAGTTTCCTAACGATGGAAAGTTACTGTGCTCGATAAAAAAAATAGATATTTGGATTGGTGACCACTCAGCCGTACTCTAGATGGCGCATCAAATCACTAAGCAATAGGTTATCTTTCCGGAGTGCGGGATTCCCTGTAAGATACAGTAGTGCATTAAGAAAGAGTAGCTGCGGACAGCTCTCTGGGGGACTCAAGGAATAGATTGGAACGTGGAAAATCGGGTTCGGGACTGCTATAGGGGAAGAACAGAGCGTTCGTAAAAAACACACACACACACACACACACACACACACACACACACATATGCGTTAACAAAAAATTAATGCATAATTCAGATTTTTAATTTTTAGTGAATTATAACTTATTTTATCTTTACATTTTGAAAAATACGAAATAGTTAATAGTGTAGGGTAGATTATTTAGAACGTGCCCTCCCGTTTTTACACATCCAGAATAACTCATAATGGAGATCTGAAACAAAGAAATCAAGCTCATTGTTGAGTGGTATAAGTTGTGTAGCTTTGCTTAAGCAGCGAGCGTTCCATATTACGTCAAGAATTTATTTTAAAGGAATAAAGTACCATAAATACGGTAAAATATAAAATTTAATCGGAAACCTCCTGTTGAACAATTACAACTCGGAAAATGACCTACGCTTGATTGAGGTTACACTCGTTTCGTTAAAAAACATTCATCCTTTGAACTTTGTAGACAGCACAACTGTTTTGTTATCGCTAGCAGTTGTGCATGGACATGTCCGAGGAAGCTCAAATATTGATGCGTTTCTATTTTTCTCGTCCTGAATTTTTTCTTTATTTTGATTGTATATCGCATTATAAGAAAAGAGAATATTTGATTTTCTTTGGATGCATAAACGTTTTTTTTTCTCACCACCCAAAGTGCTATTCTCCTTGAAGAGTAATCTAACACAAAAAGATTTCAGAAGGCAAAACCGGAACAAAAATATAAATTGAAAAAGAAAAGCCACGTATTTATGCACTTAACATTGGGTCGCATAACGTGCGAACTGGGGTGAAAAACGGTTTTTTTTTTCAATTATCTCGCTTATTATTAACTGAAACGGAAAAATTCTGAGCGATAATCGGGTAGCGAATTTGATTTTCTACAACTTTTATTTCTATCGATTTCACCCTAGGATCGATATTTTAGAAGTTTTAATTTAAATACGAGTGGAAAAGTGGTTTACTTCAACTATCTCGATTATTATCAACATGAACGGAAAAATGGTAGAGAACAATCACGCAGGGAATTTTATTCTCTACAACTTTAGTCGTTTAGTCCTTATCCTAATTTCACTCTAGGATCGATATTTCAGGACTTGAAATTTAAGTAGAGGTGGAAAAGTGGTTTTCTTCAATTATCCCGATCATTATCAGCTGCAACGGAAAAATGCTAAGAGACAATCACGTATGGACTTTTATTCTCTAGACCTTTGGTAATTTAAAGACGGGGTATAAAATTTTTTTATCCATTGTCGCTTATTATTTTATTGGAAGTCGCATACACGCAACAAAAAAAAGTTTTCTTCGATCAAAACTAAAAATAATAAAGTAACTATATCAGAAACAGTTTTGTTCTTGATCCATAGTACAAGATATAATATCATTTTTTATTCGAATACCGAACTATTCTCAATGCAATACTTGTTTTCCTTAGGCTCCCACTAATTTTTATATCCCGCCTTAAAATTCAAAGTCCTGAAATATCGATCCTAGGGTAAAATAGGCAAGGACCAAGATTGTAAAGAATAAAATTCCCTACGTGATAATTTTTCGGCATTTTTCCATTTAAGCTAACAATAACCAAGATAATTCGGAAAAAACCCGTTTTTCACGCCTATTCGCACATTATGCGACCCAAGTCGGTAAATATCAACCCCAGGGTAAAAATAATAGAAACCTAACAGGTGGGGAATTCAATTCCGTGCAACTGTGGTTCCTACCATTTTCACTCTTAAGTAAAAAAACAAGCGAGTTATTGGAGAAACCAAAAACCTCCCGTTAAGTCAATATGGCGGCGAAAGCAACTGAGGAGATAACCCAAGAATCGAGATTTACACTACCACCCCCCCCCCCCCCCAAACCCCTTCGACATAGGAAAATATTTTGCTATTAAGCAAAATCATACTATCCAACAAAAAACACGAATCCCATCTCCTGCAAGGAGATTCTAGATATTTGAAACGATTTTCCGTTCATCTGCAGCTGCACCACTGACCTTTCATTCAGCATGAAAGGCAGAGATGAAATCAGTCTCAAATATGGATTGTCGTGTCGTCGAATATTGAGAAAAATTGAACTGTCCGATCAGGAAGATGGATTTAATCTCGAGCAGTGAGATAAGTAGAATGTTCTCTCGTCTTCTTTCCTTTCGGTGAACAACGAGCGCTCGCGAAAATCTCAAGGAGATGAAATCAAACATGACAAGGGCATCGTAAATCTACGAATATTTGGTAAAACGGAATAGTGCAATTGGAAATGTTGATTTTATCTCCCACAGTGCGCAATGCAGGGGTTTCGATCATAATTCGCGTCACTTGTAGCGATACAAGTACACGAGCTCTCTAAATTATCGCTGGAGATTAATTCAGTTGCAGTAGCAGGATCGATAATATTTTGCTATTAAGCAAAACCATACTATTCAACAAAAAACACTAATCCCATTTCCTGCGGGGAGATTTTCGATTTTTGAAACGATTTTCCGTTTATCTGCAGCTGCACCACTGACCTTTCATTCTCCATGAAAGGCAGAGATGAAATCAGTCTCGAATATGGAATGTCGTGTCGTCGAATATTCAGAAAAATTGAACTTTCCGATCGGGATGATGGATTTCATCTCGAGCAGTGAAAGAAATAGAATGTTCTTTCGCCTTGTGTCCTTTCGGTGGACAACGAGTGCTCGCGAAATCTGCAGGGAGATGAAATCAAACATGACAAGGGCATCGTTAATCTACAAATATTTGGTAGAACCGAATGTTGCAATTGGAAATGTTGATTTCATCTCCCACAGTGCGCAATGCAGGGGATTCGATCATAATTCGCGTCACTTGTAGCGATACGAGTACACGAGCTCTCGAAATTATCGCTGGAGATTAATTCAGTTGCAATAGCAGGATCGACAATATTTTGCTATAAAACAAAACCATACTATCCAACAAAAAACACGAATCCCATCTCCTGCAAGGAGATTCTAAATTTTTGAGACGATTTTCCGTTCATCTGCAGCTGCACCACTGACCTTTCATTCGGCATGAGAGGCAGAGATGAAATCAGTCTCAAATACGGAATGTCGTGTCGTCGAATATTGAGAAAAATTGAACTGTCCGATCAGAAAAATTGATTTCATCTCGAGCAGTGTAAGAAATAGAATGTTCTTTCGCCTTTTTTTCTTTCGGTGAACAACTAGCGCTAGCGAAATCCGCAGGGAGATGAAATCAAACATGACAAGGGCATCGTAATTGTACAAATACTTGGTAGAACGGAATAGTGCAATTGAAAATGTTGATTTCATCTCCCACAGTGCGCAATGCAGGGGATTCGATTCAAATTCCCGTCACTTGTAGCTATACAAGTACACGAGCTCTCGAAATTATCGCTGAAGATTAATTCAGTTGCAGTAGCAGGATCGATAATATTTTGCTATCAAGCAAAACCATACTATCCAACAAAAAAGACCAATCCCATCTCCTGCAGGGAGACTTTCGATTTTTGAAACGATTTTCCGTTTATCTGCAGCTGCACCACTGACCTTTCATTCGGCATGAAAGGCAGAGATGAAATCAGTCTCAAATATGGAATGTCGTGTCGTCGAATATTGAGAAAAATTGAACTGTCCGATCAGAAAAATTGATTTCATCTCGAGCAGTGAATGAAATAGAATGTTCTTTCGCCTTTTTTCCTTTCGGTGAACAACGAGCGCTTGCAAAATCCGCAGGGAGATGAAATCAAACATGACAAGGGCATCGTAAATGTACAAATATTTGGTAGAACCGAATGATGCAATTGGAAATGTTGATTTCATCTCCCACAGTGCGCAATGCAGGGGATTCGATCATAATTCGCGTCACATGTAGCGATACGAGTACACGAGCTCTCGAAATTATCGCTGGAGATTAAATCAGTTGCAATAGCAGGATCGATAATATTTGGCTATTAAGCAAAACCATACTATCCAAAAAAAACACGAATCCCATCTCGTGCAAGGAGATTATAGATTTTTGAAACGATTTTTCGTTCATCTGAAGCTGTACCACTTACCGTTCATTCTGCATGAAAGGCAGAGATGAAATCAGTCTCAAATATGGAATGTCGTGTCGTCGAATATTCAGAAAAATTAAACTTTCTCATTGGGATGATGGATTCCATCTCGAGCAGTGAAAGAAGTAGAATGTTCTTTCGCCTTGTTTCCTTTCGGTGGACAACGAGCGCTCGCGAAATCCGCAGGGAGATGAAATCAAACATGACAAGGGCATCGTTAATGTACAAATACTTGGTAGAACCGAATCTTGCAATTGGAAATGTTGATTTCATCTCCCACAGTGCGCAATGCAGGGGATTCGATCATAATTCGCGTCACTTGTTGCGATACGAGTACACGAGCTCTCGAAATTATCGCTGGAGATTAATTCAGTTGCAATAGCAGGATCGACAATATTTTGCTATAAAACAAAACCATACTATACAACAAAAAACACGAATCCCATCTCGTGCAAGGAGATTTTAAATTTTTGATACTATTTTCCGTTCATCTGCAGCTGCACCACTGACCTTTCATTCGGCATGAAAGGCAGAGATGAAATCAGTCTCAAATATGGAATGTCGTGTCGTCGAATGTTGAGAAAATTTGAACTGTCCGATCAGAAAAATGGATTTTACCTCGAGCAGTGAAAGAAATAGAATGTTCTTTCGCCTTTTTAACTTTCGGTGAACAACGAGCGCTAGCGAAATCCGCAGGGAGATGAAATCAAACATGACAAGGGCATCGTAATTGTACAAATACTTGGTAGAACGGAATAGTGCAATTGAAAATGTTGATTTCATCTCCCACAGTGCGCAATGCAGGGGATTCGATTCAAATTCCCGTCACTTGTAGCTATACAAGTACACGAGCTCTCGAAATTATCGCTGAAGATTAATTCAGTTGCAGTAGCAGGATCGATAATATTTTGCTATTAAGCAAAACCATACTATCCAACTAAAAACACTAATCCCATCTCCTGCAGGGAGATTTCCGATTTTTGAAACGATTTTCCGTTTATCTGCAGCTGCACCACTGACTTTTCATTCGGCATGAAAGGCAGAGATGAAATCAGTCTCAAATATGGAATGTCGTGTCGTCGAATATTGAGAAAAATTGAACTGTCCGATCAGAAAAATAGATTTCATCTCGAGCAGTGAAAGAAATAGAATGTTCTTTCGCCTTTTTTCCTTTCGGTGAACAACGAGGGCTCGCGAAATCCGCAGGGAGATGAAATCAAACATGACAAGGGCATCGTAACCCAGATAGAAAAATGGCGGCACGGTGACACCACAGTGGCGGACGTGCCGTCCCGCCGTGTCGCCACCGTGTCACCATGTGCACCCTCTTCTGACGACACGGTGGCAGTACGACGTGCTGGGCATGCCGTGCGGACACTGGGAGTGCACAATAGCTGCTCGGCGTGCAGCCATTTGCTGCCCGCCGTGGCGTCACCGTAGCGACACTGTGACTTCATGCCGTGCTAGTAGCTCGTACGCGTGACACCACTGTAACGGCACAAACGCGGTACAGCGTGCTGCTTCAATGCTCTTCGTAACGCCAACGTAGCGGAACGGAGACGGCACGCTGTGCTGCTCGCTCTTACCACGTGACGCCACCGTAACGACACGGGGACGTTACGCCGTGCTGCTCCGAGCCTCTTCGTAACGCCACCGTAGCGACACGGTGGCTGCCCGGTGAAATGTCATACATCCCCAAAGTAGTGATGGGCGATGTTTAAAAAAACTATCGATAGCAAAATAATCGATTCATAATATAATCGATGTTTCAGAATCGATTATTTTCCAAAAACATCGATTTTGAATTGATTTTTCTAGAAGTTGAAAAAGCGCTATTTTTTTAATTTCCGTAGCCAATTATTTATCAGAAAGCTAATAAAACGAAAAAAGTCGAGGAAACAAGGAAGTTCGTAATGTTTATAAATTGATAAATAAAGTTCGAGAATAAAAATTATTATTGCTACCTTTATTGAGAATACAAACAGTATAGCAATTTTTGAATTCGTTGTCCCTGCTCGTGGATGATTTTCCTTTTCTGTAATTCCAAATTTTGATCGGCTTCCAAAATTATACCAAGAAAAAATAGTATTCATGTATCCATGTATTCTCTTCTTATAATTATCGAGTTTACCCAGATAGAAAAACGTGCCGTGAAATCGGGGAGTAGCGGCACGGGGACACCACGGTGGCGCTACGCTCCGTCCCGCTGTGTCGCCACCGTGTCGCCATGTGCACCCTCTTCTGACGACACGGTGGCAGTACGGCGTACCGCGGTACGTTGGGGCGACACCGTAGCGACACGGAGATAGCACGTCGTGCTGACGCCTAACGCCACTGTGGTGGCACAAATGCGGTACAGCGTGCTGCTTCAATGCTCTCCGTAACGCCAACGTAGCGACACGGGGACGTTACGCCGTGCTGCTCCGAGCCTCTTCGTAACGCCACCGTAGCGACACGGTGGCTGCCCGGTGAAATGTTATACATCCCCAAAGTAGTGATGGGCGATGTTTAAAAAAACTATCGATAGCAAAATAATCGATTCATAATATAATCGATGTTTCAGAATCGATCATTTTCCAAAAACATCGATTTTTAATTGATTTTTCTAGAAGTTTAAAAAGCGCTATTTTTTTAATTTCCGTAGCCAATTATTTATCAGAAAGCTAATAAAACGAAAAAAGTCGAGGAAACAAGGAAGTTCGTAATCTTTATAAATTGATAAATAAAGTTCGAGAATAAAAATTATTATTGCTACCTTTATTGAGAATACAAACAGTATAGCAATTTTTGAATTCGTTGTCCCTGCTCGTGGATGATTTTCCTTTTCTGTAATTCCAAATTTTGATCGGCTTCCAAAATTATACCAAGAAAAAATAGTATTCATGTATCCATGTATTCTCTTCTTATAATTATGGAGTTTAGTTTACGTGACAATAAGCATGCAGTACTTAAAAAATTATTTATGAATAATAATAATAACCATACCTGCATATAGAGTAATGCAATGCAAGCAAGATAAAGCTGAGGGTATACAATTTTTGACGTTTCCCAATATTGAATCGGATTTTCCAAAAGTGAAATAACGGACTGATCGAGATATTGTTTCAATTCGAGATTCAATTCATTCTCATCGTAACGGATCGTTTCATCTGGCGAGACAATTTTATCGTGAAAACGCCAAACACCACCCCTGTTTGCATTTTCGGAATTATTATTCTCGGGCATTTCTGGAATACAAACATGCTTTTCCTTTGATTTCAATTTTATGAAAAATTGGAAAAAGTATTATCTACAAAAAATCGTTACAAAAATTGTCGCAAATAAAATATCAGGAATTCACTAAATGACATTTTCAAATGTTTATTCTGGTACTTACATAATTTTCATCGTCAACTCCATCGAATATAGCCTGCATCCTCGCTTCCAGTTCATCCCTGGCTGCCATCGATTGTTCGTATCCTGATAATAACGCTAAGAACAAATATTTGATCACGCACGAAAAAACTTCCGAAAAAATCACTCCGACACGTATTGCTCTCGATTCTCGCAAGGAGTGAACAGTGAGCGTCTGAGATGTTATGAGCCTCGGTTCCCGGTCGTCGCGTGTCAGCCGAAGGAAGGGTTGTAGGCGGGAGTATGGCTTGTGCAGGGTGGGGTAACTTACCCTAGAGTCCCTGAAAAAGAGAGTCTGGCCATTGGTCTAACACATGGCCGCCGTTCTCAGTGTTAGATGTATCTATGTGTATCGATGTGTATATGTGTGTGTAGCTGGTGTAAGGCGTAAGTGTCAAGTACCAACAAAAACGAATGATCCTTGTATGCCAAGCCTCTCATTGGCGAGGAATGATTTTTCTGTCTCGGAACGTTACGACTGATCTTTCTTCGGTTTTTTTTTTTTTTTTTTTTTCTTCAACGTCCTCCGAGTAATGTAGGGTAGGGAGGATGATAAAAATAATTAGCCTGATTCAGCTCCGAATTCTGTAAATAAAAAAAAATCGAATTGTAACATTGTTCAGTCTTATAACACCAACCGTTAAGACGTGAAGAATCGGTCGATATCAGGCCCATGACAAAGTAGCGACTGTTTAAAAATTTCAGGAGAATACAAACTTATTTTTTACGAAGATCTAGAAAAACATAGACGCGATTCACCACGCCTAGCGTTAATAATGGCAAATTAATAAAATGAAAACGTGTTATATATTGGGCGAAACAAATGCCGAACGCAACCTACCCCTCACGTCGCCAGCGCCGCGCCATACGTTCCCCTTGCCGGACCCGAGTATAGGAGCAAGAGGAATAGAAGAAGAAGAGAGAGAGAGAGGTATAGTTTGTAACAAGAGAGCCGGTGCCTCGCCATCCGTAGTGGCTCATCAGCGGCTTCGTCCATATCCAAGAATTGCAATTTTGGAAAATAAAAATATAAAAAATACCAATTGTTCCTCTCCATTTTCAGACTCAGACTGGAAGGTTCGTGTTCAAATCTGAATTTTGTTAAAAATAACTTGAAAGAAGAAAAATAAATTTTTCTTCCCTCATTTTCGGTCTATGACGAAAATGTTTCCTCACGTCACCAGTACTAGATTCACAAGACAACACTAACATTCAAGAAAAAAAAAAAAGTGCGGCAAAGTATTCCCGGCTTGGAAGCACTTGAGGATTATGTGTATACTATTTTTACGACATTTAGTGAGCACGTACTCGTAACTCGAGGAAAAGTCTTTCCCAAGTCTTCGGGGGCGAAGAGGCTTGTTTCTTTCATCCTCTACTTCGTTACGGAAGAAAAAAAAAAGGTTACGCGCAAAAAATTGTAGAGAATAAAATTAACCGAAAACCCAGGGAAGGACATAGGGTCATATGACATCAACCGTTATGACGTGAAGAATCGGTCGATATCAGGCCCACGACAAAGTAGCGGCTGTTTAAAAATTTCAGGATAATATAAACTTATTTATTACGAAGCCCTAGAAAAAATTAAACGCGATTCACCATACCTAGCGTGAATAATGGCAAATTAATCAAATGAAAATGTGTTATATATTGGGCGAAACAAATGCCGAACGCAACCTGCCCCTCACGTCGCCAGCGCCGCACCATACATTCCCCTTGCCGAACACGAGTATAGGAGCAAGAGAAATAAAAGAAGAAGAGAGAGAGAGTGAGAGAGAGAGGTACAGTTTGTAACAAGAGAGCCAGTGCCTCGCCGTCTTAGCTGGTTCATCCGTAATATTCCAAAAAATTGGAATTTTGGAAAATAAAAATATAAAAAATACCAATTGTTCTTCTCTCATTTTCAGACTGAGACTGGAACGTAGATGTTCAAATCCGAGTTTTGTTAAAAATGACTTAGAAAAGAAAAAAAAAATGTCTTGCCTCATTTTCGATCTATGACGAAAATGACTGTTATCAGCTCTGAATTCTGTAAAAAAACAAAATTGGAATTGTCTAAAAAAAAAATCATCTGTTCGAGCATCGGTGGATTGTGATAATCGAATGCATATCTCGCAACGCGCTGCTTGAATTTTTTACGGTTGTAGGTTCTTTCGGAACTGGAAACCGTTTCAATTGTAACAGTTTTACGACGTCGTAAATATGATTTCGATAAACACCTTCCAACTATTCGGCAGGAGCAACCAGGGCTATCAAATTATCACGTACATATGTGTGTTTTGAAGTGAATACTTGTTATTACAATGCGACGCCGCAAAACCCAGCGCGTTACTGGCCACCGTTCAGTCCCGATCGGGTTAGAAGAAGAAGAAGAAGAAGAGAGAGAGAGAGAGAGAGGAATCATTGCACGGAAAACTTTATTTTAGTGATATCTTTGATTTTTGAGGGCACCCCAACAGTTTTCGAAATTTTCGACTCGCCATAATATATAATTCTAATCAGTCATTTTTACAATCCACATTATTTATTATTATTATTATTATTATATTATTTTTTTCTACAATTTTCTACAATTATATCTGAAATCGGAACTTCTTGGTAATTTGGCGTAGGAATGATTTTACAAGGAAGTAATCTAAAGAATCGTAATGATAAAAATATTAATGATAACTGCATATCGTAGAACGAAAGGTACCATGATAATGGTGATATTATGGGAATCTTGAAATGAACTCGAACTTGCGGAGGGGATAAGGGAACATTGGGTTTGGGTTAATAATATACAAGTCACAAGTTCAAATTGGGGTTTGGGTTTTGGGTTTCCGTATATGCACCCTGGGTTCTATCAAACTATATGTGTACTATATGTACTTTCAAAGTGAATATATTAGTAGATAGTTTTTGAAGAGTTTATTCATATTTCCTTCAAAACAATGTAGCCGCAAGTCGGTTATATAAAGTGAAATCGTTCGGATATGCTGTCTTGCTCCACCCTAATAGTCGCACCAAATGCGTTCTTCGTTGTCGATGCGAAGAACGAAAATCGTCTGTCGCCTCTTTCCTCGATGGTGCCACTGGGTCTCGGAGGGTTTTTCCCGAAAACACAATACCGGCAGTGTCATTACTTTGCGGGCCGGGACATGCTGTCTCCTAATCCTGTTTGTTTTTTCTTTCTCTTTTCGACCGGTGGATAAATCCTTCACTGGTAAGGGCGATTTGTTCACCTCTTTCGAAATATTCTTCACAACGAAAGAGGCCATAGTTAATTTTAGAGCAAGTACACAGCAAATTTCTTCATCGAAAGATCTATGGTATGATTTCAATATGATAGAATGTTGACTGCGAAAGGTTGGGTTTTTTCATGGAATTTCAGTTACGTTGGATATTTTCAGTAAAAAAATGCATTTGCCAATTTCAAAATCCATAAATGCATAGACGATGTTAAAAAAAAATTCTTGTAATATTTTCAACAAATCTCTAATGCATTTGAAAAAAAATAATACACGACTAATACACAAATTGAAAAATAGAAAAAAAATGACGTTGAACGTCGTAATTGTCAATAAAAGAACTGTCGAGAGCTAAATTATTTTAAAAACAATAATATCACCGGAAAATGATCGATTGCTCATGATAAACGTGAGTCCAAATTCCGAGGAAATCCGTTCCGAAAAATAATAGCCGCGAAATTTTCGTAAGCTGTAAATATGTTGAAAAATTAATTCGGCTTGTTTTGGTGAGATTTTTTATAGCGTCCCTAGTTAGGATGAAAAAGAAATCGAAAAATCTTGTTATTTGCGGCAACATGGACGCGATTCCGAGAAAAGCGTTCCGAGTCCTACGTCCCCCTACTCTCTGTATATATTCCGCATCAGCGACGGGACTTTGAAAGTACATATAGTACACATATAGTTTGATAGAACCCAGGGTGCATATACGGAAACCCAAAACCCAAACCCCAATTTGAACTTGTGACTTGTATATTATTAACCCAAACCCAATGTTCCCTTATCCCCTCCGCAAGTTCGAGTTCATTTCAAGATTCCCATAATATCATCATTATCATGGTACCTTTCGTTCTACGATATGCAGTTATCATTAATATTTTTATCATTACGATTCTTTAGATTACTTCCTTGTAAAATCATTCCTACGCCAAAATACCAAGAAGTTCCGATTTCAGATATAATTGTAGAAAATTGTAGAAAAAAATAATATAATAATAATAATAATAAATAATGTGGATTGTAAAAATGACTGATTAGAATTATATATTATGGCGAGTCGAAAATTTCGAAAACTGTTGGGGTGCCCTCAAAAATCAAAGATATCACTAAAATAAAGTTTTCCGTGCAATGATTCCTCTCTCTCTCTCTCTCTCTTCTTCTTCTTCTTCTTCTAACCCGATCGGGACTGAACGGTGGCCAGTAACGCGCTGGGTTTTGCGGCGTCGCATTGTAATAACAAGTATTCACTTCAAAACACACATATGTACGTGATAATTTGATAGCCCTGGTTGCTCCTGCCGAATAGTTGGAAGGTGTTTATCGAAATCATATTTACGACGTCGTAAAACTGTTACAATCGAAACGGTTCCCAGTTCCGAAAGAACCTACAACCGTAAAAAATTCAAGCAGCGCGTTGCGAGATATGCATTCGATTATCACAATCCACCGATGCTCGAACAGATGATTTTTTTTTTAGACAATTCCAATTTTGTTTTTTTACAGAATTCAGAGCTGATAACAGTCATTTTCGTCATAGATCGAAAATGAGGCAAGACATTTTTTTTTTTCTTTTCTAAGTCATTTTTAACAAAACTCGGATTTGAACATCTACGTTCCAGTCTCAGTCTGAAAATGAGAGAAGAACAATTGGTATTTTTTATATTTTTATTTTCCAAAATTCCAATTTTTTGGAATATTACGGATGAACCAGCTAAGACGGCGAGGCACTGGCTCTCTTGTTACAAACTGTACCTCTCTCTCTCACTCTCTCTCTCTTCTTCTTTTATTTCTCTTGCTCCTATACTCGTGTTCGGCAAGGGGAATGTATGGTGCGGCGCTGGCGACGTGAGGGGCAGGTTGCGTTCGGCATTTGTTTCGCCCAATATATAACACATTTTCATTTGATTAATTTGCCATTATTCACGCTAGGTATGGTGAATCGCGTTTATTTTTTTCTAGGGCTTCGTAATAAATAAGTTTATATTATCCTGAAATTTTTAAACAGCCGCTACTTTGTCGTGGGCCTGATATCGACCGATTCTTCACGTCATAACGGTTGATGTCATATGACCCTATGTCCTTCCCTGGGTTTTCGGTTAATTTTATTCTCTACAATTTTTTGCGCGTAACCTTTTTTTTTCTTCCGTAACGAAGTAGAGGATGAAAGAAACAAGCCTCTTCGTCCCCGAAGACTTGGGAAAGACTTTTCCTCGAGTTACGAGTACGTGCTCACTAAATGTCGTAAAAATAGTATATACATAATCCTCTAGTGCTTCCAAGCCGGGAATACTTTGCCGCACATGTTGTTTTTTCTTGAATCTTAGTGTTGTCTTGTGAATCTAGTGCTGGTGACGTGAGGAAACATTTTCGTCATAGACCGAAAATGAGGGAAGAAAAATTTATTTTTCTTCTTTCAAGTTATTTTTAACAAAATTCAGATTTGAACATCTATTTGAACGTCATTTTTTTTCTAGGTCTTCGTAGAAAATAAGTTTGTATTCTCCTGAAATTTTTAAACAGTCGCTACTTTGTCATGGGCCTGATATCGACCGATTCTTCACGTCTTAACGGTTGGTGTTATAAGACTGACCCGTGTTACAGAAATTCTTCCAATTTTTGCAGTATTTGCAGTATTGACAATTTGCAGTATTCACGAAATAAAGTACACAATAAATTGTGCACTGATATCGGCCATAATTTTATACAATTTATTATGTGATTCATCATGTACTCTTGGACATGATACATCACATAAACTTTTTGCCAATAAGCTGAAAAATATGAATATATTTTGTCTGGTTTCCGTATACTCCCTGGTGTATACATAATATGTACTTTCAAAGGGAATACCTTACTATATTGTTTTCGAAGGGTTTATTCATATTTCCTTAAAAACAATGTAGCCGCAATGCGGTTATATAAATTGAAATCGTTCGGATATGCTGTCTTGCTCAACCTTAATATATAAGTCGCACCAAACGCGTTCTTCGTTCTCGGTGCGAAGAACGAAAATTGTCTGTCGCCTTCTTTCCTCGGTGGTCCCACTGAGTATCGGAGGGTTTTTCCCCAAAACATAATACCGGCCTTGTCATCACTGTGCGGGCCGGGACATGCTGTCTCCTAATCCTGTTTGTTTTTTCTTTCTCTTTTCGACCAGTGGATAAATCCTTCACTGGTAAGGGCGATTTGTCCACCTCTTTCCAAATATTCTTCACAACGAAAGAGGCCACAGTTAAATTTAGAGCAACTACACAACAAATTTATCTCTCGAATTTTTTGACAAAATTCGAATTTTGTTTTTTGACAGAATTCGGAGCTGAAAATAAACAATTTCGTCATAGACCGAAAATGAGGGAAGAAAAATTTATTTTTCTTCTTTCAAGTTATTTTTAACAAAATTCAGATTTGAACACGAACCTTCCAGTCTGAGTCTGAAAATGGAGAGGAACAATTGGTATTTTTTATATTTTTATTTTCCAAAATTGCAATTCTTGGATATGGACGAAGCAGCTGATGAGCCACTACGGATGGCGAGGCACCGGCTCTCTTGTTACAAACTATACCTCTCTCTCTCTCTCTCTTCTTCTTCTATTCCTCTTGCTCCTATACTCGGGTCCGGCAAGGGGAACGTATGGCGCGGCGCTGGCGACGTGAGGGGTAGGTTGCGTTTGGCATTTGTTTCGCCCATTATATAACACGTTTTCATTTTATTAATTTGCCATTATTAACGCTAGGCGTGGTGAATCGCGTCTATGTTTTTCTAGGTCTTCGTAAAAAATAAGTTTGTATTCTCCTGAAATTTTTAAACAGTCGCTACTTTGTCATGGGCCTGATATCGACCGATTCTTCACGTCTTAAGGCCGTCCTCTAGTTTCTCGGGTCGAAAAAATCGAATCGCGAAAAGAGAAGACAGAGCAGCTCTGCGTGACTTCCAAGAAGAAGAGGAAGGCCTATTGTATGGTCCAGGCATAGCAGATTGACGGTGAGATGAAATTTTTAGTATAAATCACATGCGCGAACTTTCAAACGCGTTTTTCTCGAAACACCATTTTTCGAAACGGTAACCACGATATTTCAGAAACTATTGCACCGATCTTGTTCAAATTTATACAGCATCTTTAATATGTTATAAGCCAGCGATTGAACTAGGATTATCAGGATTGCTTCGATAGTTTTTTTCGTACGAGCGAAAAACTTAAGAAAAAATGAGTAAAAAATAGAATGTAATTTTCAAAAGTGTATGAAAAAGTCAATTTTTGTAATTTACAATTCACTCTAGTTCAATCGCTAGTCTTGAATATGAAGATTAAAATGCCGTTTGGTTTTTTGATTTCAGATAAGCAGAACAGCCGCAATCTTGGTCACCGTCAAGCACCTCTTTTACTTGATGTCTTCCTGTCGGCCACTATAACTGCTATTCTATTATATATTTCGACTTCAAAAAATTTGTAAAGCTTATTTAAATGTTGATAAAGATTATGCAAAAATAATGAGATTGATTATTTCGATGCTTTGCCCGTAAAAAAATTATTGAAAAAGCCATAAAAAAAACAGCCGAGAAACTAGAGGACGGCCTTAACGGTTGGTGTTATAAGACTGAACAATGTTACAATTCGATTTTTTTTTTTTACAGAATTCGGAGCTGAATCAGGCTAATTATTTTTATCATCCTCCCTACCCTACATTACTCGGAGGACGTTGAAGAAAAAAAAAAAAAAAAAAACCGAAGAAAGATCAGTCGTAACGTTCCGAGACAGAAAAATCATTCCTCGCCAATGAGAGGCTTGGCATACAAGGATCATTCGTTTTTGTTGGTACTTGACACTTACGCCTTACGCCAGCTACACACACACATATACACATCGATACACATAGATACATCTAACACTGAGAACGGCGGCCATGTGTTAGACCAATGGCCAGACTCTCTTTTTCAGGGACTCTAGGGTAAGTTACCCCACCCTGCACAAGCCATACTCCCGCCTACAACCCTTCCTTCGGCTGACACGCGACGACCGGGAACCGAGGCTCATAACATCTCAGACGCTCACTGTTCACTCCTTGCGAGAATCGAGAGCAATACGTGTCGGAGTGATTTTTTCGGAAGTTTTTTCGTGCGTGATCAAATATTTGTTCTTAGCGTTATTATCAGGATATAATCGAACACGCGATGGCAGCCAGAGATGAACTGGAAGCGAGGATGCAGGCTATATTCGATGGAGTTGACGATGAAAATTATGTAAGTACCAGAATAAACATTTGAAAATGTCATTTAGTGAATTCCTGATATTTTATTTGCGACAATTTTTGTAACGATTTTTTGTAGATAATACTTTTTCCAATTTTTCGTAAAATTGAAATCAAAGGAAAAGCATGTTTGTATTCCAGAAATGCCCGAGAATAATAATTCCGAAAATGCAAACAGGGGTGGTGTTTGGCGTTTTCACGATAAAATTGTCTCGCCAGATGAAACGATCCGTTACGATGAGAATGAATTGAATCTCGAATTGAAACAATATCTCGATCAGTCCGTTATTTCACTTTTGGAAAATCCGATTCAATATTGGGAAACGTCAAAAATTGTATACCCTCAGCTTTATCTTGCTTGCATTGCATTACTCTATATGCAGGTATGGTTATTATTATTATTCATAAATAATTTTTTAAGTACTGCATGCTTATTGTCACGTAAACTAAACTCGATAATTATAAGAAGAGAATACATGGATACATGAATACTATTTTTTCTTGGTATAATTTTGGAAGCCGATCAAAATTTGGAATTACAGAAAAGGAAAATCATCCACGAGCAGGGACAACGAATTCAAAAATTGCTATACTGTTTGTATTCTCAATAAAGGTAGCAATAATAATTTTTATTCTCGAACTTTATTTATCAATTTATAAAGATTACGAACTTCCTTGTTTCCTCGACTTTTTTCGTTTTATTAGCTTTCTGATAAATAATTGGCTACGGAAATTAAAAAAATAGCGCTTTTTCAACTTCTAGAAAAATCAATTAAAAATCGATGTTTTTGGAAAATAATCGATTCTGAAACATCGATTATTTTATGAATCGATTTTTTTGCTATCGATAGTTTTTTTAAACATCGCCCATCACTACTTTGGGGATGTATGACATTTCACCGGGCAGCCACCGTGTCGCTACGGTGGCGTTACGAAGAGGCTCGGAGCAGCACGGCGTAACGTCCCCGTGTCGTTACGGTGGCGTCACGTGGTAAGAGCGAGCAGCACAGCGTGCCGTCTCCGTTCCGCTACGTTGGCGTTACGAAGAGCATTGAAGCAACACGCTGTACCGCGTTTGTGCCGCTACAGTGGTGTCACGCGTATGAGCTACTGGGACGGCATGAAGTCACAGTGTCGCTACGGTGACGCCACGGCGGGCAGCGAATGGCTGCACGCCGAGCAGCTATTGTGCACTCCCAGTGTCGTCACGGCATGCCCAGCACGTCGTATTGCCACCGTGTCGTCAGAAGAGGGTGCACATGGTGACACGGTGGCGACACGGCGGGACGGCACGTCCGCCACTGTGGTGTCACCGTGCCGCCATTTTTCTATCTGGGTAGTTTACGTGACAATAAGCATGCAGTACTTAAAAAATTATTTTTGTAACGCATGCACGATTTCTGCGTTTTTTGTACCTATTAAGCGGGCGTAAAGTGACCCTTTTTTAACCGGCTCGAAAAAGCGGGCAATAATGAATTCATTATTGCCCGGTTTTTGAATAAGCGGGCTATAATGAAAATAAGCGGGCTATAATGAAAAAAGCGGGCTATAATGAAAATAAGCGGGCTATAATGAAAAAAGCGGGCTATAATGAAAATAAGCGGGCTATAATGAAAATAAGCGGGCTATAATGAAAATAAGCGGGCTATAATGAAAAAAGAGGGCTATAATGAAAATAAGCGGGCTATAATGAAAAAAGCGGGCTATAATGAAAATAAGCGGGCTATAATGAAAAAAGCGGGCTATAATGAAAATAAGCGGGCTATAATGAAAAAAGCGGGCTATAATGAAAATAAGCGGGCTATAATGAAAATAAGCGGGCTATAATGAAAATAAGCGGGCTATAATGAATCCATTATAGCCCGCTTATTTTTATTATAGCCCGCTTATTTTCATTATAGCCCGCTTTCTGAAATTCGTAAAAACGACCGTGTGCGTACATATACAATATATGATATTGTATTTCCCTGTTGAAAAAATCTATAAAACCTTATAAAACCCCATAAAAAATCCCAGAGAACCCCACAAAAAACCCATAGAACCCCAGAAAAAATAAGTATGAGGTGCCGTGTCAAAAAAGGTCACTTTACGCCCACTTATAGGCACAAAAACACAGAAATCTATACATGCATTACAAAAAATATGGTGTGCACCAAGGGCTCAGTGGACTTTTTTACCTCGTGTGTTTGCAGTACTCGTCTTCGGCTTGTACTGCAAATTCCACACTCGGTCTAAAAAAGCCCACTTTACGCCCTAGGTGCACAATATACTATTATGAATAATAATAATAACCATACCTGCATATAGAGTAATGCAATGCAAGCAAGATAAAGCTGAGGGTATACAATTTTTGACGTTTCCCAATATTGAATCGGATTTTCCAGAAGTGAAATAACGGACTGATCGAGATATTGTTTCAATTCGAGATTCAATTCATTCTCATCGTAACGGATCGTTTCATCTGGCGAGACAATTTTATCGTGAAAACGCCAAACACCACCCCTGTTTGCATTTTCGGAATTATTATTCTCGGGCATTTCTGGAATACAAACATGCTTTTCCTTTGATTTCAATTTTACGAAAAATTGGAAAAAGTATTATCTACAAAAAATCGTTACAAAAATTGTCGCAAATAAAATATCAGGAATTCACTAAATGACATTTTCAAATGTTTATTCTGGTACTTACATAATTTTCATCGTCAACTCCATCGAATATAGCCTGCATCCTCGCTTCCAGTTCATCCCTGGCTGCCATCGCGTGTTCGATTATATCCTGATAATAACGCTAAGAACAAATATTTGATCACGCACGAAAAAACTTCCGAAAAAATCACTCCGACACGTATTGCTCTCGATTCTCGCAAGGAGTGAACAGTGAGCGTCTGAGATGTTATGAGCCTCGGTTCCCGGTCGTCGCGTGTCAGCCGAAGGAAGGGTTGTAGGCGGGAGTATGGCTTGTGCAGGGTGGGGTAACTTACCCTAGAGTCCCTGAAAAAGAGAGTCTGGCCATTGGTCTAACACATGGCCGCCGTTTTCAGTGTTAGATGTATCTATGTGTATCGATGTGTATATGTGTGTGTAGCTGGTGTAAGGCGTAAGTGTCAAGTACCAACAAAAACGAATGATCCTTGTATGCCAAGCCTCTCATTGGCGAGGAATGATTTTTCTGTCTCGGAACGTTACGACTGATCTTTCTTCGGTTTTTTTTTTTTTTTTTTTTTTTTCTTCAACGTCCTCCGAGTAATGTAGGGTAGGGAGGATGATAAAAATAATTAGCCTGATTCAGCTCCGAATTCTGTAAAAAAAAAAAATCGAATTGTAACATTGTTCAGTCTTATAACACCAACCGTTAAGACGTGAAGAATCGGTCGATATCAGGCCCATGACAAAGTAGCGACTGTTTAAAAATTTCAGGAGAATACAAACTTATTTTTTACGAAGACCTAGAAAAACATAGACGCGATTCACCACGCCTAGCGTTAATAATGGCAAATTAATAAAATGAAAACGTGTTATATATTGGGCGAAACAAATGCCGAACGCAACCTACCCCTCACGTCGCCAGCGCCGCGCCATACGTTCCCCTTGCCGGACCCGAGTATAGGAGCAAGAGGAATAGAAGAAGAAGAGAGAGAGAGAGGTATAGTTTGTAACAAGAGAGCCGGTGCCTCGCCATCCGCTGTGGCTCATCAGCTGCTTCGTCCATATCCAAGAATTGCAATTTTGGAAAATAAAAATATAAAAAATACCAATTGTTCCTCTCCATTTTCAGACTCAGACTGGAAGGTTCGTGTTCAAATCTGAATTTTGTTAAAAATAACTTGAAAGAAGAAAAATAAATTTTTCTTCCCTTATTTTCGGTCTATGACGAAATTGTTTATTTTCAGCTCCGAATTCTGTCAAAAAACAAAATTCGAATTTTGTCAAAAAATTCGAGAAATAAATTTGTTGTGTAGTTGCTCTAAATTTAACTGTGGCCTCTTTCGTTGTGAAGAATATTTGGAAAGAGGTGGACAAATCGCCCTTACCAGTGAAGGATTTATCCACCGGTCGAAAAGAGAAAGAAAAAACAAACAGGATTAGGAGACAGCATGTCCCGGCCCGCACAGTGATGACAAGGCCGGTATTGTGTTTTGGGGAAAAACCCTCCGATACTCAGTGGGACCACCGAGGAAAGAAGGCGACAGACGATTTTCGTTCTTCGCACCGAGAACGAAGAACGCGTTTGGTGCGACTTATATATTAAGGTTGAGCAAGACAGCATATCCGAACGATTTCAATTTATATAACCGCATTGCGGCTACATTGTTTTTAAGGAAATATGAATAAACCCTTCGAAAACAATATAGTAAGGTATTCCCTTTGAAAGTACATATTATGTATACACCAGGGAGTATACGGAAACCAGACAAAATATATTCATATTTTTCAGCTTATTGGCAAAAAGTTTATGTGATGTATCATGTCCAAGAGTACATGATGAATCACATAATAAATTGTATAAAATTATGGCCGATATCAGTGCACAATTTATTGTGTACTTTATTTCGTGAATACTACAAATTGTCAATACTGCAAATACTGCAAAAATTGGAAGAATTTCTGTAACACGGGTCAGTCTTATAACACCAACCGGTAAGACGTGAAGAATCGGTCGATATCAGGCCCATGACAAAGTAGCGACTGTTTAAAAATTTCAGGAGAATACAAACTTATTTTCTACGAAGACCTAGAAAAAAAATGACGTTCAAATAGATGTTCAAATCTGAATTTTGTTAAAAATAACTTGAAAGAAGAAAAAAAATTTTTCTTCCCTCATTTTCGGTCTATGACGAAAATGTTTCCTCACGTCACCAGCACTAGATTCACAAGACAACACTAAGATTCAAGAAAAAACAACATGTGCGGCAAAGTATTCCCGGCTTGGAAGCACTTGAGGATTATGTGTATACTATTTTTACGACATTTAGTGAGCACGTACTCGTAACTCGAGGAAAAGTCTTTCCCAAGTCTTCGGGGACGGAGAGGCTTGTTTCTTTCATCCTCTACTTCGTTACGGAAGAAAAAAAAAAGGTTACGCGCAAAAAATTGTAGAGAATAAAATTAACCGAAAACCCAGGGAAGGACATAGGGTCATATGACATCAACCGTTATGACGTGAAGAATCGGTCGATATCAGGCCCACGACAAAGTAGCGGCTGTTTAAAAATTTCAGGATAATATAAACTTATTTATTACGAAGCCCTAGAAAAAACATAAACGCGATTCACCATACCTAGCGTGAATAATGGCAAATTAATCAAATGAAAATGTGTTATATATTGGGCGAAACAAATGCCGAACGCAACCTGCCCCTCACGTCGCCAGCGCCGCACCATACATTCCCCTTGCCGAACACGAGTATAGGAGCAAGAGAAATAAAAGAAGAAGAGAGAGAGAGTGAGAGAGAGAGGTACAGTTTGTAACAAGAGAGCCAGTGCCTCGCCGTTTTAGCTGGTTCATCCGTAATATTCCAAAAAATTGGAATTTTGGAAAATAAAAATGTAAAAAATACCAATTGTTCTTCTCTCATTTTCAGACTGAGACTGGAACGTAGATGTTCAAATCCGAGTTTTGTTGAAAATGACTCAGAAAAGAAAAAAAAAATGTCTTGCCTCATTTTCGATCTATGACGAAAATGACTGTTATCAGCTCTGAATTCTGTAAAAAAACAAAATTGGAATTGTCTAAAAAAAAAATCATCTGTTCGAGCATCGGTGGATTGTGATAATCGAATGCATATCTCGCAACGCGCTGCTTGAATTTTTTACGGTTGTAGGTTCTTTCGGAACTGGGAACCGTTTCGATTGTAACAGTTTTACGACGTCGTAAATATGATTTCGATAAACACCTTCCAACTATTCGGCAGGAGCAACCAGGGCTATCAAATTATCACGTACATATGTGTGTTTTGAAGTGAATACTTGTTATTACAATGCGACGCCGCAAAACCCAGCGCGTTACTGGCCACCGTTCAGTCCCGATCGGGTTAGAAGAAGAAGAAGAAGAGAGAGAGAGAGAGAGAGAGAGAGAGAGAGAGAGAGAGAGAGAGAGAGAGAGAGAGAGAGGAATCATTGCACGGAAAACTTTATTTTAGTGATATCTTTGATTTTTGAGGGCACCCCAACAGTTTTCGAAATTTTCGACTCGCCATAATATATAATTCTAATCAGTCATTTTTACAATCCACATTATTTATTATTATTATTATTATATTTTTTTTCTACAATTTTCTACAATTATATCTGAAATCGGAACTCCTTGGTAATTTGGCGTAGGAATGATTTTACAAGGAAGTAATCTAAAGAATCGTAATGATAAAAATATTAATGATAACTGCATATCGTAGAACGAAAGGTACCATGATAATGGTGATATTATGGGAATCTTGAAATGAACTCGAACTTGCGGAGGGGATAAGGGAACATTGGGTTTGGGTTAATAATATACAAGTCAAAAGTTCAAATTGGGGTTTGGGTTTTGGGTTTCCGTATATGCACCCTGGGTTCTATCAAACTCCATGTGTACTATATGTACTTTCAAAGTGAATATATTAGTAGATAGTTTTTGAAGAGTTTATTCATATTTCCTTCAAAACAATGTAGCCGCAAGTCGGTGTTATATAAAGTGAAATCGTTCGGATATGCTGTCTTGCTCCACCCTAATAGTCGCACCAAACGCGTTCTTCGTTGTCGATGCGAAGAACGAAAATCGTCTGTCGCCTCTTTCCTCGATGGTGCCACTGGGTCTCGAAGGGTTTTTCCCGAAAACACAATACCGGCAGTGTCATTACTTTGCGGGCCGGGACACGCTGTCTCCTAATCCTGTTTGTTTTTTCTTTCTCTTTTCGACCGGTGGATAAATCCTTCACTGGTAAGGGCGATTTGTTCACCTCTTTCGAAATATTCTTCACAACGAAAGAGGCCATAGTTAATTTTAGAGCAAGTACACAGCAAATTTCTTCATCGAAAGATCTATGGTATGATTTCAATATGATATAATGTTGACTGCGAAAGGTTGGGTTTTTTCATGGAATTTCAGTTACGTTGGATATTTTCAGTAAAAAAATGCATTTGCCAATTTCAAAATCCATAAATGCATAGACGATGTTAAAAAAAAATTCTTGTAATATTTTCAACAAATCTCTAATGCATTTGAAAAAAAATAATACACGACTAATACACAAATTGAAAAATAGAAAAAAAAATGACGTTGAACGTCGTAATTGTCAATAAAAGAACTGTCGAGAGCTAAATTATTTTAAAAACAATAATATCACCGGAAAATGATCGATTGCTCATGATAAACGTGAGTCCAAATTCCGAGGAAATCCGTTCCGAAAAATAATAGCCGCGAAATTTTCGTAAGCTGTAAATATGTTGAAAAATTAATTCGGCTTGTTTTGGTGAGATTTTTTATAGCGTCCCTAGTTAGGATGAAAAAGAAATCGAAAAATCTTGTTATTTGCGGCAACATGGACGCGATTCCGAGAAAAGCGTTCCGAGTCCTACGTCCCCCTACTCTCTGTATATATTCCGCATCAGCGACGGGACTTTGAAAGTACATATAGTACACATATAGTTTGATAGAATCCAGGGTGCATATACGGAAACCCAAAACCCAAACCCCAATTTGAACTTGTGACTTGTATATTATTAACCCAAACCCAATGTTCCCTTATCCCCTCCGCAAGTTCGAGTTCATTTCAAGATTCCCATAATATCACCATTATCATGGTACCTTTCGTTCTACGATATGCAGTTATCATTAATATTTTTATCATTACGATTCTTTAGATTACTTCCTTGTAAAATCATTCCTACGCCAAATTACCAAGAAGTTCCGATTTCAGATATAATTGTAGAAAATTGTAGAAAAAAATAATATAATAATAATAATAATAATAAATAATGTGGATTGTAAAAATGACTGATTAGAATTATATATTATGGCGAGTCGAAAATTTCGAAAACTGTTGGGGTGCCCTCAAAAATCAAAGATATCACTAAAATAAAGTTTTCCGTGCAATGATTCCTCTCTCTCTCTCTCTCTCTCTCTCTCTCTCTCTCTCTCTCTCTCTCTCTCTCTCTCTCTCTCTTCTTCTTCTTCTTCTAACCCGATCGGGACTGAACGGTGGCCAGTAACGCGCTGGGTTTTGCGGCGTCGCATTGTAATAACAAGTATTCACTTCAAAACACACATATGTACGTGATAATTTGATAGCCCTGGTTGCTCCTGCCGAATAGTTGGAAGGTGTTTATCGAAATCATATTTACGACGTCGTAAAACTGTTACAATCGAAACGGTTCCCAGTTCCGAAAGAACCTACAACCGTAAAAAATTCAAGCAGCGCGTTGCGAGATATGCATTCGATTATCACAATCCACCGATGCTCGAACAGATGATTTTTTTTTTAGACAATTCCAATTTTGTTTTTTTACAGAATTCAGAGCTGATAACAGTCATTTTCGTCATAGATCGAAAATGAGGCAAGACATTTTTTTTTTCTTTTCTGAGTCATTTTCAACAAAACTCGGATTTGAACATCTACGTTCCAGTCTCAGTCTGAAAATGAGAGAAGAACAATTGGTATTTTTTACATTTTTATTTTCCAAAATTCCAATTTTTTGGAATATTACGGATGAACCAGCTAAAACGGCGAGGCACTGGCTCTCTTGTTACAAACTGTACCTCTCTCTCTCACTCTCTCTCTCTTCTTCTTTTATTTCTCTTGCTCCTATACTCGTGTTCGGCAAGGGGAATGTATGGTGCGGCGCTGGCGACGTGAGGGGCAGGTTGCGTTCGGCATTTGTTTCGCCCAATATATAACACATTTTCATTTGATTAATTTGCCATTATTCACGCTAGGTATGGTGAATCGCGTTTATTTTTTTTCTAGGGCTTCGTAATAAATAAGTTTATATTATCGTGAAATTTTTAAACAGCCGCTACTTTGTCGTGGGCCTGATATCGACCGATTCTTCACGTCATAACGGTTGATGTCATATGACCCTATGTCCTTCCCTGGGTTTTCGGTTAATTTTATTCTCTACAATTTTTTGCGCGTAATCTTTTTTTTTTCTTCCGTAACGAAGTAGAGGATGAAAGAAACAAGCCTCTCCGTCCCCGAAGACTTGGGAAAGACTTTTCCTCGAGTTACGAGTACGTGCTCACTAAATGTCGTAAAAATAGTATACACATAATCCTGAAGTGCTTCCAAGCCGGGAATACTTTGCCGCACATGTTGTTTTTTCTTGAATCTTAGTGTTGTCTTGTGAATCTAGTGCTGGTGACGTGAGGAAACATTTTCGTCATAGACCGAAAATGAGGGAAGAAAAATTTTTTTTCTTCTTTCAAGTTATTTTTAACAAAATTCAGATTTGAACATCTATTTGAACGTCATTTTTTTTCTAGGTCTTCGTAGAAAATAAGTTTGTATTCTCCTGAAATTTTTAAACAGTCGCTACTTTGTCATGGGCCTGATATCGACCGATTCTTCACGTCTTACCGGTTGGTGTTATAAGACTGACCCGTGTTACAGAAATTCTTCCAATTTTTGCAGTATTTGCAGTATTGACAATTTGTAGTATTCACGAAATAAAGTACACAATAAATTGTGCACTGATATCGGCCATAATTTTATACAATTTATTATGTGATTCATCATGTACTCTTGGACATGATACATCACATAAACTTTTTGCCAATAAGCTGAAAAATATGAATATATTTTGTCTGGTTTCCGTATACTCCCTGGTGTATAAATAATATGTACTTTCAAAGGGAAAACCTTACTTTATTGTTTTCGAAGGGTTTATTCATATTTCCTTAAAAACAATGTAGCCGCAATGCGGTTATATAAATTGAAATCGTTCGGATATGCTGTCTTGCTCAACCTTAATATATAAGTCGCACCAAACGCGTTCTTCGTTCTCGGTGCGAAGAACGAAAATCGTCTGTCGCCTTCTTTCCTCGGTGGTCCCACTGAGTATCGGAGGGTTTTTCCCCAAAACACAATACCGGCCTTGTCATCACTGTGCGGGCCGGGACATGCTGTCTCCTAATCCTGTTTGTTTTTTCTTTCTCTTTTCGACCGGTGGATAAATCCTTCACTGGTAAGGGCGATTTGTCCACCTCTTTCCAAATATTCTTCACAACGAAAGAGGCCACAGTTAAATTTAGAGCAACTACACAACAAATTTATTTCTCGAATTTTTTGACAAAATTCGAATTTTGTTTTTTGACAGAATTCGGAGCTGAAAATAAACAATTTCGTCATAGACCGAAAATAAGGGAAGAAAAATTTATTTTTCTTCTTTCAAGTTATTTTTAACAAAATTCAGATTTGAACACGAACCTTCCAGTCTGAGTCTGAAAATGGAGAGGAACAATTGGTATTTTTTATATTTTTATTTTCCAAAATTGCAATTCTTGGATATGGACGAAGCAGCTGATGAGCCACAACGGATGGCGAGGCACCGGCTCTCTTGTTACAAACTATACCTCTCTCTCTCTCTTCTTCTTCTATTCCTCTTGCTCCTATACTCGGGTCCGGCAAGGGGAACGTATGGCGCGGCGCTGGCGACGTGAGGGGTAGGTTGCGTTCGGCATTTGTTTCGCCCAATATATAACACGTTTTCATTTTATTAATTTGCCATTATTAACGCTAGGCGTGGTGAATCGCGTCTATGTTTTTCTAGGTCTTCGTAAAAAATAAGTTTGTATTCTCCTGAAATTTTTAAACAGTCGCTACTTTGTCATGGGCCTGATATCGACCGATTCTTCACGTCTTAACGGTTGGTGTTATAAGACTGAACAATGTTACAATTCGATTTTTTTTTTTTACAGAATTCGGAGCTGAATCAGGCTAATTATTTTTATCATCCTCCCTACCCTACATTACTCGGAGGACGTTGAAGAAAAAAAAAAAAAAAAAAAAAACCGAAGAAAGATCAGTCGTAACGTTCCGAGACAGAAAAATCATTCCTCGCCAATGAGAGGCTTGGCATACAAGGATCATTCGTTTTTGTTGGTACTTGACACTTACGCCTTACACCAGCTACACACACATATACACATCGATACACATAGATACATCTAACACTGAGAACGGCGGCCATGTGTTAGACCAATGGCCAGACTCTCTTTTTCAGGGACTCTAGGGTAAGTTACCCCACCCTGCACAAGCCATACTCCCGCCTACAACCCTTCCTTCGGCTGACACGCGACGACCGGGAACCGAGGCTCATAACATCTCAGACGCTCACTGTTCACTCCTTGCGAGAATCGAGAGCAATACGTGTCGGAGTGATTTTTTCGGAAGTTTTTTCGTGCGTGATCAAATATTTGTTCTTAGCGTTATTATCAGGATATAATCGAACACGCGATGGCAGCCAGGGATGAACTGGAAGCGAGGATGCAGGCTATATTCGATGGAGTTGACGATGAAAATTATGTAAGTACCAGAATAAACATTTGAAAATGTCATTTAGTGAATTCCTGATATTTTATTTGCGACAATTTTTGTAACGATTTTTTGTAGATAATACTTTTTCCAATTTTTCGTAAAATTGAAATCAAAGGAAAAGCATGTGTGTATTCCAGAAATGCCCGAGAATAATAATTCCGAAAATGCAAACAGGGGTGGTGTTTGGCGTTTTCACGATAAACTTGTCTCGCCAGATGAAACGATCCGTTACGATGAGAATGAATTGAATCTCGAATTGAAACAATATCTCGATCAGTCCGTTATTTCACTTCTGGAAAATCCGATTCAATATTGGGAAACGTCAAAAATTGTATACCCTCAGCTTTATCTTGCTTGCATTGCATTACTCTATATGCAGGTATGGTTATTATTATTATTCATAAATAATTTTTTAAGTACTGCATGCTTATTGTCACGTAAACTAAACTCGATAATTATAAGAAGAGAATACATGGATACATGAATACTATTTTTTCTTGGTATAATTTTGGAAGCCGATCGAAATTTGGAATTACAGAAAAGGAAAATCATCCACGAGCAGGGACAACGAATTCAAAAATTGCTATACTGTTTGTATTCTCAATAAAGGTAGCAATAATAATTTTTATTCTCGAACTTTATTTATCAATTTATAAAGATTACGAACTTCCTTGTTTCCTCGACTTTTTTCGTTTTATTAGCTTTCTGATAAATAATTGGCTACGGAAATTAAAAAAATAGCGCTTTTTCAACTTCTAGAAAAATCAATTGAAAATCGATGTTTTTGGAAAATAATCGATTCTGAAACATCGATTATATTATGAATCGATTATTTTGCTATCGATAGTTTTTTTAAACATCGCCCATCACTACTTTGGGGATGTATGACATTTCACCGGGCAGCCACCGTGTCGCTACGGTGGCGTTACGAAGAGGCTCGGAGCAGCACGGCGTAACGTCCCCGTGTCGCTACGTTGGCGTTACGGAGAGCATTGAAGCAGCACGCTGTACCGCATTTGTGCCACCACAGTGGCGTTAGGCGTCAGCACGACGTGCTATCTCCGTGTCGCTACGGTGTCGCCCCAACGTACCGCGGTACGCCGTACTGCCACCGTGTCGTCAGAAGAGGGTGCACATGGCGAAACGGTGGCGACACAGCGGGACGGAGCGTAGCGCCACCGTGGTGTCCCCGTGCCGCTACTCCCCGATTTCACGGCACGTTGATCTATCTGGGAAATGTACAAATATTTGGTAGAACCGAATGTTGCAATTGGAAATGTTGATATCATCTCCCACAGTGCGCAATGCAGGGGATTCGATCATAATTCGCGTCACTTGTAGCGATACGAGTACACGAGCTCTCGAAATTATCGCTGGAGATTAAATCAGTTGGAATAGCAGGATCAGTAATATTTTTCCACTAAACAAAACCATACTATCCAACAAAAAACACGAATCTCATCTCCTGCAAGGAGATTCTAGATTTTTGAAACGATTTTTCGTTCATCTGAAGCTGTACCACTTACCGTTCATTCTGCATGAAAGGCAGAGATGAAATCAGTCTCAAATATGGAATGTCGTGTCGTCGAATATTGAGAAAAATTAAACATTCTCATCGGGATGATGGATTCCATCTCGAGCAGTGAAAGAAGTAGAATGTTCTTTCGCCTTGTTTCCTTTCGGTGGACAACGCGCGCTCGCGAAATCCGCAGGGAGGTGAAATCAAACATGACAAGGGCATCGTAAATGTACAAATACTTGGTAGAACCGAATGTTGCAATTGAAAATGTTGATTTCATCTCCCACAGCCGCAATGCAGGGGATTCGATCATAATTCGCGTCACTTGTAGCGATACGAGTACACGAGCTCTCGAAATTATCGCTGGAGATTAAATCAGTTGCAATAGCAGGATCAGTAATATTTTTCCACTAAACAAAACCATACTATCCAACAAAAAACACGAATCTCATCTCCTGCAAGGAGATTCTAGATTTTTGAAACGATTTTTCGTTCATCTGAAGCTGCACCACTTACCGTTTATTCTGCATGAAAGGCAGAGATGAAATCAGTCTCAAATATGGAATTTCGTGTCGTCGAATATTGAGAAAAATTGAACTGTCCGATCAGAAAAATTGATTTCATCTCGAGCAGTGAAATTAGTAGAATGTTGTCTCGTCTTTTTTCCTTTCGGTGAACAACGAGCGCTCGTGAAATCCGCAGGGAGATGAAATCAAACATGACGAGGGCATCGTAAATGTACAAATATTTGGTAGAACCGAATGTTGCAATTGAAAATGTTGATTTCATCTCCCACAGTGCGCAATGCAGGGGATTCGATCATAATTCGCGTCACTTGTTGCGATACGAGTACACGAGTTCTCGAAATTATCGCCGGAGATTAATTCAGTTGCAATAGCAGGATCGACCATATTTTGCTATAAAACAAAACCATACTATCCAACAAAAAACACGAATCCCATCTCGTGCAAGGAGATTTTAAATTTTTGAAACTATTTTCCGTTCATCTGAAGCTGCACCACTTACCGTTCATTCTGCATGAAAGGCAGAGATGAAATCAGTCTCGAATATGGAATGTCGTGTCGTCGAATATTGAGAAAAATAGAACTGTCCGATCAGGAAGATGGATTTCATCTCGAGCAGTGAAATAAGTAGAATGTTCTCTCGTCTTTTTTCCTTTCGGTGAACAACGAGCGCTCGCAAAATCTGCAGGGAGATGAAATCAAACATGACAAGGGCATCTTAAATGTACAAATATTTGGTAGAACCCAATGTTGCAAGTGGAAATGTTGATTTCATCTCCCTCAGTGCGCAATGCTGGGGATTCGATCATAATTCGCGTCACTTGTAGCGATACAAGTACACGAGCTCTCGAAATTATCGCTGGAGATTAATTCAGTTGCAATAGCAGAATCGATAATATTTTGCTGTAAAACAAAACCATACTATCCAACAAAAAACACGAATCCCATCTTCTGCAAGGAGATTCTAAATTTTTGAAACGATTTTCCGTTCATCTGCAGCTGCACCGCTGACCTTTCATTCGGCATGAGAGGCAGAGATGAAATCAGTCTCAAATACGGAATGTCGTGTCGTCGAATATTGAGAAAAATTGAACTGTCCGATCAGAAAAATTCATTTCATCTCGAGCAGTGAATGAAATAGAATGTTCTTTCGCCTTTTTTCCTTTCGGTGAACAACGAGCGCTCGCGAAATCCGCAGGGAGATGAAATCAAACATGACAAGGGCATCGTAAATGTACAAATATTTGGTAGAACCGAATGATGCAATTGGAAATGTTGATTTCATCTGCCACAGTGCGCAATGCAGGGGATTCGATCATAATTCGCGTCACTTGTAGCGATACGAGTACACGAGCTCTCGAAATTATCGCTGGAGATTAAATCAGTTGCAATAGCAGGATCGATAATATTTTGCTATTAAGCAAAACCATACTATTCAACAAAAAACACGAATTTCATCTCGTGCAAGGAGATTATAGATTTTTGAAACGATTTTTCGTTCATCTGAAGCTGTACCACTTACCGTTCATTCTGCATGAAAGGCAGAGATGAAATCAGTCTCAAATATGGAATGTCGTGTCGTCGAATATTGAGAAAAATTGAACTTTCTCATCGGGATGATGGATTCCATCTCGAGCAGTGAAAGAAGTAGAATGTTCTTTCGCCTTGTTTCCTTTCGGTGGACAACGAGCGCTCGCGAAATCCGCAGGGAGATGAAATTAAACATGACAAGGGCATCGTAAATGTACAAATACTTGGTAGAACCGAATCTTGCAATTGGAAATGTTGATTTCATCTCCCACAGTGCGCAATGCAGGGGATTCGATCATAATTCGCGTCACTTGTTGCGATACGAGTACACGAGCTCTCGAAATTATCGCTCGAGGTTAATTCAGTTGCAATAGCAGGATCAACAATATTTTGCTATAAAACAAAACCATACTATCCAACAAAAAACACGAATCCCATCTCGTGCAAGGAGATTTTAGATTTTTGAAACGTTTTTTCGTTCATCTGAAGGTGTACCACTTACCGTTCATTCTGCATGAAAGGCAGAGATGAAATCAATCTCGAATATGGAATGTCGTGTCGTCGAATATTGAGAAAAATAGAACTGTCCGATCAGGAAGATGGATTTCATCTCGAGCAGTGAAATAAGTAGAATGTTTTTTCGCCTTTTTTTGTTTCGGTGAACAACGAGCGCTCGCGAAATCCGCAGGGAGATGAAATCGAACATGACAAGGGCATCGTAAATTTACAAATACTTAGTATAATGGAATCGTGCTATTGCAAATTTCAATTTCATCTCCAACAGTGCGCAATGCAGGGGATTCAACAATCGAATTTTGTAAAAATTCGAAATATTCGATGGGAAGGGTGTAATTCATCTCGCGCAGTGAAAGCTGTTGGATGTTCCCTTGTCATTTTTTCGTGCGGACAGCTACGAATGCTCATTGATACAGCTAGAGGATTGAATCAAACACGACACGGGTATCGTAATTTTTAAATTATCGAGTAGAACGGAGTTTTGCACTTGGAAATGCCGATTTCATCTTCCATAGTGAGAAATGTAGGGAAATCGATCGTAATTTGCGTCAATTGTAGCGATTCAACTACATGAGCGCTCGTTATTCCTTCTGGAGAAAACACAAGTAGGAAGAGCAGGATCGATAATATCGAAGCATTTAACAGAACTGAACCTTTCAATAAACAACACGATTCCTATCTCTTGCAGGGGGATTGTAGATTTTCGAAACGATTTTTTCTTAATCTTAAGCTTTACTACTAGTCGATCGTTCACCGTTCACGCTGTAGATGAAATGCGTCTCGATTGTGGAATCGAAAAAAATTTCGTTCCTCGACATTTTCTTCATGCGTAAATTTACACAATAAAAAAAACCGTCGACGAATTAAGTGGCAACTTTATTTAAAATTTGAAATGGCTTGTCTCCGTGGTTATAGGATTTTTTCAAACTTTTATTTTTCCTCACGACTTGAATGCATAGTAAGATTCAAAATTATTCTATTTGATCGTAGTGTCACCTTTTAGCTTGTGGCAGCTTGCTAGCCGGATGCTCACAAATACGTTTTCTTATTCAGTCTTTCCCTATGAAAGTCTCTACTCAAAGACGATGAGAAATAATTTTTATACCAAAGTATGGGAAAATAATTTTTCTATTCGACTGTACCATAACCAACTTTTTCCGACTCTTGTTGCTCGAAATCATCCGTCAAAACATACAGCATACGTATTGCTGTCGTGGAATCATCTGAACATTCTCGTGGATTCATAATTTTTCTCAAAAATTAGAGTGGGTCACAATTTTCCCGTACATGGTGAGAATCACAAAGAATAAACTTTCTCGGAATCTATCGACATTTCTGGCAGTACGGAAATTGCTCGAGTGGTCGATTCTCTCATCAACCAATAGCCTTATAATTTGACAGTTTTATTGTCGGTATCGTGGTTATTAGCTTAATAGATTCCTGGCGATGCATCTTCATATTAATGAGAATATCAAAATGCCATTTTATTAATTAATAACAATTTTTATTATTATTATACGCAAAGTACGGTTAATTATTTCACACTTTTTTTTATGCACAAATTCATAATAAATTAAAGTTTTGTCAAAAAAATTTCCCGTCATTATTTGGTAAAAAGTTTTCAACGTTTGTTTTCATACTCCAAAAAATTTTTCGTTTCATTTGTTTTATCATTGCAGTTTTCATTTTTCCGTCGCGAGCTCTTTCAATTAAATACATTTTTGGAGCAATGAATGTTTATCTGCGTTCTAACAATGATTTCCAATACTTGTGAAATTATCATGAATTTTTGAATATTATTTAAAATAGCGGCTTTTCCGTATCTTTTTGCTGTATTCCTTGACAAACGTGTTTATTTAACACCAACGACAATAATCTAGGGATGGAACATGAAAAAGTCGCAAAAAGTGCAAGCCACAATTTTTTAATTTTTTTTTTACCCTCAGCTCCATGCCGATCATTATTGTCAGTGCTGAAGCAAAGGCTTCGACGATCTGGCTAATTGACTTTGCTGATTCGTTTTTTTCAAAACAATTTCAGCCGTTCCTGGCCAGATATCCCCTTGAAAATATCAAGACAAAATGTAACTTTGCGACTGGCTAAACCGGATGCAAATCTTCTGAACCGGAATCACAACCCGCCTCTACAATGAGTTTTTTTTTTTCTAATAATTCGAGACTATCCTGGGCAGATTTGCCCTTTAGAATTTCGCGAAAAAATGTTTTCGGCGACTGCCTAGAGAAGATGCAATTTTTTTTCAGTTCTCCGCCTTTTTATTATTTTTGGTCCTAAAATAAAAAGATTTTGTCGAAAAAAACATTTTTAAAAACCAACATTTGAAAAAGCCACCATCATAAATAATTACTAAATTTTTTTATCAATTTTTACTCACCATTGCGAAAAAATTATTTTCCTGCTGATTCTCGTCATTTGTTTTTATTCTCATAAGCCAGGCCATCGCGACAAGCATGAACATTGCCGCACGCCTAGCGTTTATTTGTTTCGCTCTCGCGCGTCCGTGTAGTGTTCAACGGCGTGGGTTTACGAGTGTTTTGTTTCACGAACCTCGCTACTACCGACGTCGTCCCCTCAGCTGTCTCAACCCTTTCAAATTTCTCTTCGATCGAGCGCTGATTGGTCGACGTTGGTCTACCTTGGTCGACTTTAAATCGCTAATAACTCCACATAATTTGATTTTACAAAATTTTCGAAAAGGACTTTTCTGCTCCGTTTTCGACGCTCTACCCGAATCTCATAATATGATCAGTACGTTAGTATACACTCTGTATATGTATGTATATTATATATATATACTCATGATTTATATATATATATATATATATTGAAACGTTTCGTGAAATTCCTCAATTTTACTATTGAAGGAATTCACGATTTTTTATCTGATTTATGTAATGTTATGTTGTTTTGTGTGTTCGTCTGTCGTCCCGTCGTTTCGTCCGGGCGAACAGAAGGTTCGACACGGGCCCGAGGTCAGTGACGTATTGTGTAGGAGAGAGCTTTGCCGAATCGATGTGATAATTTTTATTGGTTTTTCGAGATTGCCTCAGATTGGTTGTTATCGGTATTTCCCATTGGCCATGTATGACCTGGGGATAACGTGACCCGTCATCATAGGCGTGTAAAAGTGGGCCACTTGAAGGAAAGGAGAGCCTTAGGAAGCAAGGTCTCCTTTAGGGCACGCAAAAGTTAAATCCAGCGGCAACTGGGCAATAAGGAGTTGAACGGTTGATGAATAGGTGTGATATTAATTGGGACTGCACTATAGGATAAATGAGTCTACGATGTTAAGGAACAGTCTGCGTTCGTATGTCTGACTCGAATCGTCGTATTGTCCTCGTTCGTACGTCGGTCGTTCTAGTCTCGATTTGCTAGTTATGTGGCGCGAGACTATACGTAATGTTTCGAGACTCGGTGTGCTCTGAGACGCGACGTCTCTCTATTGTTATGCCTGTGGTTGCCCGTGTGAATGCTCGTTAGTGTTTGAGTGTGTATGCGCGTGTGTGGGTGTGATTTCTCAAGTTTCACGGTGTTTCCAATCGGGAAGCGATTGGAAACACAAAAATCAATTTTCGTTACAATTCGAAAAATTGATATCTCGTTGTCGGCTGACTGAAATCGATGCGTTTAGCCAGCGTCCTGGGAGTGGAAGGCCACTCACCTAAATTTAAATGATTTTACAAATTCTCAATGCGTTTACTCTTTGTATAGACAGATGGTCGGAAAGATTCAAGAATGATGATAATATAACACGAGGATAAGTGAAGCTTATCACTCGTGGAGGGTTTTCTCAGCAAAGCGCCTTCTCCCTTGTTCCCGCCCTCAGCCACAGTGCTGAGGGTTTTTCCGAGGAATCCGGTTCCCTACCTCGAGGTTATTTTTCTGAGATGATCACCTGGTTCACTATCCAACTTCCCGACGCAGTGCGGGGGCTTCAAGCAAACCAGGCTCCCTATCACCTGAAATCTTTTATTGAATAGGACTGAACGAGAGTTGTGATTTTCTTTGTCTTTAGAAAGACAAGCTAGTACGTTATAGTAGATTCGCCCTAAAAAGGACGAATCAACGATGATCACGAAGAGTCTTAAAAAAGTCTATTCGAGATAGTTGAAGTAGCCAGATGTCGTTCAGTTCGTAGTCCTTGATGCACGATGTAATACGAATTCGTTGAGAATCTCGTAGGGTGATGACACGAAGTGGATATCGAAAGTAGACGAAATACGTCGTAGAGAAAGAATGTCAAGAAATCGCTTGACGCGAATAATGCTCACCGATAACGTTGATCAAAATGAGGACGAGGCTTGCTCATCAGGATCTTGAATACTTTTCCATAAACAACCGGCGCCGTGATTTGATTGGTCGAAGGTTTTGTAGTAGGGCAGTTTTGCCAGGCTTATAGGGCTTTTGCACACGGCACTATGGTTACGTCATGGGCATTCTTGGAAGAATGGATTCTATTTCGGGATTTCGGAGAATCTCGAAATTATATTGAATATGGATATAAAACGGTATGACGAAATAGGCGATTATGTTTGTAACGGTTGACTGCCCAGTCTGTCCCGTTACAATATATCGTTCTATATTATATAAATATATCGCCGCCGCCGCCGCCGTGTCAAGAATGTATGGGACATTCCGTATAAAATCGACCTATCTAAAAGCCTCATATATAGGACATTTCGTCTAAAATCGACCTATCTGAAACCCCGGTATATGGGGAATTCCGTCTAAAATCGACCTTTATAAAAGCCTGATATATGGGGCATTCCGTCTAAAATCAACCTTTATAAAAGCTTGATATATGGGGAATTCCGTCTAAAATTGACCTTTCTAAAAGCCTGATATATAGGGAATTCCGTCTAAATCAACCTATCTAAAAGCCTGATAATTCTGCCTGGTAATTCTGTCTTAACTTGATATATCGATATGAATCGATATATCGATATGAATCGATATATCGATATGAATCGATATATCTATATGAATCGATATATCGATATGAATCGATATATCGATATGAATCGATATATCTATATGAATCGATATATCGATATGAATCGATATATCGATATGAATTGATGTATCGATATGAATCGATGTATCGATATGAATCGATATATCGATATGTATCGATATATCGATATGAATCGACACATCGAATATCGATAATCGAATGTCGATTTATCAAATATCGATATATCGATTTATATCGAATTTTGTTTTTGTCAATCGGCCTATCTAAAAGCTTGATATATAGGGAATTCCGTCTAAAATCGACCTATCTGAAATCTTGATATATGGAGAATTCCGTCTCAACTCGACTTATCTAAAAACCTGATATATAGGGAATTCCGTCTCAACTCAACCTCTCTAAAAGCCTGATATATGAGAAATTCGATATCAAATCGACCGTTATATATGGGTAATTTCGTCTCAATTCGACTTATCTAAATACCTAATATATGGGAAATTCCGTCTCAACTTGACCGATTTAAAAACCGGATATATGGGGAATTCCGTTTCAACTCGACCTATCTGAAAGTCTGATATTATAGGAATTCCATCTCATTTCATGTATATACATATGTTATGTATATACGAGGTCGTTTGAAAAAAAAATTTCGATTTTCCAACGGGTCACACCTAAAATAGTTAGATTAGGTAGAAAAAAAATTTATGTCAAAAGATGAGAATTTTAGGTTGAGTGGAAGATTCGCCCCGCATTTGAGTTGAAAATTTTTTTTTTCGTTTTCATCGAATTTATAATGAAAATTTTTCGATTTTCCAACGGGCCACACCTGAAATAATAAGTTTGGGTGGAAAAAAAAATTTATGTCGAAAGATGAGAATTTTAGGTTGAGTGGAAGATTCGCCCCGCATTTGAGTTGAAATTTTTTTTTTTGTTTTCATCGAATTTATAATTAAAATTTTTTGATTTTCCAACGGGCCACACCTGAAATAATTACTTTTGGTAGAAAAAAAAATTTATGTCAAAAGATGAGAATTTTAGGTTGAGTGAAAGATTCGCAGCATTTGAGTTAAAATTTTTTTTTTCTTTTCATCGAATTTATGATGAAAATTTTTCGGGGCACACCTGAAATAGTTGGTTTAGGTCGAAAAAAATGTTATGCAAACAGATGAGAATTTTAGGTTGAGTGGAAGATTTGCCGCATTTGAGTTGAACATTTTTTTTTTTCTTTTCATCGAATTTATAATGAAAATTTTTTGATTTACCAACGGGCCACACCTGAAATAATTAGTTTGGGTAGAAAAAAAATGTATGTCAAAAGATGAGAATTTCAGGTTGAGTGGAAGATTCGCCGCATTTGAATAAAAAATTTTTTTTTTCTTTTTATCGAATTTGTAATGAAATAGTAATTTTACCAGAAATTATTCACCACAAATTCGATAAAAGGAAAAAAAAAAAATTTATTACAATGCGGCGAATCTTCACTCAAACTGAAACAGAATCGTGTCAAGAATCGATAAATTGATATATCGATACGTCGAATCATGTCACGAATCGATAAGTTGCTATATCGATATACCGAATTGTGTCTAGAATTGATGAATTGATATATCGATGTATCGAACCGAGTATAAATATAACGAAATGTGTCAAAAATCGATATTTCGATATATCGAACCGTGTCAAGAATCGATATATCCATATATTGAACGGAGTCAGAAATCGATATATCTATATATTGAACCGTTTCAGTAATCGATATATCAGTATATCGATATTTCAATAAAACCCAAACTCAACCCGAACTCATATCCGAAAACTAATTAACACAAATATAAACAATTTTTTTTCTAAGCATCTTTCCAGAATGTTTTTCGTTAACAACTGACACAAACACAAGATGGGGGGTTGGCGCGCGAAGCGCGCAGGGGGGCGAAGCCCCCCTAGTATATATATATATATATATATATCCCGATGTATAGTTGTTTTCCAGGACTGCGTATTATTCCAGGACTATATTATATAAATTATGTACGTACATCCATATATATCCATTGTGACGGGATTTTTCCTACCACACTTCCTGATCGGGCATATCACCCGTACCTTTTATGCCGGACAAAAAGACTAAAGAATTGACCACAAGCAAAGGGAAAGTTCGAGTCAAAGCGTTGGGCGCCATGTACAAAGTACCGCCGGTTATGGACCGACTTTTATTTTCTTGCTTCGATAAGAATCCCGGAATTGCGTAGGGCACGAACGAACGGGTGAGGCGAGATCGAGGGCAACTCGACTAGCTCAGCTCACCTGAGGGACGAAAAGGTAGAGGGGCAGGGTCAAAGTAGAGTGACAATAACTCAGAACTCAATATTAATACCTCCTTCGAGGATTTATTCAAGATAATGCTTCAATTTCAGGTTCACAATACTTCTTCGGATGGTATCCGATACACTAAAAAAAAAGTTTGATTGTGACAACCAAAGTTTTGTTGGCGCAACAAAATTCGTTTGTTAACATGTGATCTACAATACGTTTTGTTGGCGACATGGGTATCGTTTTGTTAAACACATTTTGTTGCCGCAAGCAAACGTTTGATTGCGCTATGGAATGATTTAGTTACCTTAACCAAACAATTTTGTTGAACGGACATATATATTTTGTTGGCTCAACAAAACATTGCGGTTCGAAACGCTATATTTTATGTATGTACAACAAAGCAATTTTGTTGCAGCAACAAACATATTTTGCATACAGGGCAAATCATTTTTGTTGCAGTAATAATCGTATAGTGCATGGGGATAATCAATGCTCTCTGCTATAATATTGTTAATAAATATTTAAAAAATGTGGTTCTCTAATTAACTTCCAAAATGCTTTCTCACAGAGCACAGAGGAAGCTTTTTCCGTGAAAAAAGTTCAGAATTTCATGACAGAATGTTTTAGGCGAGGCTAAGGATCAACATAACCTCAAAAACCTTCGAGCAGATTTTTCGCGCAGATGCTTTGTTAGATTGAAAAATAACAAATGAGCCCATCTGAATGATTGTTAGACGCTTTCTCATGAAGATTTGTTAATTTTTTAGATTTTTTTAATATCACTGTTGGCTCGAAAAAATATATTATCACCATATACATGCACACTCGAAGCATTCACGCGGTCGTAGAACGATTGTTGCACACCACGCGATACCAAAGATGCTACAGTATTGCCGGCGTGACAAATTTGTTGGGCGAACGTAACGTTTGGTTGCGCCAACAAAACGTTTTATTCCGACAACTATACTGTTTGGTTAGAAGCCGATAGTGTGTCTGACGGTCACGGGTTGCGGTGTTCATGAAGTTTTTGTTACGACAACAAAACATTTTTGTTGTCGACTTTTATTTTTTTTATTGTCTGAACCAAATATACAGATGGGTCGAGGTCTTCTTATTGTATCGTTCGCCCAATCCAATAATTTTGTTTGCATTACAAAATAAAGTATGTTTTGTTTCAACAACAAACAGTTTTGGTTGTATCAATAAAATGTGATTAACAAAATTAGGACGATGTTGCCAACAAAAAGAATTATTTTTATTCATTGGTCGCAACAAAATGTTCGTCCTACGAACAAAATTATATATTGGTCGTAACAAAACGCAGGCAACAAACGAATTTTGTTGCCGTTACATTACCTTTTTTTTCAGTGTACATTTGCCAGATCCTCCTCTAATTACTCATTTCAATAAGACAAAATATGCTATAGTCACGACACGGGTAGACAATAATGCTAAACGACAATTTACCGAGGTAGTAATCATTAACCGAGGTAAGATAATTGCGCTGTAACGAATAAATGAACGAGAGACAGATAGTAAAATTATTGCGACTACATGACCGAGGTAAAGGTAGTAAGACTATTGCGAAGAAATGACCGAGGTACAGATAGTAATGCTATTGCGAATAAATGACTGAGATATTAATTGCATATTTTCGTGAATTTACCGAGGTAGTAAGAATTAACCGAGGTAGTAATAATTAACCGAGGTAGTAATACTAACCGAGGTAGTAATAATTAACCGAGGTAATATAATTGCGCTGTATCGAATAAATGAACGAGATAGAGATACTAAAATTATTGCGATTAAATGGCCGAGGTAAAGGTAGTAAAACTATTGCGAAGAAATGACCGAGGTACAGATAGTAATGCTATTGCGAATAAATGACTGAGATATTAATTGCATATTTTCGTGAATTTACCGAGGTAGTAAGAATTAACCGAGGTAGTAATAATTAACCGAGGTAGTAATATTAACCGAGGTAGTAATAATTAACCGAGGTAGCAATAATTAACCAAGGTAGTAATAATTAACCGAGGTAGTAATAACTAACCGAGATAATATAGTACGCCGACGGAATTCTATAAGAGTTGAAATAGGCATCGGAAATACGGAAAAGATGATTACTTATGGCTTACCCGGTACACGAAAAATACGATAAATTATACGAACGAAATAACGCAAAATAATTCGACGGATTTGCACGAGACTCCGGCTCCCCGCGCTTGGCGAGTATATGCCGCGAGAGAGAGAAAAGATAAACAAGCGCGGCACGCGAGAGCGTACCATTGTCTCGAGCGCGAGGCCTTGAGCCCGCAACTTGATAGAAGGAAATGCTCAATATGCGAAATAATATTTCACCGATTATTTTAATTAATTCCAGTAAATGCGCGAAGTATAATTAAAATTACTGAATAGTGACGCGCAAACTTAATTACCTAAAAAGCATAATTTATTGGGCAAAAATACGATAGGCAAAAGATTCAATAAATTCGACACTAAATTGTTCAGACCAGTTCGGAGGAATTCTCTTCTCGCCCATTTCTCTAGTCCAATTCTTCAGTCTCAATTACCCAAACTCAATTAAATACTCACAAAAACAATTCTTCACGACCACGATCGCGAGACTATCGCTATTGACCGTGGTCGCTACTCTTCAAAATTAATACATGATGGACAAGACGAGAAAAGAATTCCGAATATGAATGCAGAAATAAGCGTGAGGAGAGTTGGGCTCACCGAGTTCCTTCGTTGTCCGGTACTTGAGCACCGACCACTACTTCTGCTCCTCGCTCGATACCCGAAAAATTACGACTCATCTAATGATCCTCTATAATCGATCGACTTACCTCGGTGGCCCACTCTCTCCTCGATTCGCGCGCCCCACTCTCTCGCATCGCCCCGCCGGTGTCTCATCTCCCTACTTTCCTTAATTTTCTCGCTTTCTTCGTTGAGTGACGTGTGACGGTGACGAAGGGACCACCCCTCCCGCGACCGAAACCGTGTGCGAGCCTCTACTCGCAGCTATGATATGCTGCCCCTCAATCGCCCTCCTCCTGGGATCCCGTGGATGATTACCAGCAACGGGGGAGACCTCCCTCGCGTAATCAAAGCGTCCCTTGATTAGGTGGTGGGCCCACAATAAACGCCACCAGGAAAAACAGCACCGCGTTGCTGGCTTCGTCCCAAAGATCCCCTTAAATGAGGCGCCGAATCTCACGGTCCACGACGACTGAGGAGGAAGTAGGGGAGAGTGCAACACCAAGGTTGCGTAGTCAATCGGAGCGGGTGACGCTGTATATCGGTCCAATTCCCAATGTCTCCGTTGGCATCCCTATCTCCCACGAATAATGATGGCGAATATTCGCCTGCGTAATGAGCAAAGTATCGCTCGAACCCTCTTGGGCCAACGATGCACGGCCCGGCCACGAGCGAGATGCCCCCGCGACACGTCACCGCCACTCGCGAGTCCCAAGTTATTCCTCACCGGCGAGTGAGCTCGAGAGCGGGACACGGGATTTCACACTTTCTATGGCAGAAATAACTGCCGGTCTTACTCCAAACTATAAAATTAAATTCTTTCTATTAATTTAACGAACATTCTGCCCAATGAATTATTCGCCACGCTACAATGCAGGTACTAAACTAACAAAACAACGCAAAACTTATCCTAAAATGAGTCGAAATTCTCCGGGTGGTCTATCGAAGAGCGTCGTCGTAGGGTCGTAAACCCGACCCCATGGTCGACACCACTCCGTGCGGGTGGCGAGGCAAAATGTCACGTCACACCATATATATCCCGATGTATAGTTGGTTTCCAGGACTTCGTATTGTTCCAGGACTGTATATAAATTATGTACGTACATCCATATATATCCATATATATCCCGATGCATAGTTGTTTTCCAGGACTATATATAAATTATGTACGTACATCCATATATATCCATATACATCCCGATGTATAGTTGGCTTCCAGGACTTCGTATTATTCCAGGACTGTATATAAATTATGTACGTACATAAAAATGTCCATTTTTTATTATCTATGTACAAGCAATTTCCAGGACTGTATAAAATTATGTATGCTCATCGAAACGTATGGTTTATTACAACCAAATATTGGTGTGTTCCGGGACTGTAAGTTATATACGTACATTTAGTTTTGCGTTTTCAATAGAACAATATATTGGAATATTCCAGGACTCCATAAAATTTGTGACGGGAATCTCGCGATTCGCGTCACCTTCGGCCGATCTCACCATCCTCCACGCCGGGAGAGCCGTTGAGCGCCAGGTAATCTTTTCAATTCGACGGCGGGAATTACAAAACCCGCTAAACGTAATTTTTCCTGAACGGAACAACATAAACGGGAACGAAAAACTTAACCAAAAAAGGACGCCGGCGTGTCGGATGGCGAGAATGGTGACGGTACACTCGATTCGCTCAGGATGTAGGTTGTGGTGAGAGGGCGGGGATGGCTGGCCAACTCTCGAGTGCCTTCGAAAACGTATTTCTGAAATAATAAAACTCAACACGAAAAATACGGTATGGGGCCTTGGTTCAGGCAAATTCATTCAATTACTCTCGATAACGTACACGAAAAATCAGATCCTTTACCAAAAGCACACACAAGATAACTCATGACGAAATTAACGAGAACTGATGAACGAAGCGAGAGCGAAGGAAAGGAAAAGACACATGGTTACGAGAACAGGGACAGCATCGATAGCATAACGAGAGCTCTCAGAGCGGTGAACCACTCTGGTCGAGGGACGCGCAGCAAGTCGCTCCAAATCGATCACTCGATCGAAAAAGGTACCGTGGGAAGAGGGGACGATTACGCGCACTCGTACTTAGATCCCAAGCCCTTTCTTCTCCTTACCTCACGCATACAATAAATTCCATCACAGACAGGAAACTGGAGAAAAATTAGAGCGGTAGCACGAAACTCGAACGACGAAATATCGCTGACCAATCGATACCTGAAGAATGCCAAGGTGTTATGGCGTGGGGGGTTACTCTTTACTTCGGGGATCGTCCTCTGAGGGGTATTCTTCGGGTATGGGGAGATCCAGAACTACCTAAAACTAAGCCTAACGATAGCGATGCGATCGGGCAATCCGTGGCGGCTGGGGGGATCGCAAGCCCCGCTGACAACGACCTTCCATACGTAAACGGAACTCAAACGTAACCGCCCTTCTCCCCTCCATACCATACACATGAAGCGTCGAGGTTTCCACTCGATCCTCTATACTCTCCTCGATTACTCTCCTCAAGAAAGGCCGAATCTACCGGGTGGCTCGTTATTTTGGCCCGATCTCACGGTAACTCGGTGTCCTTTCTGTGATTGACCCCACTTGAAAACTGAAACGTACGATAACGCGAAACTGAGGCAAACGATAACGAATCCATACTCTGAATATTAAAATAACCGAATTATTCGCATATTTTCTCGTAATAGGGGGTCGGAACGACCTGTGACGCTAAAACACGAAAATTGCGTCACAAATTATGTATGTACATTCTCTGTACAATCATATACTGGAATGTACTGTATAAAATTATTTACGTTCAATTTGGACTGAAATATACATTGGACTATTCCGGGACAATATAAAATTATGAATGGACACTTTCAACTGAAATATAGATTAGACTGTACTGGGACTGTATAAAATTATGTGTGTACACTTTTTGTTAAACCATATACTATAATGTTCCGAGACTGTATATAAGCGTGTACCTATACTTCTTGTAGACTAATATATTAAAATATTCCAGGACTTAACAAAATTATGTCCATACATGTTTTCTCCAACCGTATATAGAAAAGTTCAGGGACTGTACAAGATGACGTATGCACACTTTTTGCTGAGCCATATAATGGAATATTCTGGGACTGTATAACATTGAGCATGCTCAATGTTATACAGTTATACAGCCCAATGTTATACAGTATACTATGGTATACAGCTAAAATGGATGCATCCATTTTAGCTATTAATTTCTGTAAGTTTTGAAATTTCAATATAAACATGTCAGGACCAGTACTATTTTAACGTGTCCTCGAAGTCAACGACAAATCCGTACGTGGCGTATATTCAGGCAACATTAAATAAGCATCACACCACTGTACTGCGATAACAAGAGTAAAATCGTACCGAGTGAAATGATTAAAGCATAACTCATTGATAAAAAATTTTGTGCATAATAAGGTGGATCGCGCTTTCATACGATTAAACCGTAGTCCGCCAGTTTGTCCTGAATTTACCAATAATCCTCGTGCGCAATGACTTTATTATTATCTGCCAAGACTAGTAATATTTTAACGTGTCCTGGAAGTTAACACTACATTCATATGACCGGTCCTGGAAGGTAACATAAAGTCTTGCGTAGGAGGATTATTGTTAGATTCCAGGACAAACAAGCAGATTAAGATGTTAATATTAGATGTTGCTTAAATGTACGCCTTAACTTGTCCTGGAAGGCAACGATAAATCCGTACTTGGCGTATATTCACGCAACATTTAATAAGCATCACATCACTGCACCGCGATGGCAGAAGTAAAATCGTATCGAGTGAAATAATTGAAGCATAACTCATTGATAAAAATTCGGGTGCGTAATAAGCTGAATTGCGCTCTCATATAATTAAACCGTAGTCTGCTTGTTTGTCCTGAATTTACCAATAATCCTCATGCCCAATGACTTTATTGTTATCTTCCAGGACTAGTACTATTTTAACGTGTCCTGGAAGTTAACGCTACATTCATATGACCGGTCCTGGAAGGTAACAATAAAGTCTTTGCGTTGACAGATTATTGTTAGATTCCAGGACAAACAAGCAGATTAAGCCTTGATCATTTAACTGCACGATCTAGCTCATTATGCGGCACATTTTTCATCAATCAATTATGCATTAATTGTCTCACTCAATTAAGTACTAACTACTTTTATTATCTCATTCAGTATAGTGCTATGACGCTTATTATATGTTGCTTAAATGAACGCCGTCTATATTAAAGTGTCCTGGAAGTCAACGGTAAATCCGTACGTGGCGTATATTCAGGCAACATTTAATAAGCATCACATCACTGTATCGCAATGATAGAAGTAAAATCGTACCAAGTAAAATGATAAAACATAACTCATTGATAAAAATTTGGGTGCGTAATAAGCTGGATTGCACTTTCTTATAATTGAACCGTAGTCCGCTTGTTTGTCCTGAATTTACCAATAATCCTCATGCCCAATGACTTTATTGTTATCTTCCAGGACTATTTTGAAGTGTCCTGGAAGTCAACGATAAATCCGTAGGCAGCGTATACTCAGACAGCATTAAATTATCGCACCATCGTACTGAGTGAGATTATAAAAGAATTACTGATTCACAAAAAATGTGTTGCATAAAAACTGGATTGCGCTTTAAAATGATTTAGCCTGAGACTGCTTGTTCATTCTGGAATCTATAACGATAATATTTTACGTGAATACTTGATCGTTATCTTCCAAGACCGTCACTGTTTTAACGTGTCCTGGAAGCCATTCCAGGACGATAAAGTAGATTAAGGCTTAATTAATTTAAAGCACCCACTAGCTTCTCATGCACCAGATTTTTTAGCAATCAGTTATGCTTTTATTTCCCTACTCAGTACAGAAGTATGGTTGTTATTAAATTTTGCATGAATATATATCCGCCGCCTATGTTAACGTATCCTGGAAGTCAACGGCAAATCTGTACCCGGTGTACATTCGGGCGATATTCAATAAGCACACTACACCACTGTACCGAGATAATAGAAGTACCACTGTATCGAGTGAGATAATAAATGCATAACTGTCTGATATCAATTCTGGTGCATAATAAGCTGGATCACGCTTTTAAATAATAAAGCCTCAGTCTGCTTGTTCGTCCTGAACTCGAACAGTAATCTATCTACGCAAAGACTTTATTGTTATTTTCCAGGACGGGTACTATTTTAACGTGTCCTGGAAGTGAACAGTAATTCATAGCACCGGTCCTGGAAGGTAACAATTAAGTCTCTGCGCAGAATGGTTATTGTAAGATTCCAGGACGAACAAGCAGATTTCGCCTTGATTATTTGAAAGCGCGATTCTGCTTAGTATGCATCAGCTTTTTTAGCAATCGGTTATGCTTTTATCATCTCACTGAGTACTGTGGTACTCTTATTACCTCACCCAGTACAGTGGTAGGAGGCTTGTTAAGAGTTGCGTGAATATATGTTGCCTATGAATTTACTGTTGGCTTCCAGAATACGATAAAATTCTACCTGTCCTGCAAGGTAATAATACATTCGGTGCGTAAAAAGATCATTGTCATATTCCAGAATAATCTATAAAAAATAATGCATTGAAAGACCGATAGCGATAGGTACGTCATTGGCGCGTCACTCTGGCGATCACCGAAGTTATGCAGCATCGGTCGCATTCAGTTGTAGGATCGGTGACCACTTAGCCGTGCGCTGGTTGATGCATTGAATCTCTAAACGGGAGGTCATCTTTCCAGAGTCCGGTGATTTCCTGTAGAAACATTAAACTCTGGCAAACGAGCCGACTGTATCGGCACAGATTTTCCACAGTTTCCCTGTACCCTCATGTGAAAGTCAAAACTGATACTGTAGTGGAGCTCAAACTATCTACGAATGCAATCCTGGGGGGCTTACACAAAATGGTAAATACAGTGAAGTGTGGGAACGTATCTGAGAAAAAAAGGGAAGGCTCGTAAGCACCCGAAAGCAACGTATACCTCAGAATAACAGAGATAAAAAAAATTAAAAAATTATCAACGAACGACAGTAACAATTTTTATTATTTTCTTCCCTTCGCCGACACAGCATACAAGGTAGTTTATGTATCGAGGCAAATCGTAGCTTAAAAATAATTTTTAATACATCAATTACATGTATTAGAACGATTAGTAGCCAATAACTACTTTGGCACGACCCTACAACGAAAAAGAATTATTGAAAAAAATATTGCTAAAAACGCACAGGAGTTGGATCGACCCCAAAACGAAAAAAAAATTATTGAAAAAAAATTTTGTTCAATATTTTTCGAGAAAAAAAATGCTCAGGAGAGATGGCTCGACCCAAAAACGAAAAGAAATTATTGAAAAAAATATTGCTGAATATTTTTCGAGAAAAAAAACGCACAATAGAGTTGGCTCGACCCCAAAACGAAAAAAAAATATAAAAAAAAATATTGCTGAATATTTTTCGAGAAAAAAATACGCACAGGAGAGTTGGCTTGACTCCAAAACAAGTAAAAGTTATTGAAAAAAATACTGCTGAACATTTTTCGAGAAAAAAATGCACAGGAGAGTTGGCTCGATCCCAAAACGAAAGAAATATTGCTGAATAGTTTTCGAGAAATAAACGCACAGGAGAGTTGACTCGACCCCAAAATGAAAAAAAAATTATTGAAAAAACGTTACTGAACATTTTCGAGAAAAAAAAAACGTACAGGAGTTGGTTCGACCCCAAAATGAAAAAAAATTATAAAAAAAAATATTGCTGAATATTTTTTGAGAAAAAAATACGCACAGGAGAGTTGGCTTGACTCTAAAACAAGTAAAAATTATTGGAAAAAATACTGCTGAACATTCTTCGAGAAAAAAAATGCACAGGAGAGTTGGCTCGATCCCAAAACGAAAGAAATATTGCTGAATAGTTTTCGAGAAATAAACGCACAGGAGAGTTGGCTCGACCCCAAAATGAAAAAAAAAATTATTGAAAAAACGTTACTGAACATTTTCGAGAAAAAAAAAACGTACAGGAGTTGGTTCGACCCCAAAATGAAAAAAAATTATAAAAAAAAATATTGCTGAATATTTTTTGAGAAAAAAATACGCACAGGAGAGTTGGCTTGACTCTAAAACAAGTAAAAATTATTGGAAAAAATACTGCTGAACATTCTTCGAGAAAAAAAATGCACAGGAGAGTTGGCTCGATCCCAAAACGAAAGAAATATTGCTGAATAGTTTTCGAGAAATAAACGCACAGGAGAGTTGGCTCGACCTCAAAATGAAAAAAAAAATTATTGAAAAAACGTAAATGAACATTTTCGAGAAAAAAAAACGTAAAGGAGTTGGTTCGACCCCAAAATGAAAAAAAATTATAAAAAAAATATTGCTGAATATTTTTTGAGAAAAAAATACGCACAGGAGAGTTGGCTTGACTCTAAAACAAGTAAAAATTATTGGAAAAAATACTGCTGAACATTCTTCGAGAAAAAAAATGCACAGGAGAGTTGGCTCGATCCCAAAACGAAAGAAATATTGCTGAATAGTTTTCGAGAAATAAACGCACAGGAGAGTTGGCTCGACCTCAAAACGAAAAAAAAAATTATTGAAAAAACGTAAATGAACATTTTCGAGAAAAAAAAACGTACAGGAGTTGGTTCGACCCCAAAATGAAAAAAAAATTATTGAAAAGACGTTACTGAACATTTTCGAGAAAAAAAAACGTACAGTAGAGTTGACTCGACCCCAAAACGAAAAAAAATTATAAAAAAAAATATTGCTGAATATTTTTTGAGAAAAAAATACGCACCGGAGAGTTGGCTCGACCCCAAAACGAAAAAAAATTATAAAAAAAAATATTGCTGAATATTTTTTGAGAAAAAAATACGCATAGGAGAGTTGGCTCGACCCCAAAACGAAAAAAATATTTAAAAAAATAGTGCTGAATATTTTTCGAGAAAAAAAGGCACAGGAAAGTTGGTTCGACCCTAAAATGAAAAAAGTTATTGAAAAAAATATTGCTGAATATTTTTCGAGAAAAAAATGCCCAGGACAATTGACTCGATCCCAAAACAAAAAAAAAATCTGTGAAAAAAATAATGCTGAATATTTTACGAGAAAAACAGGAGAGTGCGACGTAAAGATAATTTTTTTTTTTAATGCTGAAAATAAACTACTTTCCTCTCATTTGGGCGACCACTATCTTCCGTATGCTTTTACTATTGAGGTGTCTTAGTTTTTGATCGTTTTTTCGAGCTTCCTCGCATTGTCTATATGACGGTATTTTTTTTTCCTGAATATATTTCTCGAAAATGTATTTTATATGAAGTACTTCATTTTTTTCGACTGCACCTGATCCGTTTTTTTTCCCCTGATTTGGTTATGGATCCATGTTTTGACCATTGCAGGAGATCTTCCGCGGATATAATTCTTTTCTTGTTGCACCTTCAAGATTTGTTTGAGGGGTGGTAAACTCTCCGCTTCTATGTGCGAACCGAAACATTCGAGTACTTGGTCTTGCTCTTCTTGCGTCCAACGACGTCGCGTCAACTTTCCACCTGGCGATGCTGAAAATATTAAAAACATAAATCCGCAATGAGTATAAAAACAAAATGAAGAAACTTGCCTATTCCAATCAATAGGTATGGCCATGATAGCAATAACAGTTTTTATTATTTAAACCATGAGCCGTATTACTACAGTTCTTACTGTCTCGTTAGTTTAAAAACCGTTATTTATTTATTTAGTCCATAAATATTTTGATATTATTATTTTTGTCCCTACCCTACCCTATTGGCATTAAATTTATAAAAATGTCATTGAAAATAAAATTTTTTTATGCAAAACGTTAATGTAATAAGCTATTACTCTGTCTATGACCCATTATCCATTTATTATATATTTATAAGAGTTTCAAATAAATTCACGCGGTTCTCAGACATTTTCATACGTATGGGATAGGCTATCCTAAAAAAATATTTAATATTGCAAAGGAGATTTTATGCGTAAAACTGACAGAAGTTTTGAAAAAAATACTAGTAAAATACAACGAAAAAAATCCCCAGCCCATTGGGATCCAACATAGGGAGACATGACATCTGGTGGCCGAAAGTAAAAACAGAAAGAGGAGGAATAAGAGCAGTCAGTTAATACATGTTCCTATGGATTTGATCAATTGCAATACAATTTTTGTAAATTGCAATCATGCACCCCGCAAAATATTCGCCGCGTTGAGACAATTGACCGATTTAAAGCATGGACAAGGGCTTTAAAAATTGAGCAAATAAAGGGACAAATAAGAGTGTGTGCAAAATTGTGCACTTTGCAAAATGCATTTGACATGGAGGGCATATTTTTTTTTCTTACATTTAAAACACGCTTATAGTATATTGAACGCATCCTTTCAGCGAAAAAAATCGTCGATAAATAATAATTAAATGACACATGGAGCGAGAAGTAAGGAAATACACATCGCGCATACGCGGGGTTATAAACATCGAAAAAACTGTCGCATCTGACATCGCGAGTATATTTATCGTTTTTCATTTACACTTGGCGGATTTTTTATGTACACCATCGCGTAATATATGTAAAAAATACACTCATTATCGCGTTTAATCGTCAAAAACAGGGAGTGGGTATAACCCGATAAAATCCAAGGCTGTTAAAACTCGACGACTGCTGTCAGCTGTCAGTCAGTTCGTGTAGACGAGGCAATTTTCTATCCATGAATTTTTCGACAAATCGACCAATTCGCTCAAAAACCGATCAATCGCAGTGAATTGCGTTGGGCAGGATTTGTACCGGCCCAATCGCATATATTTTCTATATTTATTAACATTTTGGCAAAAAACTAATACTGAACATAGGGATTGTGTATATCACTGGAACTTTTCTGCGCCATATTGAATAGGCCCCGCCTACATGTTGGATCCCAATAAAATAAATACTAAAAATTTCCATATTTTTGATGGATTTTGGATCAGATATTCATTCAATAGGCCTGCAAAAATAAATTGTGGCCGATTTTTTAAAACAGCAATTTTGGGGGATAAGAAAAATTCAACATCTTATTAATAATCTCTTAATTGAGTTATTAATAATTAATAACTCTGTATTATAAAAAGTAAATTGTACTTACTACTAGAACGTCTTTTCGGTGGATTTGTATCGAGTTTACGTTTTTTTGGATTCTTCGGTCGTTCGAAACTAGATTCTGATGAATCCGGCGAAAATTCCGAGGTTACGGGAGACCTCTTACCCTTCTTTACGTTGCGCTTTAATATCGGCTTTGACGACGATTCAGGGGGTATAAGAACTTCTTTGGATACTCTCGTTATACGTTTCGATGTTGCCGTTGTAGTAAATGCTGATTCCGGTGAAGATTGATGAGAAATAGTGGCTTTTTTACGTTTTTTCGTTGAGGGCTGTGACGAACTTCTCGTTTTTCGTTTTTTCCACAATTCCACTGGAGATTTCGACTCTGAAGTAGACGCCTGCGAGATGTTCGAATCAGCATTGTCGTCCATTCTCAGCATGGAGTCATCAATTCGAGGATCTGAAAAAACGTAAGATTATATGTTCAGCATGTACGATAAAAATATCAAAGCATACATCAATTCTACAAATGTGACACAGAGATGGGCAGCAAATAATTGAGTAGTATGTGGACCACTATGGTCACCCCCACTCCTATCCCCACTCCTATCCCCTCCACTTTTCCCCCACGTCAAAGCCTCTTTCCGAGCGTGGTGGGGGTCGTGGTGGGGAGAGGTGGTGGGGGGAAAGAGTTTTGAGGTTTCGCCATAGTGGTCCGATTATTATCATTATTCAAATAATATATATATTTTTTTTTATTAATTTATATCCTCACGCCTTCTTCCCTTTCGGGGTTTTCAAGATGGCGCTCCTTCCCTCACCTCCCTTTCCATCCTTCCCTCACATCCACCTCCACCCTGGGTATCTGGTCCGGGTCAGTAACCAGACACCCAGGGCCCGTGCGGCCGCAGCCGACTTCCTATTCTGTAGCGCATTCACCATGGCACGCGTATTAGCACGTATCATGGGCCCCGGGAAACTGCGGAAAACCTGGGCCACTACAGTCGGTCCCGTGCTCGCCTCACGGCGTCGGAGCTACGTCACATCTTGACAGGAGAACGTAAACATGGACTACAGCTATATATACGTGACACACACCAGTAAATGTACTTGTGTATGCCCCATACATATATCTGGAGCTAGTCACGCCCATATTTTATTTTCTCCTGACAAGATTACGACACCGGGAATCGAACCCGGGACCTCCCGAGGCTCTGGCTAAGAGGCCAGCACGCTAGCCACCAGACCAAAGCCCCGGTTTATCATTATTCAAATAATAATAATCCATACTTTTTTTCTCTTTATTTAATTTTATATACATTTTCACTTAATTATACGTAATGCTTTTATACAATGAGAATAGGATTTATCTTTTACGGGCTGTAACAGTTTTAACTATGTGATCCAAATGATGCGTCAGTAGATTGTCAATTATCGTTGTTTTTGTACAAGTAGGTAATTCGTTATATGAATTATTCGGCGATGTTCGTTTTTGGGTAGCTCTCTCTCGTATTTTCGCACGCTTCGTGCGAATATTACGGCGTATGCAGCTCGTTGTAAAAATGGATGTTTCTGATGTTATTGCATCTACAAGAGAGTCTCTGCACTGTGTTACCTCGTTGCAAACACGACGAAGCCACGAGATATTTCTGTTTATACTGGCTTGTAATAATGACAGTATAATGAATTGCTCTTTTGTAAAACAGAATATCGGTAAAGAGCGATGTGCAGGGTCTTCTTCATCCTCTATGTTGAAATGATTTTGAAAATCGTGCCAAGAACGACCGTCCATAGTTAAACAACCATGGATATAACATTTGAAGCTAATCACAGGCCGTAACGTACCGTTCCGACAAATATCAAGGCCCACCCACACAGATTTCGTCCCCAAATTATTTAGCTTATAGGCGAACGGTAGCAGTAGCGCACGTAGATTCTTAGCACGCTTCGCAAACATCGCAGGACTTAATGATTTGTTGACAATTTAAATTCCAGATTATTGAATTTTGTGCCGCGATATTACATGGCCAAATTATTTTCACGGGCTGCGGCTATCATCTGCTGAAATAGCTGATCATCTTTTTCGAACAGTTGGACGAATCTGGCTGGTAGGAAGCACGCAAATGTGTATTCCACGTCGATGACGATACGCGTGCCCCATTTAGTTTGAACGGTTCTTATGTCGCTGATGCTGTAGTCTTTTTTGAGCTCAAGTTCCGATAACTTTTTCACAGGTAGAAACGCGGCCGTTTGTCCCACTTTGTTGATTCGTGCGAAATCCATCGTAAATATCGAGCTCGTAAAATTTTCGTGTTAAAGAGAGAAATTGCGATCTCGCTTGTATTACTGCTTTGATACTCGCAATGTCGTGTGAAAGTGCTTCTATTCGCCGCTTTAATTCGCGTCGTTTTCTCAGCATACACCTCAAATGCCAGCAAATGAAAGTTTTTAAGAGTTTTTGAAGTTTACTTCGATATCTGACCACGGTTTGATCGCGAATGATGGTCGTTCTCCAGGGTCTAACTTATATCCTGCAGTCGCCCCTCCACTAGACCTCCCCCAACTATAAAGATTACTCATTTTATTAGAAATACCAAAGACAAAAAGAAATCTGATCGTCTACATATGATACCCTATAATGATGACTCATTTCCTTCGACATAACAAAGGCAAAAAGAATTTTTTTCCTACCGATTCGAAGAATCGATGGTTTGATGCACATTCCGCTTGAAATATGATAGTCGCTAGAAGTGACTTTTGTACCCAAAGAATGCTGACTCCAAGGCGCGTGATCGCAGTTCAAGGATAGGTAGAAAAAATAAAACGTGAAAAATTTCAATGTCGATTTTATTTCTTATATTAAAATTAGATTCATTATTGCCGTACACGGGAACAACAGTTCTGTATACAGTGTAAGTTTTTATGATTAAAATTATTTGTACCACAGCCACCACCAACCGCAGAGTCCATATTGAAAACTTTGCCCCGAGGCTTATACTTTTCGCGTTTTTTTATATACGCATTATAATAATCGTTCACTGTTTTATCGTTTCGGGATAAATCATCTGAAAATACGCTTCGAAACTTATTAATACCAAAGCCAGTAGACATATAATGAAGAAACATAATGTAATACTGTCCGCAACACTGCGAATCTGGACCCTGAAGCTGAGTAGCGTTGCATCGGAAAAGCTTGCAGTTTCTTCGGAGTCGGATGAGATGCTGCGGAACGATTGGAGGGATCCCGTAGCTGTCAAAGTATCGTCCTTCTCCAGTTCGATCGACGTACATGGCGACCCAGTGGGATCCGGGTAATTTGTGGCCATCGGTATTAACGACAAAAGCTGTCGGCCACGTCCACACCTTCGGGATACGATCGGCTGGGTATACGCCTACGTGTACAAGAGTAGTCGCATCACCCTCCACAGGTGTGCTCTGCTGTGTTTCAAAATCATAAAAAATGAATAGTATTTTTTTCAAGTCTGGAGTACTACGAATCGGTTTCATGAAACACAAATGGTTATTCGGTTGATCGGATTTGCACGTTTTGCAGTACCCTACTCCGCATTTATGCTTCTCTGATTTTTCCAAAGGCCTTATTGCTCGAAAGCAGTTCCGGCATCGTTTCAGAGCTTCACAAACGCTAGGCTTTCTACGCCTCATGGTCGCGATCGGTACCTTATGTCTCTGAAAGCAGTCCTCTCCAGAAAAATCGCGATTGCACGCCTCACATCTGATTATATCGCGCGAGCGCGTATTGCACGCCTGCAGACCCCAGCATCGAGGACATTTTTTCTTTAAACATCTATGACCGAGTCGACGATAAGCCATATTACACGAGGAACAAAAATCTCTACTACCGACAGCTGCTCTGAGATTTAGAATAGGTTCGAAATGGTGTGAACGCTCGTAATACAAAATGTACAGGGTGTGGTGAATTGTGCCTACGCTGTTCAGAACACCCTGTCTACCGTCAAATAGTGGCTCCTCCCCGCGACCCAGAGTTAAAAACTCGTAAACGACAATAGCAAAGCCGTCTCGTGCCAAATAATCTTGATAGCGCGTAATCTCGTATACACCACAGCCCTCTACAGGTACGCGAACATTTGCTTCTCTCGTAAGTTCGAGTGCCGCTTGTTTTTGTACAGTCCCGTTAATTTGTCTAATACGCTGCCATTTATTATGTAGAGTACCCGACCGTATTTCACCTCGTTCTGCGTATGCTCGAGCCACCACCAGCGAGCGCGGTAAGCATAGATTGTTGGTGTTTCGGATCGAGAGAATAGATCGTTTTGCGACAGCCTCGTGTGTGAGACCTTTCCGACCGCACCCTTCGACCCCCTTGACAGCGAACATTTTTATCGTGCACGAGTCATCGATGTTCAAAGATGACGCACTTTGTGCCACGCTGCTTATTAATTTCCATATATCTTCGAATACATAATCTCGGGCCGGTCGGAAAGATAACCACACGGGCCCGTGCGGCAAGCTATTCGCTGTAAACGAAACGCCTACATAATCGCCGCCCTCGCAGGAGCTCATGATGTGCGTTAAGAGATCACGAAACGCACCGTTGAGCCAGTCCACCACGCTAACTCCAGAGACTGGCTGCCGAATTCGCAACGACGTTTAACGTCCCCGTATTTTGAAGCGCTTGAAGTACCTCGTGTAATCACCGATGATCTCAAAATGCTTTCCCGGCGGGTGTATTTCATGGAGCGGCTCGCTCCTTGCTGCACTACGTTGCCTACCTGACCCTCTTTGCAACTCTGGAAAAAGAGGCATGTATTAGATTCTAGAGCTGATTAATATGAAATTATGAAATTTTATCAATATTTGTACCTCTCGCGCATCATAGTACTGCTTAAATAGACCGATATCACCACTCAAACAAAGATGCTGACGAATACCCTGTTACAAAAGGACCCACTTACTTACATGCTGAATTAATTTTTTCATGTGTAAGAAAAATTATTTACCAGAGTCGTCATCAGTCACGAGCATTTGAAGCCAATCGTCAGCTCTTTGAAATGCTATTTCCTCGTCTCTCTCGTTCTCGATCGGATATTCCCACAGCTGATTTTCGCGATGGTCAAAAACATCATCAGGGTCAGAGGTTGGGGTTGCTCGTCGTCCAGAATGGCATAGGCCTGATGCGCCTGGTACAGCAGCGTCTGTTACCCTCTCCCTATCTATGCCCTCTGGATAAATTTATAATTTAAAATTGACGCCACACCAATTTTTAGATTTTTTTTTTGCACCTTAATTTCAACTTACGTTCGAAAATCGACGAATTAGAAAATATGTCCGAAGGATGCTCGATACTTGAAACCGTTCTCGTAGGTCGCTCATCATTCAGCTCGGTGCATGACAGGTGCTGACTCGTTGCGCTCCTCTGCTGGCATGCTAATTCCACAGCACAAGCCCCTTCTATAAGAGCTGCTTCTTCATTCGGTGATGCATCCAAGAGCTGTCAATATACTATATTAGGTGCACAACCATTAAAAATAATATCCCTCTTTTAATAGAAGTAGTGCTTTCAACTCATAATTTTTCCAGTAAGCGAACCGTGTTAAAATTTCATATAAATGTTTTTCTTACGATAATAATGTGAGGAGAGAGAAAAAGAGGAGATTGGTGAATAAGAATACATTTTTTAAATATATCATATTGAAATTCGTAAAATATTTTTTCTAACGATAACAGGCGCTCTGTACCCCTTTAATGAAAGAGAGAGAGACAGCGAGAGGTAGAGAGCGCGGAACCACGCGAAGCATAGCACAAAGAGTAGAGCTCGATAAATAACGATTATCTCTGCTGACGCAAACAGGTGCTCTGCATCGTGCTCATGAAAAAAGAGCGAGAGATGAGAGAATTGCAAAGAATGCGAAACCACGCGAAGCATGGCACAAAGAGTAGAACTCGATAAATAGGGTTTGACCATACTATCGAAATAGCAGCCGTGAAAATATTTTTTCAATACGCTTTAAGATCCATACCGCTTTAACGAAAGAGAGAGAGAGAGAGAGAGAGAAAGAGGAAATTGATCAATAAGAATACTTTTTGAATATTTCGCGTTGAAATTCGTAAAATTTTCTAACGATAACAGAAGCTCTGTATCGCTTTCATGAAAGAGAGCTAGCGAGAGGTAGAGAGAGAGAGAGAGAGAGAGAGAGAGAGAGAGAGAGAGAGAGAGAGAGAGAGAGAGAGAGAGAGAGAGAGAGAGAGAGAGAGCTCGGGACCACGGGAAGCATGGCACAAAGAGAAGAGCTCGATAAATAAGGCTTGCCCGTGCTAGCGTAATAACGGCATCGTGAAAAAAATTTCAATACGTGCTGGCGTAATAATGGCGTCGTGAAAAAATTTTTCAATACAGTTTAAGTATTACAAATATACATGATTATTTTTTATGATAGAACAGAACTTACTTCTGATTTCATCGACAATACCGCGGACACATGGCGCGTTTTCCAATCCTCGACGCTGCAGCTCTTCGAACACACACGCTAGCACTTGTTGACCATTTAGTATGCCTCTGTTGTAGGCTGCCGCTATGATTCGCAAGGGCGCCCACCATACAATATATTTTAGGCGTCTTATAAGTCTATCGCCCGATAATTGATTTAATTCGTTGCACCATTGCTCGTTACACCGACGACGAAGCTGAGAGCTATGTAATATGGCCAAGCGCAAAAGATTTAATATACACTCGCGATGTGCTCGATCTGCCATGATTGATAACGATACGTGATAATACCCTGCTGGATTGAGACTGATTAACATTGCATCTTGTTCTTTCCATATAAATACTTAGCGCTAGCGCTAGCCTTCTGAGCGAGTTTACTCATTTACTTAAATTGCAGCGCCATCAAAAATCGATGCCCCTTGCGACACAAAAATATGCATGATGAGGTATCAAGATATCAAGATATCCAGATTTCAAGATCTCGCCACATATGTATATAAGCATTCCAAATGCTCTTATTGTTTCAATGTAACATGATATAGCGAGACTCTGATCAAATTTTTTAAACAGCGACTTCTTCGAAAAGCGCAACGAAGTGGAGATCGCTTAGCTTTGATATGCATTTTAAAACTTAATATCATTTTTCAAAAAATATACTTTTACAAACGAGAAATAAGTAGGTGGTCTCAATAATTTTCATAAGTCTTAATGGGTCTTGAGGCCTAAATATATTAAAGTTATATTACTATAAAGAGCAATGAGCAAAGAAGGCATGCAGTCTGCTGATGCTCCGCTGATGGTGCGTTTCACGCACCTTGAGAAATCGAGAAATCTCGTAGTGTTATACCCGAATACTCGGTGTACATCGAAAAATATAAAAAAGCCCGCTATTGCTGCGATAAAAAGATTCGAGGCATGGAAAAAGATATGCATCAGAAAAAGAGAGAGAGAAAGAGATAGATAGATAGATAGAACCGGATTTATTGTACCGCAGCAATAATGCCGGAGCGTACAAAGGATCGAAGAGAAGAAGATACATGTATATAATAAAAGTATGAATAACGTGGATAGAGCGTACCAGATCGAGAAATTACAATATAGACATATAAATAAATACAAATAAATATAAATATATATACAAAAATAAATATAGAAAATAATGAACAAGAGAGAGTAACAAAGCACAGATACATTCCGTAGAGAGAGAGAGAGAGAGAGAGAGAGAGAGAGAGAGAGAGAGAGAGAGAGAGAGAGAGAGAGAGAGAGAGAGAGAGAGAGAGAGAGAGAGAGAAAGAGAGAGAGAGAAAGAGAGACAGAGTTAGCGAATAGCCGCACAAAGAGGAGAGCTCGATAACTATATGCTCGTGATCTCAGCCGTACCTCTTTGCTGACCCTCGAGCTCATATCTCTCTCCAATATTTTTTTCTTCAAGTCCGATTAAATTTTCTTACATACCTCTAATAGGTCTTATATCATTTTCATGAATCATTCTGATATTGATACTCGGTTTTCGTCAAAACAAAGTAAACTTTGGCGTGCGAAAACTAGCTGTCATCCTCTATTCCAAAGAATATGACTTATGGATTTGGCTTGCAAATTTTTTATAAAATATTATTCTTATGCATATGCTGCTCTTCGAAAGAAAGGGTTGTATATATAGTTCAGCAGTTTAGCATATATATATATATATGCTGAACTACGGTGCTCGCGAAAGACGCGAAATAAAAAAGATGCTGCATAGGCTAAACAGACAGTCGTGTCTCCGGGGGTCAGTTTACTCTTATATTAATTACAAAGGGGTTCATTTACACGGACCACGTGCATTTTTGCGGGCCATGCATTTCTTGACGATCGCACCTTTAATACAGCCATAGCATCTTCTCTGCTGCTGTATATTATAGTACGCAGACTTCAGTCACTATTAAGCAGGCAAAGAATTAAGATCGCGAGCGAGAAATTTTATTTCAAATTTAAAAAAAAAATGTATCCGCGATACAAAGAGGCACTTCCGTCGGGCGCGTTTTGGTGTCGTGTGGTGGGGGTGCTGAGCGAACAATTTATAGCCATACGTACCGCCGAAATGGTGGATACGTATGAGCAATTGGCCCAGTTGTTGTGCGATTTTTATATCGCACAACAAAAAGGCGCTCGTATGACGGCCAATGATGTGGTGGCGGGCGCGTCATGCGTTGCACGGTGCGACGCGATAATGTTACGCGGGGAGATAATTTCTTCCGATGACGCCGGATTCACGGAGGTACGCCTCATCGACGAGGGGCACAGAGAATATTTCGAGGTCGCGGACCTATACCAGCCGGAACCGTTGTTCGCCATGCTACCACCCCAGTGCGTGGTATGTCGATTGATGGGTCTGGCTGGCGTGGACAACGCAGGCATCATCACCCTTTTGGAGAACCTGTGTCTCGGCGAGCCCCTCATGGAGGCTCGCATGGTGTACCGTAGTCACGATACACCATGTATACGCCTGCGGGGCCCTGATCGTCGGGATGTAGGGGGCATTTTGATAGATGCCCTCGGTGACAACATACCCTACGATCGGGGGTACCCCGATGAAGGGTTCGCCGAGGACGAAGAGGGTGGTGACGCGTAGCGCGTCCACTTGTGTGTGTGTGTGTGTGTGTGTGTGTGTGTGTGTGTGTGTGTGTGTGTGTGTGTGTGTGTGTGTGTGTGTGTGTGTGTGTGTGTGTGTGTGTGTGTGTGTGTGTGTGTGTGTGTGTGTGTGTGTGTGTGTGTGTGTCTCAGGGCATCGGCTGTAGGCGTCATCGGAGCGGCGTAAGGATCTCCCCACAGACACGTAAGTTTTTCATATTTATTAATAAATAACGATAAAAATAAAAAATTATGAATTATTATTATTATTATTTAAATAATAATAATAATCGGGCCGCTTTGGCGAGGCCCTCAGAACTCTTTCCCCCCACCACCTCTCCCAAGAGAGAGAGAGAGATAGAGAGAGAGAGAGAAAATAATAAACATGAATAATAATAATAATAATCGCACCACTCTGGCGAAACCTCAAAACTCTTTCCCCCCACCACCTCTCCCCACCACGACCCTCACCACGCTCGGAAAGAGGCTCCGACGTGGGGGAAAAGTGGAGGGGATAGGAGTGGGGATAGGAGTGGGGGTGGCCATAGTGGTCCACGTACTACTTAATTGTAATTAATTTTAATCATATGACAGTTTCTTCGAGTGATATGCATCTGAAAATTTGCCATTAAAATTTCGCCTAACTATAAATATGCTAGTGCAATTAAAGGTAATAATAACCTGTCATGTCATTTTCTTCGTATGTCGTCTCTTGATCAGTAGGGGTCGATGTGTTAATTTCGCTGGCGTTCGAAGCATTTAGCCCTTGAGCTTTTTCCAGAACTTTCGACATATCGAGTATATCGACTGCTGCGACTGGTTGTCGATAGATTTTGCAATGGATACTCTCGTCATGCCCCATGAAATTCGCGACTTGAGTTATCTGAGTATTGGTTAGTTCCAAAGCAACGCAGCGAGTAGCTATGTGCTTCCTGAAGTTCGTGCCTCTTAAGGATGAAGCGTTATCTGCTTTGCATTCAACCGAGAATTGCCGCATCAACGGACATGCCCTCAAATACTTGAATCGGCTTGGATCAGTGCTCGCGATACCGAAGACATATGGATTCGTATCCGGGACTTCAGCTTCAACGCGGTGATCGAGTATTAATTGGACAGCTTCCAATAGTGTGACGCTCATTAAGACCGGAACCGTTCTATTGAGCTTCCCACGAATCTCAATGCGAACGTACTTTCTTGCGGAGATTTTTTCCTCGCCTGATAATTGTTTGTACATTTCATCGTCCTCCTTAATGCTCTGTCTCTTCATGAACTGTTCAATAGAGAGACGCTCAAGTTCTCCTGACCGCTTGCGATTGAATAATTGCAGTTTGATGAGTACCGCTCCTGCGAGATTTTTCCAGCACTCCAGTTCGAAATTCCGAATCAGCTGCTTCGACTTAATCGTAATAATCGTGTTAAGATATTTGTCGAGCTTCCTTATATCATCGGTCTTAGGCAAGTTGACTTCTTTTAAGCGCTTAACGTGTGACTGTGTCTCAGTGACACCTTTATTAATGCTGCAGCCGTAATCTTCCGCCAGCAGCTTCAAAAAGTCCTTTGCGTTTTTTTTTCTTCTCACTGTCGTGATTTTTGATACACTCCGCCTCGAGAATCAGACCGAGTTTCTTTAACGACGTTCCCATCGCTGAGGCATTGGACGGTGTTTTGTACAGCTGCGTTTTAGGATCTAACCCAGCCAACACGTGAACTGCTTTTATCGCTACGTTATAATACTTGGGGTCGAATACGGAACTCATATCCATAATGGTCGAATCCAGTGCTCGTATCGCCTCTAGGAACTTACCTATTCTTCTCAAGTGCGCTCTGATTTCATCATACTGATGTTCTAAAGGAAGATTTTTGCACAGCTTGTTCCCGTATAGAATGATCAGTTCATCGTATCGAATCGCACGAGAAACATTATCGTCCCTCATGACCGGAAATACGTCTCGTCGTAATTTCGTGGAAGCAATAGGATGTATACGACCGACAGTTTTTTGAGACTGTTGCAATACGTTTCGTGCGTTACCACCTTTCCGTTTTTGACATGTCCGAACGTGTTGGCGGAGGCTGTCTTTCGAATACAAGCCGCGACACGTAGAACACGTCGCAAAATATTGCCCTGGACGTTTTTCTTTTTTATGTGGCCTGCGAACCGGGATTATTCTTCCGCTGTTCAATTCCGTGTTTACGTTAAATATAAAATTCCCCTTCTTCCTAATTTTAGCAATCAACGTTCGCCGTTCAGAATTATTCACGGGAAGAGACAAGAACTTTCGGACCTCAATTTCTTCGGAGTGCTTGTTTTCGAGATGTCGGGCAATTTTACTTTGTTCTGTCTTACAGTAAAAGCAAAAGTTTTTTTTCAAATCGCCTTTCGCACCTCGTGATAGTTCGGCCATCTGTTCTCGATCGTCAGAGGCGGAGTTTCCGGGATTATTAAAATAAGTATCACGGTTATCTGAAGAAATGTGACTCGAATTTGCCGCCCGCGGTGTCACATTCTGCGCCTTAGTCGTTGCTTCTTCATCGTCGGAAAAATCAGAAATTTCGTCGCTGTATTCACAATTTGATGGGATGTATTCTGAAACATCTGAATCCACATAATCGTCGTCGTTTTTAGCAGAGTCCTCGTGACGTGATTTCTTCTCGTTGACCTTTTTTTTTTTTTTGTTTTTTTCATCGTCCACTTTTCCCTGTTCTTTAGAGATATGACCCCGCGATTTCTCGTTTTTCCGTGCGATATCACGTGAATTTTTGCCGTTGAGTTTACTTTTTTTTTTGCCAAATAACCAAATGAATTTACATCGACATCGTTTTGATCTTCAGAATTATTGTTCTTTTCGGAGAAACGACCCATCGAGCTATCATTTTTTTCAACGACTGTACTTTTTTTTTCGCGGAGTCGATCCAACAAGTCCTCACTCTCGTGTGCAACGTTACGTGAAATCTCGCAGTCAGCTTTACTTTTTTTTTTTTGTCAAATCATCGTCATCGTTTTTATCTTCGGCGTTATTGTTCTTCACGGAGGAACGACCCATCGAGCTATCATTTTTTTCAACGACTGTACTTTTTTTTTCGCGGAGTCGATCCAACAAGTCCTCACTCTCGTGTGCAACGTTACGTGAAATCTCGCAGTCAGCTTTACTTTTTTTTTTTGTCAAATCATCGTCATCGTTTTTATCTTCGGCGTTATTGTTCTTTACGGAGGAACGACCCATCGAGCTATCATCTTTATCAGCGACTGTACTTTTTTTTTCGCGGAGACGGTCCAACAAGTTCTCACTCTCGTGTGCGACATTACGTGAAGTCTCGCAGTCAGGTTTACTTTTTTTTTTGTCAAATCATCGTCATCGTTTTGATCTTCGGAGTTATTGTTCTTGTCGGAGAAACGACCCATCGAGCTATCATTTTTATCAACAGCTGTACTTTTTTTTCGCGGAGACGATCCAACAAGTTCTCACTCTCGTGTGCAACGTTACGTGAAATCTCGCAGTCAGCTTTACTTTTTTTTTTTTGTCAAATCATCGTCATCGTTTTTATCTTCGGCGTTATTGTTCTTCACGGAGGAACGACCCATCGAGCTATCATTTTTTTCAACGGCTGTACCTTTTTTTCGCGGAGTCGATCCAACAAGTCCTCACTCTCGTGTGCAACGTTACGTGAAATCTCGCAGTCAGCTTTACTTTTTTTTTTTTGTCAAATCATCGTCATCGTTTTTATCTTCGGCGTTATTCTTCTTCACGGAGGAACGACCCATCGAACTATCATTTTTTTCAACGACTGTACTTTTTTTTCGTGGAGTCGATCCAACAAGTCCTCACTCTCGTGTGCAACGTTACGTGAAATCTCGCAGTCAGCTTTACTTTTTTTTTTTTTCAAATCATCGTCATCGTTTTTATCTTCGGCGTTATTGTTCTTCACGGAGGAACGACCCATCGAGCTATCATTTTTTTCAACGACTGTACTTTTTTTTTCGCGGAGTCGATCCAACAAGTCCTCACTCTCGTGTGCAACGTTACGTGAAATCTCGCAGTCAGCTTTACTTTTTTTTTTTCAAATCATCGTCATCGTTTTTATCTTCGGCGTTATTGTTCTTCACGGAGGAACGACCCATCGAGCTATCATTTTTATCAACAGCTGTACTTTTTTTTCGCGAAGACCGTCCAACAGGTTCTCACTATCTTGTGCGACATTACATGACGTCTCACAGCCAGCTAGCGAGCTATTGTTGTAAACCTTCGTATCTGTTGGTCCTACAAAAAAAAACATAAGTTACTGCGTACGCAAACTGCAATTATAGGGCATTGGATGCCAAATAATCAACACCTGACCGTTAGGGCTTCCAATTTTGCTGCTCACGTTTGATTGTATTCTCTAGGATTTCTATCCTATAGAATATAATAAAATGTGAGCAGCCAAATTGAAAAGCCTAAGGGTCAGACGTTGATTATACAATCATTGAAAAAGAACACACAATTTTATGCTCATCATAGGTACGTTTTTATGCTAAATGTTTTTTTAAAATTATAGCCGGATGTTTTCAAGATGCTAAAAATTTTTAAGTGTAACATTTTTATTAACAAATAGAGCAAATAGTACCTAAGGCTACGGCGTAAATTTTTTTTCTTTTTTTCTAAAGAGTTTTTACAATGGTTTTTGTAGAGAATAAATCTGAATATGCTATTTGAGAACTCAATTTTCTCAGTCGAGATAAAATTTTATTGTTGTGAATAGGTGAGAATTTTTTTAGTTCCTTTGAATAGTGTATTCTAAGATGAACTAAATTGATAAGGCCAAATTTTGTATCGCAAATATGCTCACTAGCATAATGCCTTCGCATTAAAAATGCATATCTTGCAAAATATTGCACTGCACGATCGAAATAAAATGACCTAAGTATTGGACGTTGATCATTTTCGCTTAAAAAGCCTTATATATTTGCTCTCTTCATTAATTTTTAAATCCTAATAGCTTAAATATTCGTGAAATACCAGTTAACAGAAGGTATCCGGGGTTGGGCGAACTCCATTAGTGATTGAAAAATAATAATGCTCTAGAATTTGTTATAATACTCACCAAACTGGCAATCAAGATTTTTTTCTGTCCATGTCGTTTCAATTTCCGTCGAGTCGAGTTGTTGAAGATCTGCAACATAGAGGTAATATTTTACATGCAGAAGTAAGTCATATAATTAAATAAGGATATTGCAGTACTTACCAACTGCGAGTAAGTCACTTTCGTATGATATTCCTAACTCGAATCCTTTCTCGATGACTACGCTGATTATTGCAGTTAAAGAGTCTCGATCACTCGAGGTATCTAAAATACGAACTTTTTCAGTTAGCCAACATCATAGTCTTTCTATAAAAAAATCAACTTAGGACATATTTATTCTGGTGTAAAAAAAAATATATCTTTTCCGGTACGAAATTCCGATTTTTCAATGATTAACATAAAAATAAATTCGAAGAACAAAAATTGCATTATAAAGGATAGCGATAAAAGTTTATAAAAATGAAAAGTACATTTTTCGAATATTTGCTTAACAAACTTCTTTAAACTGTTGAATCGATTGCACCTAGCTTTAATATAGTTGAAACTGAACGTTCTTAGTATTTCCAATATGTTAATCATCTTCGAATTTTCTGTTAATTTAGATTCACGTTAATTTTGGCTTTTTACATGTACGTGCATACACCGATAAGCATAAAATCCATTTTAAACGTCAGCAATCTAGATATTTAAAAAAAATCTGTTCACCAGGAAGAAAATTACTGCAGCACTACTAATTAGTTAATGTGGTTAAAAGTTTTTTGAAATTTTCTCCTGCAAAGGAAATAAAATTCAAAAAATCTCTAGAGCACTGGCACTTGCAATCAAGTGAAAAAAATGGCAAATTTTCTCCTGCAATGGAAAATATTTTTTTTAAATCTCTTCGCAGGGAAAAAATTTCAGCCACATCAACTAACTGGTAGCACCATAGTAATTTTGTTCCCTGCGGAAAGATTTTTTTGAAATTTTATCCATCGCAGGAGAAAATTTGGAAAAAATTTTTGCCGCATCAACTAACTGGTAGTAACATAGTATTGTTTTTCCCTGCGGGAAGATTTTCATTCTTTCATGTATGGATCGCTGACATAAAATGGAATTTCTGGTTACCATATCAATATTTGGCAGGATTTTTTTCTTAATTTTCTCCTGCGAACGAAATAAAATTCAAAAAATCTCTGGAGCACTGGCACTTGCAATCATGTGAAAAAAATTACTGTGGCATTACCAACTAGTTGATGCGGCTGGAATTTTTTGAAATTTTCTCCTGCAATGGAAAATATTTTTTTAAAATCTCTTCGCAGGGAAAAAATTTAGCCACATCAACTAACTGGCAGCAGTATAGTAATTTTGTTCCCTGCGGAAAGATTTTTTTGAAATTTTATCCATCGCAGGAGAAAATTTGTAAAAAATTTTGGCCGCATCAACTAACTGGTAGTAACATGGTATTTTTTTCCCTGCGGAAAGATTTTTATTCTTTCATGTATGGATCGCTGACATAAAATGGAATTTCTGTTTGCCATATCAATATTTGGCAGGATTTTGTTCTTAATTTTCTCCTGCGAACGAAATAAAATTCAAAAAATCTCTGGAGCACTGGCACTTGCAATCATGTGAAAAAAATTACTGTGGCATTACCAACTAGTTGATATGGCTGAAACTTTTTTGAAATTTTCTCCTGCAATGGAAAATATTTCTTTTAAATCTCTTCGCAAGGAAAAAATTTCAGCCACATCAACTAACTGGTAGCACCATAGTAATTTTGTTCCCTGCGGGAAGATTTTTTTGAAATTTTATCCATCGCAGGAGAAAATTTGGAAAAAATTTTGGCCGCATCAACTAACTGGTAGTAACATAGTATTTTTTTTCCCTGCGGAAAGATTTTTATTCTTCTATGTATGGATCGCTGACATAAAATGGAATTTCTGTTTGCCATATCAATATTTGGCAAGATTTTTTTCTTAATTTTCTCCTGCAAACGAAATAAAATTCAAAAAATCTCTGGAGCACTGGCACTTGCAATCATGTGAAAAAAATTACTGTGGCATTACCAACTAGTTGATATGGCTGAAACTTTTTTGAAATTTTCTCCTGCAATGGAAAAAATTTCAAAAAAATTTCTTCGCAGTTGATGCGGCTGAAATTTTTTGAAATTTTCTCCTGCAATGGAAAATATTTTTTTTGAATCTCTTCGCAGGGAAAAAATTTCAGCCACATGAACTAACTGGTAGTACAATAGTAATTTTTTTCCCTGCGGAAAGATTTTTTTGAAATTCTTTCCATTGCAGGAGAAAATTTGGAAAAAACTTTAGCTGCATCAACTAACTGGTAGTAGTAAAATTTTTCCTGCGAAAAGATTTTTATTATTTTATATATAGATCGCTGACATAAAATGGAATTTCTGTTTGCCATATCAATATTTGGCGAAATTTTTTTTTAAATTTTTTCCTGCAATCGAAATAAAATTCAAAAAATCTCTGGAGCACTGGCACTTGCAATCAAGTGAAAAAATTGAATGTGGCACTACCAGTTAATGCAGCTGAAATTTAAGAAAATATTTTCCCATCGCAGGAGAAAATTTTTAAAAAATCTCTCTGCAGGGAAAAAAAATTACTGTGGCCAAGTAGTTGATGCGGCTGAAATTTTTTTTGAAATTTTTTCCATCGCAGGAGAAAATTTGGAAAAAATTTTAGCCGCATCAACTAACTGGTAGCAGTAATTTTTTTTCCTGCGAAAAGATTTGTATTCTTTCATATATGGATCGCTGACATAAAATGGAATTTCTGTTTGCCATATCAATATTTGGCAAGAAATTGAAAAGAAATGAAAAATTGTTTTTTTGTTTTTTTTTTTTTTTTTAAGTAAGAAATTTTTTCTCCTTGGCAGTTAAAAATTTGCCTTTGGAGGGAAAAATTGAGAAAAAAAATCTAGTCAGATCGACCACGTGCCAACGCTCCATAGATTTTCTTCCATTTTCCCCTTCACAGTGATTCGTCTTTGTAGGGTATATCTTCTTACCTGCATTAATCAGCTTACCGAGATCACTCATAACTTCAGAAAGTGATCCGTTGTCCGCATCTGCAGTTTTACCTAAAAAATATAACATGTGCGACGTTCAATTGTAGAGCCTAACACGTACGAACGCCTAATGCATACATTGTAGAGCGCAACACGCACGCATGCTAACACGTACGAAGCTTCTTGGCTTATTTATGAAAATAAATAATTTTCTCGTAATATTGGTGCGTCATATTTGTATATATTTTGTCAATTACCTGCGAGGAGTGGTTTTTCCGAATTCTCACTATCGTTGTTCTCCATAATTCTGCGAAAGCGGCAAACAAGCCGGTATGCACGATGATCACGAACGAATTAAACACAGCGCGTCTCTTCACGAAGAGTATGTCGCAATAGAACCGTTGTTTCGTGGCGTTCATAAATCTTACTCGAGTTACTTAAATATCACTGTGTTTCTGTTTGATCTTATGTGTTCGATAATGAGACAATGATACGCTAGTTAATTTGAGTAAGGTTTCTGAACGCAGAATAAGCGGCGAACGATATCCAATGAGAGCACTGCCTTTTGAAAAAAGCAGGGCTCTCATTGCATACCGCTCACCGCCTGTTGTTTCGCCGCTCTTGTCTGTAGCAGCCTTTAGACACCGCGTAACGCGCTGCGTGACAGCCAATGATAGAGCCCAAATTTTGCCGCGATTTTCAAATTCAGTCTTTACATTGGATACTACAGGTCATGTATTTTAAAGATGTATTGGACGTACCTTCCCAACCAAAAGTGACTTTCGTCGACAACATTGCGTACTTCATGATAAGATAAAAATCGGAAACAATTCAACTACAATAAAGACGATAAGAAGATTACTTTTTAATAATAATAATTCCCAAAAGTTATCAATAAATTGTTTAAACAAAACATTGTTCAACAAATTTTTAGGGAATGTTTTTTTTGTCACGTGAAATGAATTCGTTGATTTTTCTGACTACCCATGAATTTTTTTTTCAATTTTCTTATCATTTTGAAATTTCGGTTTTCGGAAATTTTTAAAAATTTTAATTACGAAACTATTCGTTCAATGTCCTGGAAACTTCTTAAATTGTAATATACAACGTTTTTACGAAAAAATATCAAAAAATCACGATTTTTCCTTTACTTTTCAAAATTAAAAAATTTTCGAAAACCGAAATTTTAAAATGATAAGAAAATTTTTAAAAAATTCATGTGCAGTCAGAAAAATCAACGATTTCATTTCACGTGTCAAAAAAAACTTACCCTAAAAATTTATTAAACAATGTTTTGTTTGAACAATTTATTGATAACTTTTTGGCATTATTATTATTCCGAATGAATCCTCGTATCGTTTTTATTGTGGTTGAATTTTTTCCGATTTTAATCTTATCATAAAGTATGCAATATTGTGGACGAAAGTCACTTTTGGTTGGGAAGGTACGTCCAATACATCCTTAAGGTGACTATACGGCGATCAAGTTGCGAAATCACAGTCCGTGAAAAAAAAATTATGAATGTCAATAAAATACGATTTCGACAACTACGGGTTCGTGGCACATTGTTGTTTTCAGAAATATATAACAATATCGAACAACTAATCATAAACGCTAGTAATTGTTTAAAAGAACTCCTTTTTTAGCTAATGCCAATTTAAAATGTGTGAATAAGATAGATTTAGAAAATAAATGTATATACTGTTGGTTTATATCTAGTAATTAATATTAATTTATGTCCTCACGCCTTCTTCCCTTTCGGGGTTTTCAAGACGGCGCTCCTTCCCTCACTTCCCTTTCCATCCTTCCCTCATATCCACCTCAACCCTGGGTATCTGGTCCGGATCAGTAACCAGACACCCAGGGCCCGTGCGGCCGCAGCCGACTACCTATTCTGTAGCGCATTCACCATGGCACGCGTATTAGCACGTATCATGGGCCCCGGGAAACTGCGGAAAACCTGGGCCACTACAGTCGGTCCCGTGCTCGCCTCACGGCGTCGGAGCTACGTCACATCTTGACAGGAGAACGTAAACATGGACTACAGCTATATATACGTGACACACACCAGTAAATGTACTTGTGTATGCCCCATACATATATCTGGAGCTAGTCACGCCCATATTTTATTTTCTCCTGACAAGATTACGACACCGGGAATCGAACCCGGGACCTCCTGAGGCTCTGGCTAAGAGACAAGCACGCTAGCCACCAGACCAAAGCCCCGGTTTATATATATATCTAGTAATTATAAGGTATAATTTTCCATGAGGAAAAAAAAAAAATGTCGGGTCTAAAATACACGCGGAATGCGGCAACGTCGCAACGTTAGCATGTTGGTAAACTGGAAATCGCTTAGCTCCCCGCCAGTTAACTGCACCTTCGGTTCCCTCGGTACCGGTTAAGAGTCATCGAGCGAGGCCATAGGAAGCGCTATGTGGCCAATAAGCGAACTAAGAATTTCCTAGAAATGTACTTTTCGGATTTCACCGAAAATACAACAGGGGTGCGATTTGGTGCACTTTAAAGCTGCCTTTTCATGCGCAGCAAGCAGCAGCCTCAATATTCTTTGATTAATCAATTTATCAAAATTACCAAGCATGAGATAGTGATTTTGGTGAATTGACCAATCAAAGGATTTTGCGGCTGCTGCTTTCTGCGCATGAAAAGGCAGCTTAAGAGTCATCGAGCACACATGACCAATTCAGAATCGAGGGTAGAAGCACACATGACCACACATGACCACACATGAGCACACATGACCAATTCAGAATCTCGCGGAAAAAATTTGAAAAAATGCATGTTGAAGTTAGCGCCGCTTGCGGGAGATATGTCAATCAATAAATTCAGCAAAAGTAACGGATGTCGATAAGGTAGGATGTAAATGTTACAGTGGCGGCGCATGTTTATGAAGGGCCCCGATCGCCCCGATTGACCCTCGAAGCTTATTTTATCTCAGGGCTTACTTTACGCTTACGCCATCACTGCTGCTTCTCCGCTCTTACCGACAACCGTGACTAGCGAACCTGGGTTAGTAGCCGGAACTGTGAAATACGTAGCTGTACCAGAGATGAGTAGGGAGATCAATAGCGCTCGGGCTTTCTTGATACCTGGCGTCGACGTGACACCTAGGCGGTCAAACGCCGAACTTGTCTCATCGCGTGAGATCGGCTTGAAGTTATGCGCGCTAAATTGAGCGGTTGTCAACCGCACGGTTTCGCCAGAGATAATTTCGCGTTTTGCTGTCGCAAATCCAATCCCCGCTGTCCTGACGAACTTTTGTCTTGAGTCAATTTTTTTTTCAGCTCATATGCATTAATTAATCAAAATATGTAAATTTCAACGTGTTGTTTTATAAATTAATCGAATTTGAACCCAAATTGTCAAACATTCTTAAGCGCGCTTGATAAACATATTCTTTTAATGCTCGATAATTTTTCAAAGTCATCATTTCGCCCGGTGGCTATAGTGCACGACTGGAAGTCTGAAGATTCGGGGTTCGAGCCCGGAACTTTCTTTTTTTTTTTTTCTCTAAATGTTAAAATATGTGCCTCCGTTCTTTTTCGCATGAGTTTGAACACTCGTACGAAAAAAAATACACGGTACTGCACGAAAGAATAATCGAAAGGGTCAAAAAACACAGCTGGAAAATGCTGGAAGTAGGTTGGAGGATATCCGCGAATGCATACAATGTATGTATGCATGAGTAGTATATGGACCACTATGGCGACCCCCACTCCTATCCCCTCCACTTTCCCCCGCGCTGGAGCCTCTTTCCGAGCGTGGTGGGGGTAATGGTGGGGAGAGGTGGTGGGGGAAGAGTTCTGAGAGCTCGCCATAGTGGTCCGATTATTATTATTATTATTATTATTATTATTATTATTATTATTATTATTATTATTATTATTATTATTATTATTATTATTAATATTTATTTTTATTATTTTCAATATTCTCTCTCTCTCTCTCTCTCTCTCTCTCTCTCTCTCTCTCTCTCGCTCCTGTCACTTAGGTTTTTCCTCTCTTTCTCCTTCTCTCGCACACACTCTCTGTTTTTCGCGCACATTTTATCTCTCTCTCACTATTCTCCCTCGTTATTTCGGTAGCTAAAATTCATTCCGAATCCGTGAAAAAAAATCACCGCACAGTAGAATTGCGAAGGAGTTTAAAAACACTCGTACTAGCACTCCAAAATTTTTTCCGATATTCCTACGAATAAGGTTTTGAGTGATCTACAGCAGGAATTATTTTGAAAAACGATAGAATGCAAACACGCACAGATATATTCGTTATATTCGTTATATCTCCGTGAGACCCGTCTTTGTGAAATATTTTTATTAGCACGAGCACACACGTTAATCCTGAGGGCACATAAATTATTTAAACGAATAATATTTTAACCGATTGACATTGCGAGAACGTTTTCCCGATGTTACACGATTAAAAGAACGACGATTACTGAGCTCTACAGATGCTCCACACGCCTTTAGGGATAATATTATGAAGACTTCTCGGCGCGCGCGAAATGCACCGTCAGCACCACGTGCATGTCTCATCGTCGCCCAAGCTTGCTCGAATTCGCTCATTTTTTTATTCGTATGGAGGATAATATATTTAATGTATATAATGTGGTCTGAAGATGCAACGCGAGTATACCTACAGACACAATAGGTATACGCTGCGAATGTACATAGGTGAGTTAACGAGGTACCGTTCCGTAGCGCTCGAGAGTCAATAACTATGGGCATGCTCACGCGGTATCGTTCAGCAGCAGCAGTTCTTTTACATATAGGGCGAAGAATGAATTAAAATTGTACAGATCACAGGCAAGCAGGGGCGCTTTAGCATCGAATGGCCCATCTACAAGAGTATAGCGATGACTGATACTGTTCTCCTTTGCGATTGTATTTTTCAAATTTTTTTTCCACCCGGAGAGAAAAGTTGCATAGCTCTCGCCGCTACACATACACACTGGCGTGTATAAGAGGATGTCAGCTAACTTGCACGCGCCAAGGTTTACTTTGTTTTGACGAAAACAGAGTATCAATATCATGATGCTTTATATGAAAGCGATGTATAAGTCTGATTCGAGCTATGTAAGAAAAATTATAAGTTAAAAATTTTTCTCTACACGGAAAAAAATTTTGCCTCTCGGGAGAAAAACTTCGGAAATTCTTTTGAGAGATCACGAGCATAGTTATCGAGCTCTCCTCTTTGTGCGAATATTCGCTAACTCTGTCTCTCTTTCTCTCTCTCTTTTTCTGATGCATATCTTTTTCCATGCCTCGAATCTTTCTATCGAAGCAATAGCGGGCTTTTTTTATATTTTTCGATGTACACCGAGTATTCGGGTATAACACTACGGGATTTCTCGATTTCTCGAGGTGCGTGAAACGCACCATCAGCGGAGCATCAGCAGACTGCATGCCTTCTTTGCTCATTGCTCTTTATAGTAATATAATTTTAATATATTTAGGCCTCAAGACCCATTAAGACTTATGAAAATTATTGAGACCACCTACTTATTTCTCGTTTGTAAAAGTATATTTTTTGAAAAATGATATTAAGTTTTAAAATGCATATCAAAGCTAAGCGATCTCCACTTCGTTGCGCTTTTCGAAGAAGTCGCTGTTTAAAAAATTTGATCAGTGTCTCGCTATATCATGTTACATTGAAACAATAAGAGAATTTGGAATGCTTATATACATATGTGGCGAGATCTTGAAATCTTGATATCTTGATATCTTGATACCTCATCATGCATATTTTTGTGTCGCAAGGGGCATCGATTTTTGATGGCGCTGCAATTTAAGTAAATGAGTAAACTCGCTCAGAAGGCTAGCGCTAAAAAATTTGATCAGAGTCTCGCTATATAATGTTACATTGAAACAATAAGAGCACTTGGAATGCTTATATACATATGTGGCGAGTCTTGAAATCTTGATATCTTGATATCTTGATACCTCATCATGCATATTTTTGTGTCGCAAGGGGCATCGATTTTTGATGGCGCTGCAATTTAAGTAAATGAGTAAATTCGCTCAGAAGGCTAGCGCTAGCGCTAAGTATTTATATGGAAAGAACAAGATGCAATGTTAATCAGTCTCAATCCAGCAGGGTATTATCACGTATCGTTATCAATTATGGCAGATCGAGCACTTCGCGAGTGTATATTGAATCTTTTGCGCTTGGCCATATTACATAGCTCTCAGCTTCGTCGTCGGTGTAACGAGCAATGGTGCAACGAATTAAATCGATTATCGGGCGATAGACTTATAAGACGCCTAAAATATATTGTATGGTGGGCGCCCTTGCGAATCATAGCGGCAGCCTACAACAGAGGCATACTAAATGGTCAACAAGTGCTAGCGTGTGTGTTTGAAGAGCTGCAGCGTCGAGGATTGGAAAACGCGCCATGTGTCCGCGGTATTGTCGATGAAATCAGAAGTAAGTTCTGTTCTATCATAAAAAATAATCATTTATATTTGTAATACTTGAACTGTATTGAAAAATTTTTTCACGACGCCATTATTACGCCAGCACGTATTGAAATTTTTTTCACGATGCCATTATTACGCTAGCACGGGCAAGCCTTATTAATCGAGCTCTTCTCTTTGTGTCATGCTTCGCGTGGTCCCGAGCTCTCTCTCTCTCTCTCTCTCTCTCTCTCTCTCTACCTCTCGCTAGCTCTCTTTCATGAAAGCGATACAGAGCTTCTGTTATCGTTAGAAAATTTTACGAATTTCAACGCGAAATATTCAAAAAGTATTCTTATTGATCAATTTCCTCTTTCTCTCTCTCTCTCTCTCTCTCTCTTTCGTTAAAGCGGTATGGATCTTAAAGCGTATTGAAAAAATATTTTCACGGCTGCTATTTCGATAGTATGGTCAAACCCTATTTATCGAGTTCTACTCTTTGTGCCATGCTTCGCGTGGTTCCGCATTCTTTGCAATTCTCTCATCTCTCGCTCTTTTTTCATGAGCACGATGCAGAGCACCTGTTTGCGTAAGCAGAGATAATCGTTATTTATCGAGCTCTACTCTTTGTGCTATGCTTCGCGTGGTTCCACGCTCTCTACCTCTCGCTGTCTCTCTCTCTTTCATTAAAGGGGTACAGAGCGCCTGTTATCGTTAGAAAAAATATTTTACGAATTTCAATATGATATATTTAAAAAATGTATTCTTATTCACCAATCTCCTCTTTTTCTCTCTCCTTACATTATTATCGTAAGAAAAACATTTATATGAAATTTTAACACGGTTCGCTTACTGGAAAAATTATGAGTTGAAAGCACTACTTCTATTAAAAGAGGGATATTATTTTTAATGGTTGTGCACCTAATATAGTATATCGACAGCTCTTGGATGCATCGCCGAATGAAGAAGCAGCTCTTATAGAAGGGGCTTGTGCTGTGGAATTAGCATGCCAGCAGAGGAGCGCAACGAGCCAGCACCTGTCATGCACCGAGCTGAATGATGAGCGACCTACGAGTACGGTTTCAAGTATCGAGCATCTTTCGGACATATTTTCTAATTCGTCGATTTTCGAACGTAAGTTGAAATTAAGGTGCAAAAAAAATTAAAAAAATTAAAAATTGGTGTGGCGTCAATTTTAAATTATAAATTTATCCAGAGGGCATAGATAGGGAGAGGGTAACAGACGCTGCTGTACCAGGCCCATCAAGCCTATGCCATTCTGGACGACGAGCAACCCCAATCTCTGACCCTGATGATGTTTTTGACCATCGCGAAAATCAGCTGTGGGAATATCCGATCGAGAACGAGAGAGACGAGGAAATAGCATTTCAAAGAGCTGACGATTGGCTTCAAATGCTCGTGACTGATGACGACTCTGGTAAATAATTTTTCTTACACATGAAAAAATTAATTAAGCATGTAAGTAAGTGGGTCCTTTTGTAACAGGGTACTCGTCAGCATCTTTGTTTGAATGATGATATCGGTCTATTTAAGCAGTACTATGATGCGCGAGAGGTACAAATATTGATAAAATTTAATAATTTCATATTGATCAGCTCTAGAATCTAATACATGCCTCTTTTTCCAGAGTTGCAAAGAGGGTCAGGCAGGCAACGTACTGCAGCAAGGAGCGAGCCGCTCCATGAAATACACCCGCCGGGAAAGCATTTTGAGATCATCGGTGATTACACGAGGTACTTCAAGCGCTTCAAAATACGGGGACGTGAAACGTCGTTGCGAATTCGGCAGCCAGTCTCCGGAGTTAGCGTGGTGGACTGGCTCAACGGTGCGTTTCGTGATCTCTTAACGCACATCATGAGCTCCTGCGAGGGCGGCGATTATGTAGGCGTTTCGTTTACAGCGAATAGCTTGCCGCACGGGCCCGTGTGGTTATCTTTCCGACCGGCCCGAGATTATGTATTCGAAGATATATGGAAATTAATAAGCAGCGTGGCACAAAGTGCGTCATCTTTGAACATCGATGACTCGTGCACGATAAAAATGTGCGCTGTCAAGGGGGTCGAAGGGTGCGGTCGGAAAGGTCTCACACACGAGGCTGTCGCAAAACGATCTATTCTCTCGATCCGAAACACCGACAATCTATGCTTACCGCGCTCGCTGGTGGTGGCTCGAGCATACGCAGAACGAGGTGAAATACGGTCGGGTACTCTACATAATAAATGGCAGCGTATTAGACAAATTAACGGGACTGTACAAAAACAAGCGGCACTCGAACTTACGAGAGAAGCAAATGTTCGCGTACCTGTAGAGGGTTGTGGTGTATACGAGATTACGCGCTATCAAGATTATTTGGCACGAGACGGCTTTGCTATTGTCGTTTACAAGTTTTTAACTCTGGGTCGCGGGGAGGAGCCACTATTTGACGGTAGACAGGGTGTTCTGAACAGCGTAGGCACAATTCACCACACCCTGTACATTTTGTATTACGAGCGTTCACACCATTTCGAACCTATTCTAAATCTCAGAGCAGCTGTCGGTAGTAGAGATTTTTGTTCCTCGTGTAATATGGCTTATCGTCGACTCGGTCATAGATGTTTAAAGAAAAAATGTCCTCGATGCTGGGGTCTGCAGGCGTGCAATACGCGCTCGCGCGATATAATCAGATGTGAGGCGTGCAATCGCGATTTTTTTGGAGAGGACTGCTTTCAGAGACATAAGGTACCGATCGTGACCATGAGGCGTAGAAAGCCTAGCGTTTGTGAAGCTCTGAAACGATGCCGGAACTGCTTTCGAGCAATAAGGCCTTTGGAGAAATCAGAGAAGCAAAAATGGGGAGTAGGGTACTGCAAAACGTGCAAATCCGATCAACCGAATAACCATTTGTGTTTCATGAAACCGATTCGTAGTACTCCAGACTTGAAAAAAATACTATTTATTTTTTATGATTTTGAAACACAGCAGAGCACACCTGTGAAGGGTGATGCGACTACTCTTGTACACGAACCAAATCTTTGCGTGGCACAGCGCGTTTGCACGTTTTGCTGCGTTAACGACTCTATAACCGAACCGTGCGAGCATTGCGGGGAACACGAATTTGTGTTTAGTCACAGCCCCGTAGCCCAGCTTGTCGAACTAGCCATGCAGCCGCTCGAAGGTTTTTCGCGTACTATCTGTATCGCTCATAATGCAGGGGGTTTCGACGCTCAATTCATCCTGCGTTATTTCATCGAAGAGAAAAAAACTCAGCTCCCCACACTAATCATGAACGGTACGAAAATTATTACGATGCGCATCGGAAAGCTCGTATTTCTCGATAGTCTGAATTACTTTCACATGCCTCTGAGTGGTTTACCGAAAGCCTTCGGACTTACCGGTGCTATCGTTAAAGGCACTTTTCCGCACTTGTTTAACCGACCGGAAAATCAAAATTACGTAGGCGAATTACCGCCTCTCGAGCATTATTCTCCGGACACGGTGCGCGCCGATGAGCGCCGAAAATTTCTCGATTGGTATCGCGAAACAAAAGACAACAATTACGTATTCATTTTTTCGGAAGAGCTTATTAGCTATTGTAAGACAGATGTCACGATTTTACGACGTGCGTGTATGGCTTTTCGGAATATGTTCATTATCAGTGGTCGCGTCTGCCCGTTTGATGAAAGTACAACAATAGCATCAGCGTGCTTCAGAGTTTTTCGAAAAAATTTCTTGAAAGATAACTCAATAGGCATTACACCTACGGGGGGATACAGATGGGCGCAAAATCAATCGAAAAAAGCGGTTTCATGGCTATCGTGGATAGAGAACTCGCTGGGTGTTCGTATTATTCATGCGGGCCGAACACGCGAATTCAGAATACCTCAAAATCTCTTGGTAGACGGGTACTACGAGACTTCTAACGGGGCGCATGTATTGCAGTTTCACGGTTGCTACTGGCACGGTTGCCCACGTTGCTATCCCACAAACAGAGACAACCGACAAAGCGATGGAATATCCATGCACGAACGTTTCGAGAGAACTACTGCTGTAACTGAGAGGATTCGAACGGGAGGGTATTTGCTCACGGAAATTTGGGAGTGCGATTACGATCGCTTGTTAAATTCGACAGCCGAGATGAGGACTTTCCTGCAAGATAACCCTTTAGCTACAGCAGAGCCTCTCAATCCGCGTGATGCTTTTTTCGGCGGACGGACAGAAACCATGGTTACGCTCTATGACGTTAACGCTACGGAAAAAATACGATATGTAGACGTTTGCTCTCTGTACCCATATATATGTAAGTTCGGTAAATATCCCGTGGGCCATCCGAAAGTATACGTGGGTAACGAGTGCATGGAATTGACAGGTCCTGATAACACCGATCTCGCTCTCGTTGAGGGTCTCGTAAAATGTACCGTATTGCCGCCTCGTAATCTTTACCACCCCGTATTACCAGTGCGTATGCATAATCGATTATTATTTGCTCTATGCCGCAGCTGCTGTGAGATTATGAATCAGGGTGTATGTACACACGAAGATCCTGTAGAGCGCGTGTTCAAGGGTACATGGGTTGTCGACGAGTTGCGAAAAGCCGTGTCGTGTGGGTACAGAGTGATAGACGTGACTGAAATTTGGCAATATGAAACGACGCAGTTCAATCGCGATACACAGACAGGGGGGCATTTTGTCGAATATATTAACACGTTTTTAAAAATCAAACAAGAAGCCAGTGGATGGCCCGACAATTGCTCCGAAGATAAAGCCGCACAAGATCTCTATATAGCCGATTTCGAACGATCGGAAGGAATCAAGCTAAATCGCGACTCCATAGCTAAAAATCCGGGGCTGCGATCTGTTGCAAAGCTGTGCCTTAATTCATTTTGGGGGAAGTTTGGGCAGCGGGAAAATCTACCGCAGACAGAAATAGTTTCGACGCGTAAAAAACTTATGGAACTATTGACTAGCCCTGAGCACGAGATCACGGGTATTTTACCCGTAAATAACGAAATATTGTATGTAAGCTACACGAAAATCAGTGACGCTGTTATACCATCCAGCATAGCGAACGCCGTAGTAGCAGCATACACCACAGCCCAGGCCCGCCTAAAACTTTATAGTTACCTAGAGCGGCTGGGTCGTCGTGCTTTGTACTGCGATACCGGTTCCGTAATTTACGTATCGCACGAAGAAAAAGACGGGTACGAGCCTCCAACGGGACAGCTCTTAGGGGATCTCACAGACGAGCTGAGCTCTTATGGGGAAGGTAGTTATATTAGAAGTTTCATTTCAGGCGGACCAAAATTTTATTCTTTTATCGTATGCACTCCCAATGGAGAGGAAAAAGAAGTATGTAAAGTAAAAGGGATAACGCTTAATTTTGCGAACAAGGGATTAATTAATTATAACTCAGTGCGCTCCTTTATAACCGGTGAGAGAGACGAGCCTGTTGTGCTAAAGTATGACGCTATACGACGCACGGCATTTCATCAGGTCGTCACACGTCCTGAAACAAAATCATGCAAACCATCGAGCGTCAAACGGAGACGAGATGGCGAATATGGCACTCTTCCTTACGGTTATAAAGAATAATGTATACAGATATAGACCTCGCACTACTTTGTAAATAATGTATATAAATAAAACTTTATGTTCTTATGTATATTCGTCTTTTCGAACCCTATATATGTTTCAGCTAATACGAAGATTGTGCTCATTCGCAAAAATGGATGTGCGGTGGAAACATCCTTGGACGGCGATGGTTTGCGGGCCCACGGGCTGCGGTAAAACATACTTTGTGAAAAAGTTTTTGAAATTCATTTCGCATTTGAATAGTGAACCGTTTCAACGAATTATTTTCTATTATTCCGAGTGGCAACAAGCGTATATGGAGTACGGTTCTTCGATAGAGTTTCGCGAAGGTTTACCACAAGCCTCGGATTATGCAAACGATCCGCGTGCAAAACTTATAATTATTGACGATTTGATGCGCGAGGCATCGAACAATAGCGTTGTCGACCTCTTCACCAAGGGTAGTCATCATAAGAATTTGAGCGTGTTTTTTATAACGCAAAATTTATTTCATCAGGGCCACGGGCAACGGGATATATCGCTGAACGCTAATTATATAGTAGTTTTCAAAAATCCGCGAGATCGCGCTCAAATACAGCACCTGGCGCGTCAGGTTTACCCCGAAAACCCCCGATTTCTGCAGGAAGTTTATTACGACGCGACGAGCAAACCACACGGTTATCTGCTCTTGGACTTGAAACAATCGACTCCCGATAACTGTAGATTTCGAACGTGTATTTTCCCCGATGACCCACAGCATTTCGTTTACGTGCCGCGAAAAAAGTTAAAAAGCACCGACACAGCCGGAGAAGTACCAGTCTTGCGGCTGTGATGGCGGGTAACAGGTCCTCTCTCTGCAAGAAGCACGTTGCAATATTGCACGCACTCCAGCATCTCAACAAGGAGCAGCGAGACGCCGTTTTGCGTAAAGCCGATCCACGAATAATTCGTTGGATTTGTGAGTGTGCGTTAAACATTCTACGTGGTAACGTGCCTTTGAAGCCTGAACAAAGAAAAAAGTTGCGTCGCCACGCATCTATTCTTCGACGACTAGCTGCGAAAAGCGGTAGTTGGAAGAGCAAGAAACGTTTTGTGGTTCAAAACGGTGGATTTCTACCGCTGCTGCTCGCCCCCGTACTGGGTACGCTCTTGTCACGTTTGATCGGCGGCAGTGGATAATGGAGCATGCGAGAAAAATGGTGCTCGTGCCTGAAGAAAATCTTCAGCATATAGGCGTGCAGAATAATCGACAAACGGAATCTGGTCAATGGCAACAGCAGCAAACAGTGCAAACCCTTGGTACGACACTGAGTAGATTGGACACTGAGATGAACGATATTCTGAATTCTAATTCGTACAAGGATGAGAGGGAAAAGTGGTCGGCGTATTTCGCGGTGTTGCAGCGTTATCTTCATTTTGCCGATAATGAGCGAGTGCAGCAGCATCGTGCACTCGCAAAAAATGATGATTACATCACGACACCTATAGAGGAGGAGGGGAATAGTGGAAAAGGCGCTGAAATTCCACGCATAAACGACTCTATGATCGTTGAGAGTGTCCCGACAAAATATCGCAATAAAGCAAAACTATTGCTCCGTCGTTTACGCCTTGTACCAGTAACAGAGTTTTGCTGGGATCCTACAGGCACCGTCTCCATCGCAGGCAAAGAAATCAAGGACTCCAATATTGTCGATCTTATAAACGATGCTATGCGCGCGAGGAAAATCTCAACGCCGGCGGGTCGTCATGCATTTGCAGGATTTTTAAAAGCGGCAAAAATTCCACGCGAGTTTGTTGGGAACCAGGATCTGTGGAGGTCCGAGGTGCCCACCTCGACGCCTTTTCGGAAAAAAAGAAAAATACCTATGCACTCCCACGACTTGTCGTTGAGCGACGCGGGAGCCAATCACAGCAGCGACGAATCCACCGATCCCAGTATTTATGAGCTCTTCAGTACCTCTGAGAGGGAGCAAACAGGCGCTGGCCAGTGTAAAAAGAAGAAGAAGAATCGTGTAATTTGGGCTAACCTAAAACTCTAAACCATGAAAACATTGGAAAAGCTGTACTATAATCCCTCCCACGAAGCATCGTTCTCGGGCGCTGCAAAATTATTACGCGCAACGCGAAAAAAAATTTCTAGCGAAAAGACCGTGCAGTGGTTGGAGACACAGGATGCTTACACGAAACATCGCCCTGTAAAACATCGATTTCCACGACGCCATTACAGCGTGCGAAACATTGACGATGTCTGGGAGGCTGATCTCGTAGATCTTCGCTCGATCAAAGATTACAACGATGGTCATACCTATCTCCTCGTAGTCATAGATGTGCTTAGTAAATATGCATGGGTCGAGCCTTTACGCGACAAGACTGCTGCGTCTGTGGCTAAGGCTTTTACGCGGATACTCACGCAAAAAGCCACTAATAGCCGATCACCCGTATGCCTGCAATCGGATCGAGGCAAAGAATTCATGGGTGCTGCATTTCAAGAGCTCCTAAAGAAGAAAGATATTCAGTTTCGAACTGCACGGAATCCTGATATAAAAGCCTCAATTGTGGAAAGATTTAATCGAACATTGAAAGAAAGAATGTGGCGATACTTTACGTATACTCGCGCGAAGCGATACATCAATGTGTTGCAAAATATAGTGTCTGCATATAATAATGCCCGGCATAGCAGCATAAAAATGGCCCCGGTAACGGTGACTCTTGCCACTGCAGCTCAAGCTCGTGTTAATTTGATGCAGCGTTACAAGGATTCGGAGCGAGAACACATCCCTAAATACGGGATCGGTGATGTTGTACGAATCAGTAGTGCAAAAGCGGCCTTTGCAAAAGGTTACGAGAGCGGCTGGAGCAGCGAGCTGTTCAAAATTCATCGCATATCGACAACTAGTTGGCCGACGGTGTACTTTTTACGCGATCTTCACGGCGAAGATATTGACGGCATTTTTTACGAGGCCGAGTTATCGAGAGTTCGTACTATTACCGAAAAAAATAAAAAATCACGATGAGAGACGAATTTTATATCGTTTTACCGAGCAACAGCAGTATGAAATATTACCCGGAAAATACGACAACGCGTTATACCACACGATTGCCACAGCGCGTATCTTTGCAAGGCAATTGGGCCGTTGGACTTACAGAAATACATATACCCATGACGATTCTGCATATACCTCAGGAAGACGAGCAGAACTTCATCAAGACCGCACCGTATAAAGTACAATCGGGTATTCACGATTCTGCTATTGACATTGAAAAGAGCTGTGTGTATGTTCCACCCGGTGTATATAAGAGTATAGACTCATTGCTCGAAGTAATAAATGAACTACAGGGCGTTGCTGGTCATTTACTATTTCAGCGCGCTCGCAATGGCTACGTCCAAGTGACCCGTATCTGCGATTCTTGCGAAAATTTAATTCATGCTTTCCATTTCTCACCAAGGCTCAACAAGATTTTAGGATTTACCACACCCAGCAGTGTGGCGCTCCCGCCTGCATTCAGAGATGTTGGTTATAGAGGCGCACGACCTGCCAGCCTAACTAATGCTATCCCCGATATGTTATTCGTTTATACGGATATTTGTGAACCCTACATTACCGGTGATGTGCATGCACCTCTGTTACGTGTTGTACCATCTTATACCGCGGATAGCAACAATTACGGCTCTGTGAAGATTAGAGGTTTTTCGCCACCACGCTACGTACCTCTGCTTCATACAAACTTTCAATCGATCGATATCGATATAAGGGATGAGTTTGGGCAGCCGATACCATTTGAGTACGGGACGCTGACGGTGACATTACAGTTCAAGCGTATGGATTAGAGAAGTCATCGCAATGACTTATTACGATGAATACTTTGATATGCAAACGGGCGGTGCTCGGACCGGATATGGGGGTATCAGTAACGTGTACATAGGCTCACCGAATCAAAGGGGCCACGGGATTGGCAGCTTTCTCGGGGGTCTTTTCCGCCGTATTATACCTCTTTTGAAGAATGGAGCACGGGCTGTCGGCAAGGAGGCTCTGCGTGCCGGTGTTAATGTTGCCACTGATATAATGGACAATGGTGTACGACCAAGAGAAGCGTTCAAAACGCGTCTACGCGAGTCTGGCGAAAATCTGAAGCGAAAGGCGGAGGAAAAAATTGATACGCTCATGAAGGGTTCTGGCTATAAAATGGCAAAAATTAATCGATCTCGGCATTCCATTTCCGGCCGCGGTGTGCGACGTATCCATAGTGTGAAAAAAAGAAAGAAAGCTACGTCTTCGTCGAGAAAACCGAGAAAGCGGGCAACGGCAAAGAGGAGGATAAATAAGAGAAGGACAACCAAGAAGAGGAAGGCTCTACGAACGGTGGCTGATATTTTCGCATAGAGAGAGAGAGAGAGAGAGAGGGTAAATATGGCTTTCTTATACACACACTCTTGCGAGTGTTTAAAGTCAGAGCTCGAGCTATTTACACTGCCTCCTACAGAAACCACCATCGAGGGAACACAATGGGTGTACTACAAACCGATCTCATCTTTAACAGATGATTCACCAATTGAGTTTGTGGTACCTGGAGGCGGATTCCGGGCACGATCGAATTCGATCCTTCGACTTCTACAATTTTCCCCTCTCAATGCCTTCGTAGTTCATGCGTACTAGTTCAGTGTTTTTTTGCCGTTTGGTTGAATATACTGGGTGATGTTTGATGGTGTGTGTAACAGTTTTAAACGTATTATTTGTACTTTTCGTTCGAATCAATTTAAATTAAAATATTTACATTTGACTCCGAGTCATTTTGGCAGAAGGTGTTACATATTACATGTTGAATGTGTTACATGTTGAATGAAAATAGGACTTCGTACTGTATATCACGGGCTCATCACGCGTCAACGTGCGGAGGTTAGTTATTGACATTTATTTCATTTATATTATCTTATGGTAAGGTGGTAAAATTTTTTTTTCCTAATATCTTTTCTAAATAGTGAATATTTCGAGTTAAAGTGTTTGATTCTAGATTGTAGATCAAAATTTTTGTATGATTATGTTAGTGTGTCAGCTCACCTAAAGCCGAGAATAAGGTTATGTAGTAAAACACATAAGGTAATAGAGATAGCTGTAGTTTTCTTGAGCAGCTTTTTGTGCCAATAAAAAATCTTATCGTTTAAGCTCAAGAATAGCATGTTTTCGATAATAATTCGTTACTTATCTACAACAGATGTTACCGGTGCGAATACTCGCAGAACATGTATTGGAAGGAGAAGAGATGGATGCGAGGATTCAACTCTACAACAATCAACGAAGATTCTTGAGAGACCGAAGCGATATATTTGGACTTAACGATAGACATTTCATTCAGTTGTTTCGCTTATCAAAGGAAATGGCGTATTATTTGTATCAGCGATTAAGTCCATATGTACGCAGCCAGGATAATCCACTGACAATTCGAGCCGACCTCAAGATATTTGCAGCTCTATCTTTTTTGGCAACAGGGACGTACCAAAGGCCGATCGGACAAAATTTCCTATTTCCAATGGGTCAATCAACAGTGTCTAAATGTGTTACAGAAGTGACACATCTTATTTGTACTCATTTAGCCGAAGAGTGGATTGTTTTCCCAACGGAAGAGGCTGATATACGACGTAAAAAGGCTAGATTTGTTGTATCAACGACATTCCCTGGCACGCTCGGTGCTGTAGACTGCACACATGTGGCAATTGTTGCTCCGGTGGAGGAGGAACACAATTATTTAAATCGAAAAGGTTTTCACTCCAAGAATGTACAAATTGTGAGTTTTGTAATTGAAGATGTATAATTATTTTTGCAAGTTTTATTGACGTCTGAAACAATGAGTTTTGTGAATTGTATTACAGATCTGCGACTATGATTTGAGGATTATGAATGTAAACGCACGATACGCTGGAGCCACCCACGATGCATACATATGGAGAAACTCTGCGATTAATGTCGAGATGGAGCGTAGATATACTGAAGGTGATTTATAACTGGCACTGATTTGCCAAAAATTTTCTTATATGGGTACTTGTACCATTGTTCTTCTGGCAATGCGGGACCAAAATTTCGATTTGTCTGCTATTCGCAGATCTCATTATATGTCAGTGATTTGTACAGTTTCAGCCTCGAAAGTCTGCAGGCTTTCGCGAAAAAAATTATTTCATATTTCCATAATCTTTTCCTCGTTCTTTTTTAGACCTACCGATGTCTTGAAAAAAAAAATTAAAAAATGCTTCTTAATGTAAAAAGATCAAATTTTTACGAAAAAAATATTAGTTCTTATGAAGGGGCTGTTTTTATCCCTTAAAAAATCCATTGTATACGAACAAAATGGTGCATTTCGTCTCCCGTAGAATTAAAATAGTATTGTATGTTTTATCCTAAAAATCCTTGTCTTCTTTTCGGACAAAACAATTTTTTAGAGTGGGTTCGAAAGGGATGATTATCGTATCGTCATAGAATTAATTTTTTCTTTCCATTGAGCATTTTCTTTCGTAAACTTTATCCAATTTAGAGTTAAAAATGTCTTATAGTAATCAAAGCTACGACTCACAGTTTTATAAATACAAATTTTTGAATATTAATTTTTTCGGATTCAGACATTATCTCGGAAACTGCGGGAAGTGAACGTCATTCCTGTGGGACCTTTTTTACGTATCCATTATTTTTAATGATTATTTATAGCAAAATCATTTTTGTATTTTCAATATGTTTTCGGAAAAATCAAGTAATTTGACGTGAGAAAGGTCCTATAGGAATGATTTGTACTTCTCGCAGTTTGCGAGATAATGTTATCTGAATCTAGAAAAAAATGAATATTGAAAAATATTTAAATAATGAATAGTTAAAAATAAAATTCTATTTTTCATTCTGTGAAAGACGAAAAGGCACCATTTTGTTCTCATAAAATGGGATTTAAAACGGTAAAGACCACCCCTACCCGAAGACTAATATTTTTTTTTCATAAAATTTGGACCTTTTCACATTGAAAAGCATTATTATTTGATTTTATTTTTCAAGACATCGGTAAATTTTTAACAAAATGCAGAAGAAATAATCTTCCCAATTATGAAAATATTAAATCATTTTTTTTCTCAAAAGCCTGCAGACTTTCGGGGCTAAAACTTTACGCAACAGTGACTCCATATACAATGAAATCTTTTAATGGAAAATAAGTCAAAATTTTGCTCCAGGAAGTGGAACTACGCATATACTATTTCTTGTACGGTCCTCGGCAAGCTCTGATTTTATTTCAATTACAAAAAACTTTTTTAATGCACTTTATTTTGAAGGAGTAAGGGAGCCTTTTCCGAATTTTTCAAGTAATATCTGTCCTATTGATTCCATTATCGAGTATTCATGTTTTATATACCGCTTTGAAAACGCGATTTGTGATTCCTTCTGTACGGCTTAACCAATCGGGATAAAATTCACTGAGGTAACGGAAAATTGTGTCAAAAAGTTGCTGAATTATCATTTTTTCGAGAATATTCACTATTAACCGTTTCGGAGAAATTCCAAATCTCATTTTGCAGCTATCTTTCTCGAACTCGAGCTAAGTTCTAGGATGTGACCCTGCACCTTAAATGTAACTTTCAATTTGGTTTGCTCAATAGGAGACCACGATACATGGTGCATCGGGGATTCAGGGTACCCGCAACAGCCTTGGTTAATGACACCCATTACGCATGCACTGCCCGGTACTCCAGAAGGGCGTTATACAGCTGTCCTCGTTCGAGCTCGGGCTTGCATCGAAAGATGCATCGGAGTACTGAAGGGCCGTTTTCGATGCATTCTTGGTGAACGAACCTTACATTATACCCCTCAAGCTGCAGCGCGTATCACAATTGCATGCACCGTCTTACACAACATTTGCACCGATGGACGTCTTCCGTTTTGCCAGAATGTCAATGACGGCGAAGAACTCCAAGCCAATTTTGACCATCAGGAGGGAAACGAAAATGCGCTACAATCAGGTCAGCTAGCAAGGAGGAGAGTTATAGAAACGTTTTTCGCATGAAGCTAAGGCGCGCACATATATTTTTCGAAAATTAAAAAATTTGGAAAATTCTGAAATTGATACAAAAATTTGATACAAAAATGTATGACCTAGATTATGGCTAAATTTGATACAAAAAATGTATGACCCCGAACTATCAATGTAAAAAGTTTGGAAAAATTAAATGACCTTGCAGAGGGAATTTTTGGCTTTGTCACAATTTTTTTTCAATCCAATGTGGATAACGATTATCCAGTTACGTTGCTGTTGCTCTTGAATGGTTTTAACAAAAATCTGACAAAAAATAAATTTTTTGAAAAAAAAACGTTGCCCATGAGCATTTCGATTATTATTTATATTATTAATATAACAACACGACGAATGATATACTATATACAATTTTTACAGTAGTTTGTACAAACATTTTTTTCCGGGGTTACAAAAAAAAAAGAATAAAGATACATAATATCGCGAATATAATTAAATTAATAAAGAAAAAAATTAATGATGGGATTTCTCGCTGCATTTCATTTTCATCCATGCAAATTGTGAAGATCAAGAAAACGGAAATGCGGTACGAGTGAAATTTTTCTTGTAATTTTACCATGTATTTATTAAATCTTTTAATACTGATAGTACTATCACTTACAAACTTATGATTTATTTCTGACTCCCACTTACGTGTCATAATGCCGTATGTGATACATGGTAGGTATAAATATGTTGTAGAAATAAATGAAGAGAAGGTTTTAAGGAAATATACATAGAATATGACACATGTAGTAACCGAAATAAACAGCAGATATTGAAATAAGAATATTACTGATAAACGTAACTGTTAAGCTAGTATCCGATGACTCACACGGAAATTCAGGAATGTGCTGTAATATTTCCTAGTTCAAAGACGGAAGTACAACATTTTTTTTACAAAAAACTTATAGTAAATATTTTCGCACATTCCCCGTGTTTAGTATGAGTAGTTGTTTAATAGGGAGAAACAAAATAATGAAAGAAAAAAAAACAAAAAATATATAAATGAAGGTAAAACAATGGAGTTTGCAATAATTTTAACACCGATAACTCGTTCTAAAAAAAAACGCAAAGCGTTCAGGATTCACAAAAATGTTTGTTTCATTAGAAACAATTTACACACCGAAGGATTTTCTGATATCTCAATATTGAAATGACCAGAAACGCATTTTTCAGAATGTTCAACGTTGATGTGGCACTACTAAAAAAATTGAACACGCCTTACAAAATCGTTCAACAAAGCCACCAAACCTGACCTAACTTGCCCCTCTTTCCCCTACCAATCAATATCTCGCGATGCTTTCACGTACAAAAATAATTTTTGAATGTGGGAGAGAAATAAATAAAAGATATGTAGATTGGTATCCTTAAGAAAAAGTTTTTTGCAAACTTCTTTCCATTCGGCTACTGTGGTCTGGTCAAGTCAATTACAAAACAAGGGTACAATATTTTAGAGGTTGTGGGTATTATTCGCATATATATGCGTATGCATATATATTCGTATATATATGCGTATAATATTGTATAAGATCTAATAAATTCCTTTTTTACTATCGTTTATTACGAAAATAATGTTTAAAATAAGATAACTTTATAATTTTATAACGATAGTACAACTTTTACACAGGTACACATTTCTTTATAGCATTACTTATAATTATTTCTTAGTGAAACTTCAATATCACAACACCTTATAATGTAAATACCTTTAGTTAAAAGTTACATAACGAATTCAGTTACTTTAAATTTTGGTGAAGATAAGTGATCACATAAACAGCATTATCACATAATAGATTTCTATATGCTGCAAACTTAAAAATAATATCAAATAAATTATAATAAAGAACGAATAGAGATCACTGTCGAGCGTATCGAATATAAGTTAATACCTTCCTTAAGAGTGAACCTTACGCACCAACACATGTACACACGTACAAGTAATTTCGCGAGATGAATTCTCGAAGACGAGAGAATATTTTAGAAATGTCTTGTGATGAAATGATTCCCTATCCAAAAATGTTGTGGGTGAAATATCAGTGACGGATCACAGTTGAATAGAAAGTAATGAAAAAATTGTTTTAAAATATTACGTTGTGCGCTGATATTTCACCCACAACATTTTTGGATAAGGAATCAGTTCATTACAAAACATTCCTAAAATATTCTCTTGTCTTCGAGAATTCATTCCGCGAAATTACTTGTACGTGTGTACATGTGTTGGTGCGTAAGGTTCACTCTTAATTGGTCGCTTATTTGTCACGATTCACGAATGACGATACCAATTTTTTTATATCAATCGCAATACTTTGAATATTTTGATTGATGCTTTTCAGCACACCTAGGGTTTCATCGTTCATAGATTCAATGCGACTCGATAACTCGAGTTTCATTTTTCTGCTGCTACGTCTGCCGTCCGTCTGATGTGGTCCATCGATAGAAAAATGCATATTTTCATCCGCAACGATGAGACAGTCCTCCATGCATTCAGAGTTCCTTTTTTTTTCAGGTGCAACTTTTTGTACATTCATAGCTACGGTACTCGTTGCCCCAAGCGTCATCTTCAGCTATAATGATAAAAAATATTTTAAGTTTTAGCATATTGCGACACCGAATAATTAAGAATAATCTCAAAATCTACAACGCATAAACTAGGAATTTGTAAGTTTTCAAAGTGAACAGCGCACACCTTGTTTGGAAGACCGTACTCTTCAATTCCCCGATCACCATCAATTGCGGTCTGGCCCATTAACTGGAGAAGTCGCATTTCCAGATCCGTTAGAACTAAGCTACTCGCTGGCCCACCACCGGTGCCTGTTTGGCTGCTGCGAATAATCGAATATTTTTTTTTTGTATTCGATTTCCAATCCGCCAAAGACTAATCGGAGAGTTGAAAATGTATTAATTGCAAATTTAAATTGTTTGGAATTTCTACAGTAGATGAGCATATATTGGATTACAAGAAATTAATAACATACTTTTTTCCATTCTGCTACAGTCTTTTCACCATGTCCAACCGAATTGAGGAGTGTCGCAAGATTTTCCCATTTATCGTCTAAATTTTCCCGTCCTCTACACCCAACTTGTTCATTTGTAATGATTTCTCGGTTATTCTCAGCGTAATCAACTAAAATTAACCAATGATCTTGAGTTACTCTCATTTTTAAGCTACGTAATAATCGTTTAGAAATCGCACAGGGAAATCCAAAACCAGTTTTCGAAATAATTTGTCAAGAGTACAGATTATAAGGATTAAGGTTATGTTGAAAAAAATGTATCGTGATTTTGTCGGTTCCGTTTCCGGAAACACTTTTTCCCCCAGGCCATAAATCAACCGCACACAAAGATTGGCGTCGCGGTGGCCCATTTTCGTTCGTGGTGAGTCGAATTCGAATTCGATCGTGCCCGGAATCCGCCTCCTGGTCAGAGTGATGAATACATTGATCTTGCTCACACCATGCTAAGCATGCGCGTTCAAATACAGTGTTTGGCTGAGAAGCCTGATTCAACGATTAAAATAGGCCCCGTCAATAATCTGATGCATTCAATGTTTAATCAAGTAGATGTGTTTTTCAATCAGAAACTTGTATCGCCCCTGAATAACGCGTATGCATACAGAGCATACATTGAAACACTGCTAAATTATGGAGACGGCGCAAAAAACTCTCATCTTACGAGTGTGCTCTGGTTCGCCGATACACCGGGAAAAATGGAGGATACAGATACAGCCAACGGTGGGCTTGTTAGCCGCAGAGACCTTCTTAGCAGTGGAAAAACTATTGATCTCCTCGGTCATCTTCACTGCGATGTCTTTAATCAAGAGAGATTCTTATTGAACGGTGTTGAAATGCGTCTGCGACTCGTACGCACGAATAATTCATTTTGCCTTATGGGCGGGACGGCAGACTATAAAATACATATTGTCGAAGCGTCGCTTCTCGTACGTCGCGCCAAGATAGCACCTGGTATACTTTTAGCACATGCAAGAACTCTGTGTAAAGCTACGGCAAAATACCCCCTGACACGCGTGGAGGTAAAGGCTATATCCATGCATAGCGGAGTACATGGCGAAACTCTCGATAATGTAATCCTCGGACAGCTACCAAAACGTATCATCATTGGTTTCGTCGATAATAAAGCGTTCAACGGCTGCCTCGATAAAAACCCGTTTATTTTAAAAATTATCAAATCAATTATCTATCGTTGTATGTGGATGGTATGCAAATACCGTCAAAGGCTCTGCAGCCCGACTTTACAAAATCGAAGCTTTACGTAGACGCTTATCATACTCTGTTCTCCGGAACGGGTATTCACTTTCTCAATGAAGGTAATTGTATTTCACGGGAGGCCTACCCCGAAGGGTATTGCCTTTTCGCGTTTGATCTTACGCCCGATTTATCAGCAAACAGCAGTACTCATTGGAATTTGGTAAAACACGGCAGTGTTAGAATAGAAGTACGATTCGAAAAGGCTCTCGCATCAACGGTAAATTGTATTGTGTACGCCGAGTATGATAATGTGTTGGAGATTGACTCATCCAGACAAGTAATCGTTGACTTTTCTGGATAGTCAGCAGAATTTGTATCCGCCGAGCTAGGTCTCCGTGACACAAAGAGCTGAACAGTATTATCAGAGAGAGCAACGAGAAAGCATCATGAATATCGCAATCGATCTACAGGGTTTGTGAGATAAAAACAATCGTTTTGTGCCGAAAGAAGTGGCGATCATTTGCCTACACGGGCCGTACACCGCTCATTGGCTTGTGTCTTCACCTCACGATAATGAGGATCTATCACCGGCGCTGAAGCGTCAGAATTCCTGGTTGACTAGAAATCATCATGGTTTACAATGGCGTGAGGGCGATACAACGTCACAACATATGGAATTAATTTTGAAAAATATTGCGGAACAATCTGATCGAATATTCACAAGGGGTTCAATAAAATCAGAGTACCTGGCGCAGCTTACAGGTTGCTTCATTATAAATTTAGAGGAGGAGGAGGAGGCTCCCTCATTCCGTTATCTTCATCGGGACGACACTCGTTGCATATACCACGGATCGCTACATCATAATCTCACGTACAAATGTGCGCTGAATAATGCGAAACAAATAAAAGATTGGCTCTGTCATAAAGATCGCATCGACTCCTTATGGGAATATAGAACGACCACGAGCTGGAGCTTAGACGGGCCTCGCGAGGAAAAGAAAAAGAAACCTTCTGCTTCAGGCTGCTATGAACAGTCTAGAAATTCTGCAGGCCTTGCGGAACATACCAGACCACACGATAGGCGTATACCCAGCCGATCGTATCCCGAAGGTGTGGACGTGGCCGACAGCTTTTGTCGTTAATACCGATGGCCACAAATTACCCGGATCCCACTGGGTCGCCATGTACGTCGATCGAACTGGAGAAGGACGATACTTTGACAGCTACGGGATCCCTCCAATCGTTCCGCAGCATCTCATCCGACTCCGAAGAAACTGCAAGCTTTTCCGATGCAACGCTACTCAGCTTCAGGGTCCAGATTCGCAGTGTTGCGGACAGTATTGCATTATGTTTCTTCATTATATGTCTACTGGCTTTGGTATTAATAAGTTTCGAAGCGTATTTTCAGATGATTTATCCCGAAACGATAAAACAGTGAACGATTATTATAATGCGTATATAAAAAAACGCGAAAAGTATAAGCCTCGGGACAAAGTTTTCAATATGGACTCTGCGGTTGGTGGTGGCTGTGGTACAAATAATTTCAATCATAAAAACTTACACTGTATACAGAACTGTTGTTCCCGTGTACGGCAATAATGAATCTAATTTTAATATAAGAAATAAAATCGACATTGAAATTTTTCACGTTTTTATTTTTTCTACCTATCCTTGAACTGCGATCACGCGCCTTGGAGTCAGCATTCTTTGGGTACAAAAGTCACTTTTAGCGACTATCATATTTCAAGCGGAATGTGCATCAAACCATCGATTCTTCGAATCGGTAGGAAAAAAATTCTTTTTGCCTTTGTTATGTCGAAGGAAATGAGTCATCATTATAGGGTATCATATGTAGACGATCAGATTTCTTTTTGTCTTTGGTATTTCTAATAAAATAAGTAATCTTTATAGTGGGGGGAGGTCTAGTGGAGGGGCGACTGCAGGATATAAGTTAGACCCTGGAGAACGACCATCATTCGCGATCAAACCGTGGTCAGATATCGAAGAATCTTCAAAAACTCTTAAATACTTTCATTTGCTGTCATTTGAGGTGTATGCAGAGAAAACGACGCGAATTGAAGCGGCGAATAGAAGCACTTTCACACGACATTGCGAGTATCAAAGCAGTAATACAAGCGAGATCGCAATTTCTCTCTTTAACACGAAAATTTGACGAGCTCGATATTTACGATGGATTTCGCACGAATCAACAAAGTGGGACAAACGGCCGCGTTTCTACCTGTGAAAAAGTTATCGGAACTAGAGCTCAAAAAAGACTACAGCATCAACGACATAAGAACCGTTCAAACTAAATGGGGCACGCGTATCGTCATCGACGTGGAAAACACATTTGCGTGCTTCCTACCAGCCAGATTCGTCCAACTGTTCGAAAAAGACGATCAGCTATTTCAGCAGATGATAGCCGCAGCCCGTGAAAATAATTTGGCCGTGGAATATCGTGGAACAAAATTCAATAATCTGGAATTTAAACCGTCAACAAATCATTAAGTCCTGCGATGTATGCGAAACGTGCTAAGAATCTACGTGCGCTACTGCTACCGTTCGCCTATAAGCTAAATAATTTGGGGACGAAATCTGTGTGGGTGGGCCTTGATATTTGTCGGAACGGTACGTTACGGCCTGTGATCAGCTTCAAATGTTATATCCATGGTTGTTTAACTATGGATGGTCGTTCTTGGCACGATTTTCAAAATCATTTCAACACAGAGGATGAAGAAGACCCTGCACATCGCTCGTTACCGATATTCTGTTTTACACAAAAGCAATTCATTATACTGTCATTATTACAAGCCAGTATAAACAGAAATATCTCGTGGCTTCGTCGTGTTTGCAACGAGGTAACAAAGTGCAGAGACTCTCTTGTAGATGCAATAACATCAGAAACATCCATTTTTACAACGAGCTGCATACGCCGTAATATTCGCACGAAGCGTGCGAAAATACGAGAGAGAGCTACCCAAAAACGAACATCGCCGAATAATTCATATAACGAATTACCTACTTGTACAAAAACAACGATAATTGATAATCTACTGACGCATCATTTGGATCACATAGTTAAAACTGTTATAGCCCGTAAAAGATAAATCCTTTTCTCATTATATAAAAGCATTACGTATAATTAAGTGAAAATGTATATAAAATTAAATTCTCATTATATGAAAGCATTACGTATAATTAAGTGAAAATGTATATAAAATTAAATAAAGAGAAAAAAAAGTATGGATTATTATTATTTGAATAATGATAATAATCGGACCACTATGGCGAGCCCTCAGAACTCTTCCCCCACCACCTCTCCCCACCATTACCCCCACCACGCTCGGAAAGAGGCTCCAGCGCGGGGGAAAGTGGAGGGGATAGGAGTGGGGATAGGAGTGGGGGTCGCCATAGTGGTCCATATACTACTTGCATGTATGTGTATGTATTTACAATGCATTTGGGTCCAAATTCGATTAATTTAGAAAACAACACGTTGAAATTTACATGTTTTGATTAATTAATGCATATGAGCAGAAAAAAATCGACTCAAGACAAAAGTTCGTCAGGACAGCGGGGATTGTCTCACTCAATATAATACTACTTCTATTATCTCATTCAGTATAGTGCTATGGCGCTTATTAGATGTTGCTTAAATTTACGCCGTCTGTGTCAACGTGTCCTGGAAGGCAACGACAAATCCGTACGTGGCGTATATTCAGGCAAGATTAAATAAGCATCACACCACTATACCGCGATAACAAGAGTAAAATCGTACCGAGTGAAATGATTAAAGCATAACTCATTGATAAAAAATTTTGTGCATAATAAGGTGGATCACGCTTTCATATAATTAAACCGTACTCTGCTTGTTTGCCCTCAATTTACCAATAATCCTCGTGCGCAATGACTTTATTGGTATCTTCCAGGACTAGTACTATTTGAACGTGTCCTGGAAGTCAACGCTACATTTATATGACCGGTCCTGGAAGGTACCGATAAAGTCTTAGCGTAGAAGGATTATTGTCAGATTCCAGGACAAACAGGTGGATTAAGGCTTGATCATTTAAAAGCGCGATCTAGCTTATTATGCGCCAGATTTTTTATCAATCAGTTATGCAATTATTGTCTCGCTCAATTGAGTACTACTTTTATTATCTCATTCAGTATAGTGCTATGGCGCTTATTAGATGTCGCTTAAATGTACGCCATCTATGTTAACGTGTACTGGAAGGCAACGGTAAATCCGTATATACGTGGCGTATATTCAGGCAACATTGAATAAGCCTCACATCAATGCACCGCGATGATAGAAGTAAAATCGTATCACGTGAAATTATTAAAGCATACCTCATTGATAAAAATTTGGGCGCGCAATAAGCTGGATTGCGCTCTCATACTATTAAGCCGTAGTCAGCTTGTTTGCCCTGAATTTACCAATAATCCTCTTGCGCAATGACTTTATTGTTATCTTCCAGGACTCGTACTATTTTAACGCGTCCTGGAAGTCAACGTTACATTCATATGACCAGTCCTGGAAGGTAACAACAAAGTCTTTGCGTAGAAGGATTGTTAGATTCCAGGACAAACAGGCAGATTGAGGCTTGATGATTTAAAAGCGCGATCTAGCTTATCATGCGCCAGTTTTTTTATCAATCAGTTTTGCAATTATTGTCTAACTCAATTTAGTACTACTTGTATTATCTTATTCAGTATAGTGCTATGGCGCTTATTAAATATTGCGTAAATTGAAGCCGTCTATGTCAACGTGTCCTGGAAGGCAACGGTAAATCCGTACGTGGCGTATATTCAGGCAACATTTAATAAGCATCACATCACTCTACCGCGATGATACAAGTAAAATCGTACCGAGTGAAATGATAAAGCATAACTCATGGATAAAAATTCGGGGGCATAATGAGCTGGATTGCGCTTTCATATCGTTAAACAGTAGTTTGCTTGTTTGCCCTGAGTTTACCAATAATCCTCGTGCGCAATGATTTTATCGTTATCTTCTAGGACTAGTACTACTTAAACGTGTCCTGGAAGTCAACGCTACATTCATATGACCGGTCCTGGAAGGTAACAATAAAGTCTTTGTGTAGAAGGATTGTTAGATTCCAGGACAAACAGGCAGATTAAGGATTGATGATTTAAAAGCGCGATCTAGCTTATTATGCGCCAGATGTTTTATCAATCAGTTTTGCAATTATTGTCTCACTCAATTTAGTACTACTTCTACTATCTCATTCAGTATAGTGCTATGGCGCATATTAAATATTGCTTAAATTTACGCCGTCTATGTCAACGTGTCCTGGAAGGCAACGGTAAATCCGTCGGCGGCGTATATTCTGGAAACATTTAATAAGCATCACATCACTTTACCGCGATGATACAAGTAAAATCGTACCGAGTGAAATGATAAAGCATAACTCATTGATAAAAATTCGGGGGCGTAATAAGCTGGATTGCGCTGTCATATAATTAAACCGTAGTCTGCTCGTTTGCCCTGAATTTACCAATAATCCTCGTGCGCAATGATTTTATTGTTATCTTCTAGGACTAGTACTACTTGAACGTGTCCTGGAAGTCAACGCTACATTCATATGACCGGTCCTGGAAGGTAACAATAAAGTCTTTGCGTAGAAGGATTGTTAGATTCCAGGACAAACAGGCAGATTAAGGATTGATGATTTAAAAGCGCGATCTAGCTTATTATGCGCCAGATTTTTTTTCAATCAGTTTTGCAATTATTGTCTCACTCAATTTAGTACTACTTCTACTATCTCTTTCAGTATAGTGCTATGGCGCTAATTAAATATTGCTTGAATTTACGCCGTCTATGTCAGCGTGTCCTGGAAGGCAACGGTAAATCCGTACGTGGCATATATTCAGGCAACATTTAATAAGCATCACATCACTCTACCGCGATGATACAAGTAAAATCGTACCGAGTGAAATGATAAAGCATAATTCATTGATAAAAATTCGGGGGCGTAATAAGCTGGATTGCGCTCTCATATAATTAAACCGTAGTCTGCTCGTTTGCCCTGAATTTACCAATAATCTTCGTGCGCAATGACTTTATTGTTATCTTCCAGGACTAGTACTATTTTAACGTGTCCTGGAAGTCAACGTTACATTCATATGACCAGTCCTGGAAGGTAACAATAAGGTCTTTGCGTAGAAGGATTGTTAGATTCCAGGACAAACAGGCAGATTAAGGATTGATGATTTAAAAGCGCGATCTAGCTTATTATGCGCCAGATTTTTTATCAATCAGTTTTGCAAATATTGTCTCACTCAATTTAGTACTACTTATATTATCTTATTCAGTATAGTGCTATGGTGCTTATTAAATATTGCTTAAATTTACGCCGTCTTTGTTAACATGTCCTGGAAGGCAACGGTAAATCCGTACGTGGCGTATATTCAGACAACATTTAATAAGCATCACATCACTGTACCACGAGTATAGAAGTAAAATCGTACCGATCGAACTGAAACTTTTTTATGGGCGTCCTGAATTTCTATCCATTAAAGAGTAGATTATTCTTTAACACATAAGAGTCCTGGTAATTTTTGTTAGACCGTTTCATATATTTGAGACTATCCTGGCAAACAGTTGTCTTGGAACATACTAAGTTCCCAGACTATACCTATTCGTCGATGTTCTGAAATTTTTGCGTCTTTGAAATAATCGGTGTCGGTGTGAAATAATGTCCTGGAACACCCAGTGTCCTGGAAGCTAATGTCCCGGAACATAACATTTGGTATTTTTCCTGGAAGATGTGAGTATCCCTGAATAAACCAATCCATATATGTCCTGGAATACGCTGGCCTCCTTAAAATACATTTCTTAACATTATTCTAAAATGTCCTGGAACACCATTTATCCTGGAAACCAGTTGTCGTGGAGTTTATCAATTGGAACATCAGTTGCTTGAAAAATAGTTGTCCTGGAACGTATCATTTTTTATCTGTCCCGGAAGATGGGTAATTCCCGAATAAACCTATCCATACGTGTCCTGGAATACGCGGGTTCAAAATACACGTCTTAAGATTACTATCTTATATGTCCTGGAACACCATCAGTCCTGGAAACTAGCTGTCCTGGAAACTAGCTGTCCTGGAATATATCAATTGGTATCTGTCCCGGAACATACATAAGTCCTGGAATAAACACATTCAACGAGGTCCCGAAATACGCGATAATTTCAAATATATTCCCAGTGTCCTGGAATCAAATTGTCCTCAAAGGTGCCATTTGTTATTTTTTTTCGGAAAATCCTCAAGTCCCGGAATTCACCTATCTATTAGTGTCCTGGTATGCATTGGTGTCCCCAAAAAATCACTAGGCTAAAGTCCTGGTATACTCTAAGGTCCTGGAATATACCGACCGGACGATGTCCTGGTAACAACCGTTGGCTACGAATTTCTTTGTAAATCAGAAACCATTAATAATTCGGGTTTAATTAACATTTACATGCATTTGAATTGCAATTTGGCCATCTGATAGAGGTATTAATAACCACTGAAAAAAAATGTCCCCAAACCCACCAATCGACATACATATATATATATATATATATATATATATATACTAGGGGGGCTTCGCCCCCCTGCGCGCTTCGCGCGCCAACCCCCCATCTTGTGTTTGTGTCAGTTGTTAAAGAAAAACATTCTGGAAAGATGTTTTGAAAAAAAATTGTTTATATTTGTGTTAATTGGTTTTCGGATAAGAGTTTGGGTTGAGTTTGGGTTTTATTGAAATATCGATATACCGATATATCGATTACTGAAACGATTCAATATATAGATATATCGATTTCTGACTCCGTTCAATATATGGATATATCGATTCTTGACACGGTTCGATATATCGAAATATCGATTTTTGACACATTTCGTTATATTTATACTCGATTCGATACATCGATATATCAATTCATCAATTCTAGACACAATTCGGTATATCGATATATCAACTTATCGATTCGTGACATGATTCGACGTATCGATACATCAATTTATCGATTCTTGACACGATTCTGTTTCAGGTTGAGTGAAGATTCGCCGCATTTAAATAAAATTTTTTTTTTCCTTTTATCGAATTTATAATGAATAATTTCTGGTAAAATTACTACTCCATTACAAATTCGATAAAAAGAAAAAAAAACATTCTAATTCAAATGCGGCGAATCTTCCACTCAACCTGAAATTCTCATCTTTTGACATACATTTTTTTTCTACCTCAACTAATTATTTCAGGTGTGGCCCGTTGGTAAATAAAAAAATTTTCATTATAAATTCGATGAAAAGAAAAAAAAAAATATTCAACTCAAATGCGGCAAATCTTCCACTCAACCTAAAATTCTCATCTGTTTGCATAAAATTTTTTTCGACCTAAACCAACTATTTCAGGTGTGCCCCGAAAAATTTATATTATAAATTCGATGAAAAGAAAAAAAAAATTTTAACTCAAATGCTGCGAATCTTCCACTCAACCTAAAATTCTCATCTTTTGACATAAATTTTTTTTTCTACCCAAACTAATTATTTCAGGTGTGGCCCGTTGGAAAATCGAAAAATGTTCATTATAAATTCGTTAAAAAAAAAAAAATTTCAACTCAAATTCGGGGCGAATCTTCCACTCAACCTAAAATTCTCATCTTTTGACATACATTTTTTTTTCTACCCAAACTAATTATTTCAGGTGTGGCCCGTTGGAAAATCGAAAAATGTTCCTTATAAATTCGTTAAAAAAAAAAAAATTTCAACTCAAATTCGGGGCGAATCTTCCACTCAACCTAAAATTCTCATCTTTTGACATACATTTTTTTTTCTACCCAAACTAATTATTTCAGGTGTGGCCCGTTGGAAAATCAAGAAATTTTAATTATAAATTCGATGAAAACGAAAAAAAAAAAATTTCAACTCAAATGCGGGGCGAATCTTCCACTCAACCACAAATTCTTATCTTTTGACATAAATTTTTTTTCTACCCAAACTAATTATTTCAGGTGTAACCCATTGGAAAATCAAAAAATTTTCATTATAAATTCGATAAAAATGAAAAAAAAAAATTTTAACTCAATTGGGGCGAATCTTCCACTCAACCTAAAATTCTCATCGTTTGACATGAATTTTTTTTCTACCTAAACTAACTATTTTAGGTGTGACCCGTTGGAAAATCGAATTTTTTTTTTTTTAAACACCCTAGTATATACATAACATATGTATATACATGAAATGAGATGGAATTCCTATAATATCAGACTTTCAGATAGGTCGAGTTGAAACGGAATTCCCCATATATCCGGTTTTTAGGTAGGTTGATGTTAGACGGATTGATATATCGATTTATCGATTTATCAAAAACCAAAATTCGATATAAATCAATATTCGATATATCGATATTTGATATATCGATTCATATCGATATATCGATTCATATCGATATATCGATTCATATCGATATATCGATTCATATCGATATATCGATTCATATCGATATATCGATTCATATCGATATATCGATTCATATCGATATATCGATTTATATCGATATATCGATTCATATCGATATATCAAGTTGAGACAGAATCACCAGGCAGAATTATCAGGCTTTTAGATAGGTCGATTTAGACGGAATTCCCTACATATCAGGCTTTTAGAAAGATCGATTTTAGACGGAATTCCCCATATATCAAGCTTTCAGAAAGGTTGATTTTAGACGGAATGCTCCATATATCAGGCTTTTATGAAGGTCGATTTTAGATGGAATGCCCCATATATCAGGCTTTTAGATGGTCGATTTTAGACGGAATTCCCCATATATCGGGTTTCAGATAGGTCGATTTTAGACGGAATGCCCCATACATTCTTGACACGGCGGCGGCGGCGATATATTTATATAATATAGAACGATATATATACTAGGGGTGCGTAGGGCGCTACGCGCCCTCACTTAGGTTTGGGTTTGGGTTTGGGTTTTGGGTTTGGGTTTGTGTTGAGTCATCCCTTTCAAATTGGACAATCGGTATAAGCTCAAATCCTGAAACAGCGGCGGCGGCAGCGGCGATATATCTTTATATTATAGAGAGATATCGTTCTATATTATATAAAGATATCGCCGCCGCCGCCGCCGCCGCCGTCGCCGCCGCCGCCGCCGCCGCCACCGCCGTGTCAAGAATGTATGGGGCATTCCGTCTTAAATCGACCTATCTAAAAGCCTCATATATAGGGCATTCCGTCTAAAATCAACCTATCTGAAACCCCGATATATGGGGAATTCCGTCTAAAATCGACCATATAAAAGCCTGATATATGGGGCATTCCATCTAATATAGACCTTTATAAAAGCCTGATGTATAGGGCATTCCGTCTAAAATCAACCTTTCTAAAAGCTTGATATATGGGGAATTCCGTCTAAAATCGACCTTTCTAAAAGCCTGATATAAAGGGAATTCCGTCTAAATCGACCTATCTAAAAGCCTGATAATTCTGCCTGGTGATTCTGTCTCAACTTGATATATCGATATGAATCGATATATCGATATAAATCGATATATCTATATGAATCGATATATAGATATGAATCGATATATCCATATGAATCGATATATCGATATGAATCGATATATCGATATATCGATACGTATCGATATATCGATATGTATTGATATATCGATATATCGATATGTATTGATATATCGATATGAATCGATATATAGATATGAATCGATATATCCATATGAAACGATATATCGATATGAATCGATATATCGATATGAATCGATATATCGATACGTATCGATATATCGATATGTATTGATATATCGATATGAATCGATATATCGAATATCGATATATCGAATGTCGATTTATCAAATATCGATATATCGAATATTGATTTATATCGAATTTTGTTTTTTGATAAATCGATGAATCGATATATCAATCCGTCTAACATCAACCTACCTAAAAACGTGATATATGGGGAATTCCGTCTAAAATCGACCTATCTGAAATCTTGATATATGGGGAATTCTGTCTCAACTCGACTTATGTAAAAATCTGATATATAGGGAATTCCGTCTTAACTCAACCTCTCTAAAAGCCTGATATATGGGGAATTCCATCTCAAATCGACCGTGATATATGGGTAATTTCGTCTCAATTCGACTTATCTAAATACCTAATATATGGGGAATTCCGTCTCAACTTGAACGATTTAAAGACCGGATATATGGGGAATTCCGTTTCAACTCGACCTATCTGAAAGTCTGGTATAATAGGAATTCCATCTCCTTTCATGTATATACATATGTTATGTATATATTACGGTGTTTAAAAAAAAAATCGATTTTCCAATGGCCCACACCTGAAATAATTAGTTTGGGTAGAAAAAAAAATTTATGTCAAAAGATGAAAATTTTAGGTTGAGTGGAAGATTCGCCGCATTTAAATTAAAAATTTTTTTTTTCCCCTTTTTATCGAATTTATAATGAAACTTTTTCGGGGCACACCTGAAATAGTTGGTTCAGGTCGAAAAAAATGTTATGCAAACACATGACAATTTTAGGTTCAGTGGAAGATTTGCCGCATTTGAGTTGAACACTTTTTTTTTTTTCATCGAATTTATAATGAAAATTTTTTGATTTACCAACGGGCCACACCTGAAATAATTAGTTTAGGTAGAAAAAAAATGTATGTCAAAAGATGAGAATTTCAGGTTGAGTGGAAGATTCGCCGCATTTGAATAAAAAATTTTTTTTTTCTTTTTATCGAATTTGTAATGAAATAGTAATTTTACCAGAAATTATTCATCATAAATTCGATAAAAGGAAAAAAAAAAAATTTATTCAAATGCGGCGAATCATCACTGAACCTGAAACAGAATCGTGTCAAGAATCGATAAATTGATATATCGATACGTCGAATCATGTCACGAATCGGTAAGTTGATATATCGATACGTCGAATCATGTCACGAATCGGTAAGTTGATATATCGATATACCGAATTGTGTCTAGAATTGATGAATTGATATATCGATGTATCGAATAGAGTATAAATATAACGAAATGTGTCAAAAATCGATATTTCGATATATCGAACCGTGTCAAGAAGTGATATATCCATATAATGAACGGAGTCAGAAATCGATATATCTATATATTGAACCGTTTCAGTAATCGATATATCGGTATATCGATATTTCAATCAAACCCAAACTCAACCCAAACTCATATCCGAAAACTAATTAACACAAATATACACAATTTTTTTTCAAAACATCTTTCCAGAATGTTTTTCTTTAACAACTGACACAAACCCAAGATGGGCGGTTGGCGCGCGAAGCGCGCAGGGGGGCGAAGCCCCCCTAGTATATATATATATATATATCGTTCTATATTATATAAATATATCGCCGCCGCCGCCGCCGCCGCCGCCGCCGCCGCCGCCGCCGCCATGTCAAGAATGTATGGGGCATTCCGTCTAAAATCGACCTATCTAAAAGCCTCATATATAGGGCATTCCGTCTAAAATCGACCTATCTGGAACCCGGTATATGGGGAATTCCGTCTAAATCGACCATCTAAAAGCCTGATATATGGGGCATTCCATCTAAAATCGACCTTCATAAAAGCCTGATATATGGGGCACTCCGTCTAAAATCAACCTTTCTAAAACCTTGATATATGGGGAATTCCGTCTAAAATCGACCTTTCTAAAAGCCTGATATGTAGGGAATTCCGTCTGAATCGACCTGTCTAAAAGCCTGATAATTCTGCCTGGTGATTCTGTCTCAACTTAATATATCGATATGAATCGATATATCGATATGAATCGATATATCGATATGAATCGATATATCGATATGAATCGATACATCGATATGAATCGATATATCTATATGAATCGATATATCGATATGAATCGATATATCGATATGAATCGATATATCGATACGTATCGATATATCGATTTGTATTGAGATATCGATATGAATCGATATATCGAATATCGATATATCGAATGTCGATTTATCAAATATGGATATATCGAATATTGTTTTATATTGAATTTTGGTTTTTGATCAATCAATAAATCGATATATCAATCCGTCTAACATCAACCTACCTAAAAACGTGATATATGGGGAATTCCGTCTGCAATCGGCCTACCTAAAAGCTTGATATGTAGGGAATTCCGTCCAAAATCGACCTGACTGAAATCTTGATATATGGGGAATTCCGTCTCAACTCGACCTCTCTAAAAGCCTGATATACGGGGAATTCCATCTCAAATCGACTGTGATATATGGGTAATTTCGTCGCAATTCGACTTATCTAAAGACCTAATATATCGGGAATTCCGTCTCAACTTGACCGATTTAAAAACCGGATATATGGGGAATTCCGTTTCAACTCGACCCATCTGAAAGTCTGATATTATAGGAATTCCATCTCATTTCATGTATATACATATGTTATGTATATACTAGGGTGTTTAAAAAAAAAAATTTCGATTTTCCAACGGGTCACACCTAAAATAGTTAGTTTAGGTAGAAAAAAAATTTATGTCAACAGATGTGAATTTTAGCTTGAGTGGAAGATTCGCCGCAATTGAGTTAAATATTTTTTTTTCATTCTTATCGAATTTATAATGAAAATTTTTTGATTTTCCAATGGGCCACACCTGAAATAATTAGTTTGGGTAGAAAAAAAAATTTATGTCAAAAGATGAGAATTTTAGGTTGAGTGGAAGATTCGCAGTATTTGAGTTAAAATTTTTTTTTTTTCTTTTCATCGAATTTATAATATAAATTTTTCGGGGCACACCTGAAATAGTTGGTTTAGGTCGAAAAAAATTTTATGCAAACAGATGAGAATTTTAGGTTGAGTGAAAGATTTGCCGCATTTGAGTTGAATATTTTTTTTTCGTTTTCATCGAATTTATAATTTAAATTTTTAGATTTTCCAACAGGCCACACCTGAAATAATTACTTTGGGTAGAAAAAAAAAATTTATGTCAAAAGATGAGAATTTTAGGTTGAGTGGAAGATTCGCCGCATTTGAGTTCAAAATTTTTTTTTTCGTTTTCATCGAATTTATAATTTAAATTTTTAGATTTTCCAACGGGCCACACCTGAAATAATTAGTTTGGGTGGAAAAAAAAATTTATGTCAAAAGATGAGAATTTTAGGTTGAGTGGAAGATTCGCCACGCATTTGAGTTGAAATTTTTTTTTTTTTGTTTTCATCGAATTTATAATTTAAATTTTTAGATTTTCCAACGGGCCACACCTGAAATAATTACTTTGGGTAGAAAAAAAAATGTATGTCAAAAGATGAAAATTTTAGGTTGAGTGGAAGATTCGCAGCATTTGAGTTAAAATTTTTTTTTTTCTTTTCATCGAATTTATAATGAAAATTTTTCGGGGCACACCTGAATTAGTTGGTTTAGGTCGAAAAAAATTTTATGCAAACAGATGAGAATTTTAGGTTGAGTGGAAGATTTGCCGCATTTGAGTTGAATATTTTTTTTTTTCTTTTTATCGAATTTATAATGAAAATTTTTTGATTTGCCAACGGGCCATACCTGAAATAATTAGTTTAGGTAGAAAAAAAATGTATGTCAAAAGATGAGAATTTCAGGTTGAGTGGAAGATTCGCCGCATTTGAATTAGAATGTTTTTTTTTTCCATTTTATCGAATTTGTAATGAAGTAGTAATTTTACCAGAAATTATTCATTATAAATTCGATAAAAGGAAAAAAAAAAATTTTATTCAAATGCGGAGAATCTTCACTCAACCTGAAACAGAATCGTGTCAAGAATCGATAAGTTGATATATCGATACGTCGAATCATGTCACGAATCGATAAGTTGATATATCGATATACCGAATTGTGTCTAGAATTGATGAATTGATATATCGATGTATCGAATCGAGTATAAATATAACGAAATGTGTCGAAAATCGATATTTCGATATATCGAACCGTGTCAAGAAGCGATACATCCATATATTGAACGGAGTCAGAAATCGATATATCTATATATTGAACCGTTTCAGTAATCGATATATCGGTATATCGATATTTCAATAAAACCCATACTCAACCCAAACTCTTATCCGAAAACCAATTAACACAAATATAAACAACTTTTTTTCAAAACATCTTTCCAGAATGTTTTTCTTCAACAACTGACACAAACACAAGATGGGGGGTTGGCGCGCGAAGCGCGCAGGGGGGCGAAGCCCCCCTAGTATATATATATATAAATGTTTATTTTTCTTGCGGGGTACATTACGGACTCCCGCTCCGCTCACACTTTTTACGTTATCCTACACTTAACCTATCTTATCCTACCCTTCAGAGGTCAGCCTACCTTCAGAGGTGACCTACCTCTCTTGAGAGAGAGAAAGCTGTACCAGTGTCACTCCTTATTTCCTTTCTCATTCCTTACTTCCTTCCTCATTCATTCACCTCATTCACCCCGTGACTTCCGTTTCCGCTGCACCACTCTACTCCCCCCCCAAACCCTCCCCGCTCCCACTACTCTACCTCCCCCCCTTCTCTAACCCCTTGCGCACTCAGCCTCCGACTTGGCTCTCCCGCCAACTCTTCCCCCATCGCTGCCGTTATTTCCTTCCGCTCTCCCTCCATCTGCCTCCATCTCCCCTTCATCTCGTCCCACCTCCTCCATTCGTTGTCTACCCACATCTTCATATATCCTACTCGCATGGTCTTCCCCTTCCTCCTTTCCATCTCTGCTTCCCTCTCTATCTTCCACGTCACCTCTCTCTCCATCCTCGTCAAGTCGTCCTTTATCCAAACTTTCTCCCCTCTCAACCTCCCTTTTGACTTCATCACCTCTCTCTTCTGTTCCCTCCCCGCCATCTCCACCAACACCATACCCCTGCCCTCTTCGTTTACCCCTTCAATTGCCGTCATACCTTTTATCCTTCCTATCACTTCCATCTTACTCCATATCCTTTTTATCTCTTTATCCCATTCCGCCCCCTCTTTTCTCATGACCCCTCTTACTATTACATTCCTGGCTCTTTTCTCCCTCTCCCCCCTATCCAATCTTACCTCTAACTCTCTCATCTTCCTTGCTCCCTCCTCTTCATTTCTACTCCCCCCTTTCGTCCTTTCTACCTGTTCCCTCAACCCTCCACCCCCCTCCCCCTCCTCTAAGCTTTCCACTTTCTTTTCCAACTTTTCAATCCGGCTTCTCAACTCCGTCCTTTCTCCCTCCCATCTCTTTATCATCTCTTCCCTTTCCACCCTCGCCTCCCTCACTACCACCTCCATTCTCTCCGCCCAACGCTTCGCCATGCCCTCCACTCTCTTCTCCCACCCCTTCGCCATTTCCTCGAACCTTTTCTCCCCCCTCTCTCCTTCCTGCCTCATCAACTCCCCCATACTGTCCATTACTTTTTCCAGCCATCCTTCCTCCTCTGCTTTTTTCTCCGGCGACCTTCCTTCTATTTTGCTCCTCTTCTCCGCATTCTTCGATCTTCCCCTCCTCTTTTCTTCCTCTACACCGACCCTTCTCCCCTCGTCGCCCATCCTCACTACTTTTCTACTCTTCACCTTCCGCTGCTTTCTCCACACACTTCACTTCCTTCCCTACCGACACCTTTCCCCCTTACCGACCGCTTCCGACTCTCTCTCCCTTCCCACTTTGCCCGCTTTTCCGCCACTGCTCCACTGCCGCCCGTTCCCGCTATTTCCCCACACCCCTTGCCGCGACACCACTCTAACCTCAAAATCGACCCAGCTGACTTTTACCCCTGTCTAATTCCCTTTTCCCTCCCCCCGCACCATCCCTTATCGTTCACCCCTGACTATCCCGTCCTACCCTCCTTATCCCACAGCACTTTTCACCCCTTCATTTCCCGCTCTCCTCACTATCGCACATTTTCTGCCCACCTGTCCCACACTCACTCTCCACCTTTGTCACCGGAAACGGAAGTCCTATATATAATATATATATATATTAAGTAATATAATTATATACTGTATAATATATATACAGATTTCTGTATCGCTGTCCATTTTTAGAACTTTAGAACTGTCCATTTTTAGGACTGCGAAGGGCTGCGAAGATAGAAAATGCTCATGCATTTCTGTTTCGCTGTCCATTTTCTATCTTCGCAGCCGTTCGCAGTCCTAAAAATGGACAGCGAAGATAGAAAATGCTCATGCATTTTTGTATCGCAGTCCATTTTCTATCTTTCGCAGCCCTTCGCAGTCCTAAAAATGGACCGGGATACAGAAATCTCTATCGCTACAGCAATACAGAGAGATTACACCAAGCCATCAATCTAAGCATGAGGAATATTAGCATTCACCACCCACTTGCGTAATCGTTCAGTTTCATTTTCTTCGGCGCACACCACATTTTGTTGGATAGGCTCTCCGTCATCGTCTGTAGTCGATTGTGAATCCGTATTGTCACTTTCAATACTAGATTCACTGTTGCTATTTGCTTCACTGTGCGTATCCCCTTCTTCATTCGCATCTTGGGAATAGCTGGTACTCGCCTCGCTGTGGTTATCCTCTTCACGAGTTTTATTCCCATGCTGATGAGTGGTGGATGGCGTCGCTGTATGTTTAAAAATATATAAATTTTTAATTGGCAGATCGAAAAGGCAATCTTAACCTAACATTAAATACATTCGATTTAATACATTAAAATACATTTTCTGCTTTCATTAATATACTTTAATAAAAAAACCATTTTTATTTGTGTAAATACAATATAAATTGTATCAACAAAACAAAATAATTTTTTATTGTACATATAAATATATATTCATTTTTTTCAAAAGAGGTTAAACATACCGTCCATCGGTGTCGATTCTAGCTCATTGTTTTCACCGGCTCGAGATCGAAATCTTTGAACACGAATATGAGTTAATAGTCGTTTCCGTTCTTTCGAATTCATGTTATTTTTTAAAATTGAGTACACTGTCCATAAATGTGTGTCGAGATTTTTATATATTTCCGAAATATAATAATTCAGTCACAACACACGTTGTGCTTGTTGCTTCAGTGTAGTGGTCGGGGTAGCGTGTGTGTCACCACACACTGCTAGCAGAGAGCGCCACCAGCGCCACCAAGGCTAGCCTGAGCACGGCCTTAGAAGGGCCTTCGAAGAGAGCCATACTACGGCTCTAATAAGGCAAATCGCATCACGGCCTGTTCATTTTGCCAAAACTTCGCCTGACTGTGACTGGCCTGTTCAGGGCAGGCTCACGGCCGAATCAAAATTGCCGTGGTACGGATAGCCATGCCGCTCCCTGGGCCGAGCCTGATCATGAATCCGGCTAGCCTGAACAAATTTCCAGCCGGGTATATATATATACATGCATATATACTCCGTTCACCGAGAGAACGTACTCCGTCCTCTCAACCATACCTACCATATTTTTAAAAAATTTTATGAGGTATTGAAGTTGCTCAAAGTTATAAAAAATAGTCGAGATGGCCGAAAACCAAAAAAAATCGATGAAAATCCTCTTATTTAACATGCAACCACGCTCATCTCTCGGTAATGAGAAATATTGCAGTAAACTTGTTGAGCGATTGTACCATTTTAATCAAAAACACTGGTATATTCAAATGCAGAATGCTCGGCGGTGCAGCAATTTTTGTTTCGTGAAATACTGAGCCTTTTACAATTATAGTAGTGCTTTTGTCTTCTTCGTATAAGCATGTCAGTTTCATTAACTCATCGTGTTATTACATTGTAAGGAGCAGTACAATGATTTCGTTGAAGACGTAGAGAGGCAAGGGGCTAAAAATAACAACCGCCCATGCGAATGTCAAAACTCGTCATTACGCGTTTTGCCAGCTTCATCGTACAACGTCGCGTTTTCACGTGACAAAGCGATTTTACTATAACAGAAGACTGCGCGTAACGTGAAATTTTTATAAGTAGTATTATACATGTGTAACGAAATATAGTGTACAAAGATAACATTTATCAATCAAGATTTAGTGAAGTGCAGTATTTCATACCTACACGGTGATTGCTAAGTGACGTGAAAAATATGGGCAATAAAGAAAATTTGAACAAAAATCGTCCTCGTTCACGTCGAACGACCAAGAAATACAGGTACGTTTTGCAAACACACTTATTCCTTATTCATTAAACTAGTATTATTTTTTGCTAAAAATATCGCGCGACCAATGGAAAAAGGTCATAAGCGACAAAAAATGCGATGAAAATTGGAAAACGGGGCAAGGTAGATGACGAAGTAATCGATACTGGACCAGTTATCGACAGTATGTAGAATGTGTATAAATGGGAGATTCCAAGTAGATCCACCTACGCCATAACCCTGAGAATTTTAGATTCTTCTGATTTTTTTATGATTAACCTCGACCTACAATAGACAACAATAGGTTTGACCTTTTTTTTACATTTTTTTTTGTACAGCATTCAAATGATCTCAAAAACACCATTTTTAAAAAAGAATCGGGTGAATTCACTGTTCTCTAACAATAATTTTAAGACTAGAATGGGAGTTAAACTCTTTTTTTTTCTATTTTTTTCTAACAAGTGAGTAGTAGGTGCACCACTCTGGGCCCCCCCACTCCTATCCCCACTCCTTCCCCCACCGCGCGGCTTCCCCCACCACTCGATTTTCCCCCACCATGCGGCTGGGTGAGTCGAGTGTTGAGGTGGCGTTGTGTGTGTGTGGGTGAGGTGAGGACAGGGTGGAAACTCCAAAGTGGCGCACATTATTATTATTATTATTATTATTATTTGCAATATTCTCTCTCTTTGGATTATTATTATTTTTTTTAATTTTATAATTATAATTTTTATTATTATTTTTAATATTTCCACCTCTCTCTGCGGTTTATTATTATTTTTTACTTACCCTTCTTCCGAGGCTATTCAGCGCATCTCTCTCTCTCTCTCTCTTTCTCTCCCGCGTCTGTCGGTTATGCTTTTTCTCTTTTTCTCCTTCTATCTCTCTCCAGCGTCTGTCGCTTAGCTTTCTCTCTCTCTCTCTCACTATTCTAACTCGTTGCTTATTAAAAATTTTTTTCCGATAGAATGAAAATCTGCACAGATACATTCGTTATACTCATCTCCGTGAGCCACGTTTTGATTAAATATTTTTATTATCACAAGCACGCACGTTAATCCTCAGGGCACATAAATTATTTAAACGATTAATATTTTAACCGATCGACGTTGTGAGAACGTTTTACCGATGTTACGCGATTAAAAGAACGACGATTACTGAGCTCTACAGCCGCTTGGAGACAAACTCCACGCGCGCGAAATGCACTGTCAGCACCACGTGCATGTCTCATCGTCGCTCAGGCTTGCTCGAATTCGTTCATCTTTTTATTCGTATGGAGAGTAATATATTTAAGTGTATATATATATATATATATATATATATATAATGTGATCTAATGATGCAACGCGCGTATACCTATATACATATAGGTAAGCTGACGAGGTATCGTTCCGTAGCGCTCGAGAGTCAACAGCTATGGGCAAACTCACGCGGAATCGTCCAGTAGCAGCAGCGGTTCTTTTACATATGGGCGAAGAATAAATTAAAGGGGTGTAGGCCACAGGCAGGCATACTTTAGCATCGAATGACCTATCTCCATTGTGAATATATTTTTAAAATTTTTTGCACTCGGAGAGAAAAGTTGCATAGCTCTCACCGCTACACATACATGCTGTTGTGTATAATGCAATGTCAGCTAATTTGCACGTGCAAAAGTTTACCCGTTTTGGCTAAAATTAAGTATCAATATCATGAAATGTCTCATGACAATACAATATGTATACTCTGCGAATATACATAGGTAAGCTGACGAGGTATCGTTCCGTAGCGTTCAAGAGTAACAGCTATGGGCAAACTCACGCGGTATCGCTCGGCAGTAGCAATTCTTTTACATACGGGCGAAGAATAATTTAAAGTGGTGTAGGCCACAGGCAGGGATACTTTAGCATTGAATGACTTATCTCCATTGTGAAT
>OY751321.1:3656220-3673720 GCA_963564615.1 Rhorus exstirpatorius | reverse complement strand
TCCTTCGCTCCTTGACTCCTTCATTCCTTCGTTCGTTCGTTCGTTCATTCGTTCGTTCGCTCCTTCGCTCCTTCATTCCTTCGTTCGTTCGTTTTGTCGGTCGTTCATTCGTTCGTTTGTTCGTTCGTTCGTTCGTTCGTTCGTTCGTTTGTTCGTTCGTTCGTTCGTTCGTTCGTTCGTTCGCTCCTTCTCTCCTTCATTCCTTCGTTCGTTCGTTCGTTCGTTCGTTCGTTCGTTCGTTCGCTCCTTCGCTCCTTGACTCCTTCATTCCTTCGTTCGTATCGTTTGTTTTGTCGTTCGTTCCTTCGTTCGTTTTGTCGGTCGTTCGTATCGTTTATTTTGTCGTTCGTTCGTGCCATTCGCTCATTTCTTTCGTTCATTCGTATCGCTTATGTCGTAATGAATTTATTTGGAAAAATTTGTTCGGAAAAAGTTTTGAAAAAGGTTTGAAAAAACAATGATTTTTTTGCAAACTCGCTTTCGTCGTTCGTTCGTAGCGTTCGCTCATTTGTTTCGTTCATTCGTATCGCTCGTTTGCTCATATCGTTAATATTATTTGCTCGTATTTCTTGTGTTTGAAGGAATTTTTCGAAAAAAAATTTCGTAAAAGTGTTTAAGAAACAAAACATTATTGGTAACATGCTCTCGTCGTTCGTTCGTACCTTTCTTTCGTATTGTCACATATCGTTCATGCCGTAATGGTTTTACTTCGAAAAGTTTTTCAGAAAAAAATGGATGTCGGTAAAATATTTAAAAACAAACATCCATTGGAAGCTTGCTCTCGTCGTTCGTTCTTATCGCTCGTTCATGTCATAATAATTTCACTTGGAAAACATTTTCAGAAAAATTTGAAAAATAATGTTTCAGAAAAAAATTTTATTAGAAATTTGCTCATGTCGTTTTTTCGTATCGCTCGTATCGTTCGTGCTGTAATAATTTCACTTGGAAAACTTTTTCGGAAAAATTACGAAAGAACGTCGGAGGAACAGAAATTTTATTGGAAACTCTCTCTCGTCATATCGATCATACCGTTCCCTCATTCTTTTCGTTTGACCGCGCCGTTCGTCCGTATATCGTTCATATTATCTGCTCGTATGGTTTCTGTTTAAATAATTCGTCGGGAAAAATTTCGAAAAATATTTGGACATGAAAAGTTTGAAAACCTTGTATCATTCGTATTATTATTTGCTCGTGTCGCTCATGCTTAAATAATTTGTCAGAAAAAATTTTGAATTTTTTGAAAAACAGAATTTCAATGGTAGTTCGCTTTCGTCGTTCGTTCGTTCGTAGCGTTCGCTCATTTGTTTCGTTCATGTGTATCGCTCGTTCGTTCGTATCGCTCGCTTATTCGTTACGTATTACTCGCTCATATTGCTCGTATCATTCGTGTCGTAACAATTCTCCGCTGTTTAAATGAGAAATAATAGCAGGCGAGATGAGCAAATAGGGTTTTACATAATTTTTTATTAACAAAACATAGATGCGTGTACATATGTAAATACAAAATTATATCTAACTACAAAATCCGTATGGTAAAGACCCATATTCTCCGTTGCATCTTCGTTTGACGCTTGACGGTTTGCACATTTTCGATTCGGGACGTGTAACAACCTGATGGAACGCCGTACGCCGAATCGCATCATAGTGCAGAGTAATTGGCTCCTCTCTCTCGCCAACTATAAACGCACGTACAGACCGATAATTTATCAATGAGCTATTTGCAAAATTTAATGTTACACCTTTGACTTTGCATACTTCGCTTTCCGAGCCATCAGGTGTTCGCACAATAAATGAATAAAATTTTGGTCCGCCGGACACGAACGACTTAATATAACTACCCTCTCCATAACTGCTAAGCTCATCCGTCAGATCACCGAGAAGCTGACCGATCGGCGGTTCGTACTCATTCGGATCTTTTTTCGTTACATAGATACACGAGTCTGTGTCACAATACAATGCACGTCGACCCAAGCGCTCGAGATAACTATACAATTTTAAGCGCGCCTGAGCGGTGGTGTATGCTGCAATTACGGCATTAGCTATGGAAGATGGCTGTATTGCCTCATCGGTCTTCGTATAATTGACGTATAATATATCATTATTTACAGGTAGTATGCCGGTGATCTCATACTCGGGACTCGCCAGTAGCTCCATCAATTTTTCCCGCGTGGATACTATCACAGTTTGCGGCAGATTTTCGCGTTGCCCAAATTTTCCCCAAAATGAATTTAAGCATAACTTTGCTACTGAGCGCAACCCGGGATTCTTGGATATATTAGCACGATCTAATTTAATACCCTCAGAGCGCTCAAAGTCGGCAATGTATTGATCTTTCGTAGCCTCGTCCTGCAAACAATTTTCGGGCCAGCCACTAGCCTCCTGCTTAATTTTGAGAAATGTGTTAATGTATTCTCAAAAAAGGCCGCCATTTCGAGTGTTACGTTCGAACTGTGTGATCTCGTATTGCCATATTTCGATTACACGCATGACTCTATACCCACACGAAACAGCTTTTCGTATCTCGTCGACAACCCATGTTCCCTCAAAAGTACGATCCGCGGGTTTTTCATGCGTACATTCTTCCTGGCTCATAATTTCGCAGCAGCTACGACAGAGTGCGAATAGCAGGCGATGATGCATGCGTACAGGTAGCACCGGGTGATAAAGGTTGCGTGGTGGTAATACAACGCACTTGACGAGCCCCTCAACGCGCGAAAGATCGGTATTGTCAGTCCCCGTCAGTTCCATACACTCGTCGCCTACATAAACTTTCGGGTGGCCGATAGGATATTTACCAAACTTGCAGATATACGGGTATAGCGAACAAACGTCGACGTAACGTATCTCCTCCGTATCTTTTGCATCATACAACGTGACCATATTTTCGGTACGTCCACCGAAGAATGCGTCACGTGGGTTGAGAGGCTCGATACAGGCTAGAGGATGATCACGCACGAGAGCTGTCATTTCAGCATTTTCCTTTAACATTTTATCATATGCGCATTCCCAAATTTCTGTCAGCACATAGCCGCCCGTTCGGATTCTATCGGAAATAGCGATGGTTCTTTCGAACCTTTCGTCCATTGATACATCGTCGCTCTGTTTGCGATCGCGGTTCACGAGAAAACATCGCGGACAACCATGCCAATAGCACCCGTGAAACTGCAATACGTGCTTCGAGTCGTTCGTCTCGTAATAACCATCTACCAGTAAATTTAGCGGTAATTTAAATTCGCGCGAGCGGCCAGCGTGTATGATGGGATGGCCGAGAGAATGTTCCATCCATACGAGCCACGCAACGGCTTTTTTTGACTGCGTATGCGCCCATCTGTACCCACCCGCCGGCACAATACCTATCGTGTTATCTTTCAGAAAATTTTTGCGAAAAATGCGGAAACAGGCGGATGCGATAGTCGTACCCTCGTCGAATGGGCAGACGCGACCGCTAGCGATGAACATATTCCGAAAAGCCATGCACGCGAGCCTGAGTATCGTAACATCCATCACGCAGTAATCCACAATTTCTTTTGCAAAATCAAACACGTAATCCTGATTTTTTAATTCACGGTACCACGCTAAAAATTTTTCGCGCTCAGTGGTACGCATCGCGTCGGCACAATAGTACTCGATGGGTGGCAGCTCTCCGGCGTAATTCTGATTTTCAGGACGATTGAACAGATGAGGAAATGTACCTTTTGTACCCAAGAGACCGAAAGCTTTTGGCAATGCGCTGAGAGGCATGTGGAAATAATGTAGACTGTCGAGAAATACAAGCTTCTCGAGACGCATCGTGATGATCTTTGTTCCGTTCATAATTAACGTAGGGAGTTGTGTTTTTTTGTTCTCAATCAGATACCGTAGGATAAATTGAGCGTCGAATCCTCCGGCATTATGAGCTATACAGATTGTGCGTGAGTAGCCCTTACGTTGCTGCATAGCTAATTCCACGAGTTGTCCAACCGGGTTTTCTCGAAATATAAATTCATGCATGCCACAGTACTCACACGGTTCATTAATAGAGTCGCTGTTACAGCACTGCGTGCAAACGCGTTGAGCTACGCAAAGGCTCGGCGTGTGTACGAACGAGTTTGGATCACCCTTCACCGTTGTACACTGTTGTGTTTCAAAATCGTAAAAAATGAAAATGATTTTAGGTGAAGCATTTGGGCTTTCTCTGATTGGCTTCATGAAACACTGGTGATTGTATGGCTGGTCGGATTTGCATGTTTTGCAGAAACCCACCCCACATGTATGTTCCTTTTTTTCTAGCGGTTTGACCGTTCTGAAGCAGCTATGGCAGCGTTTACGGGAATCACAGATACCTGCAGATCTATGCTGTCGCAAACATCCTTCGCCGAAAAAATAGCTATTGCACATTTCACATTTTATTTTATTCGCGGGGGCATTGCTTGGTGGTGTTCCATGACACCTAGGGCATTTTTTTGGAGCATCTGTGGCCATATTTACGGTCGTACCGTACGTTGCAAGGTGCGCAAAACCTCTTGCTACCGACAGCCCCTCGCAAATTCAAAATCGGCTGAAAGTGGTGCGACCGCTCGTAATATAAAATGTACAGAGTGTGTTTAATGGAACCGACAGTATCTATTACTTTTTGCGTACCATCGAACAATGGTAACTCTCCGCGTCCCAGAGTTAAAAATTCAAAAACAATAATTGCAATACCTTCTCGGGCCATGTGATCTTGATAACGTGCAATTTCATTTACACCGCACCCGCGCTTTGATATAAAAATATTTGCAGCTCTTGTGAGCTCGAGCGCTGCTTCTTTTTGTGGGAGGTTAGGCTTTCGTATACGCTGCCAGCGAGCGTGCAACTCTCCCGTTCGAATTTCTCCCCGTTCAGCATAAACTCGAGCAGTTACCAACGAACGTGGAAGGCATAAATTATCCGTGTTACGAATCGTCAAAATCGATTGTTTTGCGACGCCTTCGTGGGTCAACCCTTTCCGCCCACTTCCCTCGACGCCTCGGACAACACCCGTTGTAATACGGAATTTATCGTCGATGTTCAAATTCGTTGAGCTTTGTGCGACACTACTCACAAGGCGCCAAATGTCCTCGAAAGAGTAGTCTCGCGCCGGTCGGAAAGACAGCCACACGGGGCCGTGTGTTAAACCGCTTGCCGTAAACGTTATACCGACGTAATCGTTACCCTCGCACGAGCTTGTAATATGTGTGAGGAGATCGCGAAATGCGCCCTCGAGCCACTTCAATACGCTGACGTCCGACTGTGGCTGCTTGATTCGCACTGTTGTTTCACGGCCGCGAAGTTTGAATCGCTTAAAATAACGCATATAATCTTCTACGATGTCTAATCGCATTCCCGGTGGTTGTACATCGCCGTACCCAGTGCTCCTCGAAACGTTGCTTCGCCTACCACCGCCGCTTTGCACACCTGCAAATTTTTTTAATGTGAGTGAACAATAATTAATACGGAGAAAAATTTATAAAAGATTTTTACTCAGCAGTACCTCGTATGAGGTAAATCTACAAGGGTTCTTCATTATCATCAACTTCGAGCTCTGTCGAGTAACCTGCGATATACGTGCGTAACTTAATTTTTATTCTACAGCCCCGATGACAGCTAATTATCCAATTCTCAAACCCCACGCAGAGACAGAGAAATTACACACGAATTTAATATTATGGGATGGGGGAAGGTAACGAAATGTATCTCTTGAATGTTCTCAAATGTATGTTGAATGTCGTTATGTAAATGTATGTTAAATTATCGTAAAACGATAACAAATTAGTATTTACCTGAGTCATCATCTTCTAAAATATCTTGATGCCACTGATCAGCTCTTTGCAACGGCAATGGATTCTCCTCCTCGAGACGTTCCAGCCATGCTTGATTCTCGCGTATCAAAACCCGATCGATCAGCCTCTGTTGATTTTCCACCAAATTATTGATACCTCTATCGGGAAACAGAAGCAGCTGGTTCCGCGACGAAAGCGGCACAGCATCGTAATCTGAATCGGGAGATATGCTGGATCGCCTGCGCAATCCCGAAGGCCCTGGTACCGCTAAATCTTCCGTATTTCGAGCGCCCCCGTGTAGCCCGAGAGGTTCTGTCACAGCTGTTGCAGGAATCTGATCATGCCCACTTATGCTAAGCACCTGTGTTATCGCTGTAAAAATAACACATTATTCAAGAATTATGTTATATTTCGGGCAAAAAAGCGGCAATTAGATTGCACAAAATTAAAAGTTTTAATAATATTGATTCTTCATAATACATTTAATACGAGCTATTTACCCGTGTCATCGATATTCTCGTTAAGAAGAGAAGCATTTTCTACGCCGTGCGATTGAAATATCGATTCAGCATTTTCTACAGCGGCGGCTGCTGCTATCAATTCGTCTTCCTCGCCACTTTCTGTGCCGTGCAATAGCTGATAGTCTGATATAGTAATTGAATCGAAAATCAAAAATTATCCAGTTATTTAATAAATAATCAATAAGTAATAATTTTACTCACCCCGAATTTCACCAGCAATTCCACGCACAGAAGGAGCGTCTTGGAGACCTCGTCGCTGTATCTCTTCAAACACACAGCTTAAAACTCTTTGTCCTTTAAACACACCCCTGTTATACGCTGCAATAATGATGCGTAGCGGGGCCCACCAAATCACATATCTGAGGCGTTTAATGAGTACGTTGTACGACAAAAATCGCAATTGATCACACCATCGATCAGTACACTTTCGCCGGAGATGAGGACTGTGCAGCTTTGCCAAGCGCAAAAAAATTAAAATACAATCGCGAAGAAGAATATTATTTTCCATCGTGGTTCAAGAAAAGAAATGGTATTGGGTATCTGCTCAAATCAAGACTGACTAGCTTTTGCATTTTCTTCAAATAAATATAGTGCAATACACTAAAACGAACGTATATATATATGTATGCGCGCATATAGGTGTAAGATATGATATTTAGTTTTTGCCGAAGCAAAGTAATCCTTGGCACGTACAAATTAGCTGACATTGCATTATACACAACAGCATGTATGTGTAGCGGTGAGAGCTGTGCAACTTTTCTCTCCGAGTGCAAAAAATTTGAAAAATATATTCACAATGGAGATAAGTCATTCGATGCTAAAGTATCCCTGCCTGTGGCCTACACCACTTTAAATTATTCTTCGCCCATATGTAAAAGAATTGCTACTGCCGAGCGATACCGCGTGAGTTTGCCCATAGCTGTTACTTTTGAACGCTACGGAACGATACCTCGTCAGCTTACCTATGTATATTCGCAGAGTATACATATTGTATTGTCATGAGACATTTCATGATATTGATACTTAATTTTAGCCAAAACGGGTAAACTTTTGCACGTGCAAATTAGCTGACATTGCATTATACACAACAGCATGTATGTGTAGCGGTGAGAGCTATGCAACTTTTCTCTCCAAGTGCAAAAAATTTGAAAAATATATTCACAATGGAGATAAGTCATTCAATGCTAAAGTATCCCTGCCTGTGGCCTACACCACTTTAAATTATTCTTCGCCCGTATGTAAAAGAATTGCTACTGCCGAGCGATACCGCGTGAGTTTGCCCATAGCTGTTACTCTTGAACGCTACGGAACGATACCTCGTCAGCTTACCTATGTATATTCGCAGAGTATACATATTGTATTGTCATGAGACATTTCATGATATTGATACTTAATTTTAGCCAAAACGGGTAAACTTTTGCACGTGCAAATTAGCTGACATTGCATTATACACAACAGCATGTATGTGTAGCGGTGAGAGCTATGCAACTTTTCTCTCCGAGTGCAAAAAATTTTAAAAATATATTCACAATGGAGATAGGTCATTCGATGCTAAAGTATGCCTGCCTGTGGCCTACACCCCTTTAATTTATTCTTCGCCCATATGTAAAAGAACCGCTGCTGCTACTGGACGATTCCGCGTGAGTTTGCCCATAGCTGTTGACTCTCGAGCGCTACGGAACGATACCTCGTCAGCTTACCTATATGTATATAGGTATACGCGCGTTGCATCTTTAGATCACATTATATATATATATATATATATATATATACACTTAAATATATTACTCTCCATACGAATAAAAAGATGAACGAATTCGAGCAAGCCTGAGCGACGATGAGACATGCACGTGGTGCTGACAGTGCATTTCGCGCGCGTGGAGTTTGTCTCCAAGCGGCTGTAGAGCTCAGTAATCGTCGTTCTTTTAATCGCGTAACATCGGTAAAACGTTCTCACAACGTCGATCGGTTAAAATATTAATCGTTTAAATAATTTATGTGCCCTGAGGATTAACGTGCGTGCTTGTGATAATAAAAATATTTAATCAAAACGTGGCTCACGGAGATGAGTATAACGAATGTATCTGTGCAGATTTTCATTCTATCGGAAAAAAATTTTTAATAAGCAACGAGTTAGAATAGTGAGAGAGAGAGAGAGAAAGCTAAGCGACAGACGCTGGAGAGAGAGAGAAGGAGAAAAAGAGAAAAAGCATAACCGACAGACGCGGGAGAGAAAGAGAGAGAGAGAGAGAGATGCGCTGAATAGCCTCGGAAGAAGGGTAAGTAAAAAATAATAATAAACCGCAGAGAGAGGTGGAAATATTAAAAATAATAATAAAAATTATAATTATAAAATTAAAAAAAATAATAATAATCCAAAGAGAGAGAATATTGCAAATAATAATAATAATAATAATAATAATGTGCGCCACTTTGGAGTTTCCACCCTGTCCTCACCTCACCCACACACACACAACGCCACCTCAACACTCGACTCACCCAGCCGCATGGTGGGGGAAAATCGAGTGGTGGGGGAAGCCGCGCGGTGGGGGAAGGAGTGGGGATAGGAGTGGGGGGGCCCAGAGTGGTGCACCTACTACTCAAGTGTAAATAATAAATGCCAATTATTTTAACGGAATTTTTTTTTGCTTTTTTTCTGAAAGTCGTTCATAAATAAATAATAATACGTCATAACTGTTTTCGAAAGCTAATTGTTATCAACTAGCAAAAAAAAAAGATTTTAGAAAAATACAATAATGTACCGTAAATAATATTTTAAAAAACATTATTGATTATAATTGAACCGAATTGTTTTCCCCTATCTTCATCCCCCAAACGCTAACTATTTATTAAATTAGTCGACGTTTTATACAGTTAAAAACAAGTGATCTTATTTTGAAGCTGCTATAAAATCTATTAAACAGTTGTATTGGGCTCAACGATAATTGATGGCATTCAATAAAAGATAGGTTTCAAAAACCATGGCGGATCCTCGGACGTATCATTGTTTATTTATGAGAGATTTAAAAAAACGGCAAAACAAATCACAACTGGCGTTGAAATCATTGAAATTTATTATTTACATTTTTTTGAAAAAAAATCGATGAAACAGGATTTTCACTCCCATTATGGTCTTCGTGGTCACACAGGGTAAATTTTACCCAGGCCTTTTGGCAGGAGTGGTGTATTCTTTGACAAATTGACCCATTAACGATTTTTTTCCAACATGCTGTGATTTGAATTTTGACGTACCAACTTCTGAAACATGTTTAGAATGTTCAAAGTATTTTTAAGTATTTTTTCGATCCTGGTCGGACTCACAGTTTTCACACAGCAACCATTTGAAACTTGGCTGGGTAAATTTTACCCATGTGTTACCACTAAGATATTCTACAGAGGTTTGACCACGAAGGGTTGATATTTTGAGCGTTTATGATGTCATTCGAATGGCGTATAAACGTAATCAACGTTTGAAACTTGGCTGGGTAAATTTTACCCATGTGTTACCACTAAGATATTCTACAGAGGTTTGACCACGAAGGGTTGATATTTTGAGCGTTTATGATGTCATTCGAATGGCGTATAAAGAAAACGTATAAACGTAATCAACAAACGTATTGAAAATTAAATTTGCTACAACTTCGGTCGTTATAGTCTTTTCCCTAGGATTGATATTTTATTATTTAGACCCGAATAGAGATGGGGTGAGCCTCAATATTGTATTATCTCGTTTATTATTGATTGCTTGGTAATAATACATGAAATCGTTTAAAATAAAATTTGCTACAACTTTAGTCATTATTGTTTTTCCCTAGGATCGATAATTCCTTATTTATACAGGGGAGAACCTGCATATTGTATAATCTCGTTTGTTATTGATTGTTTGGTAACAATAAATGAAATCGTTGAAAATAAAATTTGCTACGACTTTGGTCGTTCTTGTTTTTTCCCTCAGATAGATATTTTTTAATTTAGACCCAAGCAGAGGTGGAGGTAAACCTACATATTCTTCTATCTTTTTTATTATTGATTTTTTTGTATAAACGATGATATACGAAATTGTTAGAAGTTGAATTTGCTATGGGGCTATAGTAGCAGCCGGAGCCAGCAGCCGAGCGCCGCGATGCAGGGCCGCAGCAGCGTCTATAGTGCCCGCGTAGGGAGATTCACAATTCACTCGACATACATTACATTGAGTCTGAGGGGTAGTACATTTATTTACAGGGTTTATCGTGGGTGGTTCTATGAGAAATAAGCCATTTTTCAGGGGAGCAAATTGTTTTATTTTTGTTTGTCAATTTTTTAATATTTAAAAATACGTAATATTTTAAATCGCAGCAGCCGACCACTCGGCATAGGTGAAAAGTTTTAAATATTTACATAAGGGTAGTTTCTGATACGGACTTATAGAAATTGTCCGTTTTATGAAGAAGCAAAGTTTTTTTTTCTATTTTTGGTTTTTTAAGATCTCCAAATTCGAAATATGATAAAATCGTAGCAGCCGACCACTGGGCATAGGTGAAAAGTTTTGAATATTTACATAAGGGTAGTTTCTGATACGGACTTATAGAAATTTTCCGTTTTTCGAAGGAGCATCGTTTTTTTTTGTTTTTTTAATTTTTTAAGATCTCAAAATTCAAAATATGATAAAATCGCAGCAGCCGACCACTCGGCATAGGTCAAAAGGTTTGAATATTTACACAAGGGTAGTTTCTGATACGGACTTGTAGAATTGTCCGTTTTTCAAAGGAGCATCGTTTTTTTTTTTTTTTAATTTTTTAAGATCTTAAAATTCAAAATATGATAAAACCGCAGCAGCCGACCACTCGACATAGGTGAAAAGTTTTTAATATTTACATAAGGGTAGTTTCTGATACGGACTTATAGAAATTGTCCGTGTCTTGAAGGAGCAACGTTTTTTTTAATTTTTTAAGATCTCCAAATTCAAAATATGATAAAATCACAGCAGCCGATCACTCGCCATAGGTGAAAAGTTTTAAATATTTATATCAGGGTACTTTCTGATACGGACTTATAGAAATTGTCCGTTTCTTGAAGGAGCAACGTTTTATTTTTTTTTAGGATCTCAAAATTCAAAATATGATAAAGTCGCAGCAGCTGACCACTCGGCATAGGTGAAAAGTTTTGAATATTTACACAAGGGTAGTTTCTGATACGGACTTATAGAAATTGTCCGTTTCTTGAAGAAGCAACGTTTTTTTTTTAATTTTTCAAGACCTCCAAATTCAAAATATGATAAAATCGCAGCAGCCAACCACTTGGCATAGGTGAAAAGTTTTAAATATTTATATCAGGGTACTTTCTGATACGGACTTATAGAAATTGTCCGTTTTTCGAAGGAGCATCGTTTTTTTTTTAATTTTTTAAGATCTTAAAATTCAAAATATGATAAAACCGCATCAGCCGACCACTCGACATAGGTGAAAAGTTTTTAATATTTACATAAGGGTAGTTTCTGATACGGACTTATAGAAATGGTCCGTTTTTCGAAGGAGCAACTTTTTATTTTTTTTTAGGATCTCAAAATTCAAAATATGATAAAGTCGCAGCAGCTGACCACTCGGCATAGGTGAAAAGTTTTGAATATTCACACAAGGGTAGTTTCTGATACGGACTTATAGAAATTGTCCGTTTCTTGAAGAAGCAACGTTCTTTTTTCAATTTTTTAAATTTTTTAAGACCTCCAAATTCAAAATATGATAAAATCGCAGCAGCCAACCACTCGGCATAGGTGAAAAGTTTTGAATATTTACATAAGGGTACTTTCTGATACGGACCTATAGAAATGGTCCGTTTTTCGAAGGAGCAACTTTTTATTTTTTTTTAGGATCTCAAAATTCAAAATATGATAAAATCGCAGCAGCTGACCACTCGGCATAGGTGAAAAGTTTGGAATATTTACACAAGGGTAGTTTCTGATACGGACTTATAGAAATTTTCCGTTTTTCGAAGGAGCATGGTTTGTTTTTTTTTTTTTATTTTTTGAAATCTCAAAATTCAAAATATGATCAAACCGCAGCAGCCGACCACTCGGCATAGGTGAAAAGTTTTGAATATTTACGTAAGGGTTGTTTCTGATAATGACTTATAGAAATTGTCCATTTTTTGAAGGAGCAACGTTTTTTATTTTTTTTTTACTACAACTTTAGTGGTTATTGTTTTTTCCCCTGCGACCGAATATTTTCTTATTTGGACCCGAATAGCGGCGGGGGGGGGGGGGGGTGAACCTAAATATTGTATTACCTCGTTTATTATTGATTTTTTGGTATAAACGATAATAAACGAAGTTGTTGGAAATTTAATTTGCTACAATTGTGTCCGTAATTGTTTTTTCCGTAGGATCGATATTTTCTCATTTAGATCAGAACAGAGATGGGGAGTGAAACTAAATATTGTATTATTTTGTTTATTATTGATTGTTTGGTAATACGAAATGAAATCGATGAAAATAAAATTCGCTACAACTTTGTTCGGTATTGTTTTTTCTCTATGATCGCTATTTTCTTATTTGGACCCGAATAGAGATGGGGGTGAACCTAAATATTGCATTATTCCATTTATTATTGATTTTCTTCGTACTAACTATAATCAACGAAATTGTTGAAACTTAAATTTGCTACAACATCGGTTTTTTTTTCTCTTGAACATATTATTTTGAGACTCGTTAGAAACAAAATTCCCACAAACTTGCACACACTCGCATACACTCAGGCACACTCGCATACACTCGCATACACTCGCACATATACTCGCACGCACACGCACACGCTCGCACATAGGCAAACAATTACTATGTAAATACAAAAAGTACTCGAATCAATATCAAATGAGTAAGAGTAGGTACGAAACCAAAGATAAGTACTAGAACTTACGAGATGTGCCTGAAAACTTGAAACGTATTTGATACTTGATTTTTGGCGTACTTAAAGTACTCGGTACTTTAAGTACTTCCATTACTGAGTACTTCATGTGTTTGGTACCTCAAGTCTTGCGGTACTCGGTACTTGAAATACACGAGTACTTCAAATACTGACAGTACTTTGTACTTGAAGTACTTTCTGGTACTTTGCCCAGCTCTGATATATATGTATATTAGGGTGGTCCTTATTTGGGTCAAAATTCTATTTTATCGCTCCCATGGGCTTAAATGTCTCTAAATATATTTTTTTAAAAGTATTCGAAGGCCCAGCCTCGTAGAACAATTATAAGTACCTCCCCAAAGCTGTCGAATTTCAACATTTGATTAACTTATGGTTTTCGGCACTTTTTAGCTTATATTTTTTTCCTTCCGCACCAAAAAATTTGAAACGAATAAGTATTCAAGTGCTCCTAATAATCCTAAATTCCAATTTTCCCGAAATTTCTCCAACCTCTAGGAATTTCACGAAATTTCTCGAAATTCTCGAGACTCTCGACGACATCACTACTCATCATGTATGTAACGAAGTCATTGATTTTTAGGCGTCTCAAAAAAAACCTCGATAAATTCGAAAAGTCCTCGACTGACTTGGAGAAGTCAACAGAAAAATTCGAACAAGGACGAATTCAAGGTCAACCGAGGAATTCAAACGATCAATGCTCTAACCGCTTCGGCACAAGCCCTGTGTGCCCATCTAAACAAAAGGTTTTTACGAAGTGCGTCGAAGATCGTTTCCACATGGAAGAGCATGCTTATGGAGGTTCCAACTATCTGCTGGTCATAAATGCCTGGACCTACAATTTTGAGGGGACTGGGCCACTTTATTTACGGCCCTGGCTGGCCAAGTGACGATCGTCAGAGCAGATCTCGAAAAGACGACACATTCAATTGATAGATTTCAAATGACAGATCGTGATCGGGTTTAATTTTGAGGTTTCGCGATGCGTTCATTCGACAAAAGCGAATATGTGTGACAGCCGAAATATCGAAAATATTTGACAGGTCGCGGTCAAGTTTAATTTTGAGGTTTCGCGCTGCGTTTATTCGGCAGAAGCTGATATATGTGACAGCTGGGATGTATCCGTAATCCATAATATTTAAGAACGTTGAAAAACATGGAAATATATTTCTTTTATTTAGAAAAGTTCATGATAGAAATGAGTCGTTAAAAGAAAAGGTTAATAAGGGATTTGAAATTTATTGAATAAATCTTTTATTTTTTGAAACGACCTTTTCAACCCGTAGCACATTTTTCGCTAGTCAGATGCTCGAAATTACTTTTAAATCTCAGGCCAACTTTTTCCTCATACTTGGGAAAAATATTTTTTCCCAAGCTCCATATTATGGGAAAATTATATTTTATTCTAAATTTTGAAATCTTCAGCGAATCACATTTTGAAACGACCTTTTCAACTCGTAGCATACTATTTAATAGCCAGATGCTCAAAAATACTTTTAAATCTCAGGACAATTTTTTTCCCATACTTGGGAGTTTTTCCCATACTTGCGATAAATGTTTTTTTCCCGAACATGGGAAAATTATGTTATATTCCAAATTTTGAAATCGTTCCTGAATCATTTTTTGAAACGAACTTTTCAACTCGTAGCATACTGTTTGCTAGCCAGATGCTCGAAAATACCTGTAAATTTCTGGCCAATTTTTTTCCACCTGTCCTTGCATGCATGTAATATAAAGAAAAATACAAACAGTCCTATCACCATAAGTTCGAGTCATTCCGGATTTCGAACATTTATTCAACTTTCCTTATCTATGCTTTGCCCCAAAAATTTCCCGTTGATGATTGTAATGAAAATTCATAACTTTACCCAAGTATGGGACAATTATATTTGACTCCCAATCTGAAAATCGTCCCCGAATCATTTTTTTTTCAAATGACCGTCTCAACTCGTTGCATTCTCTTCGCTAGCCAGAAACTTGAAATTATCTTCAAAACTCAGGACAGTTTTTTTTTTCTACCTGTCCATGCACGCAAGTTATGGAAAATCTAATTTCAAGAAATGCTATTAATATAAGGTCGAGTCATTCCAGATTTCGAATAGTTATCACACTCGTATTATAATTGCTTCGCCTATAAATTTGGTGCGTCGATTTTGACGAGGAAAACAATATTGTTTCACAAGTGTGAAAAAGATTTTGCAAGTATGGGATGAATTTTCTCCCATGTATGGGAAAATTATATTTTACTCCAAATTTGAAAATCGTCCCCGAATTATAATTTTAAACGACCTTTTCAATCGTAGCTTACTTTTTGCTGGCCAGATGCTCGGAAATACTTTTAAATCTCGGGCCAATTTTTTTCCCATACTTGGGAAAAATATTTTTTCCCAAGTATGGGGAAAATTACCGAAGGACGGAAAAATATTCGCAACTATGGGAAAATTATATTTTACTGGAAATTTGGAAATCGTCACCGAATCTTTTTTTGAAACAACCTTTTCAACTCGGAGCATACTTTTAATTCTCGGGCCAATTTTTTTCCTTGCCTGGGAAATTTTTTTTTCCCCAAGTATAGGTAACATTACCAAAGGATGGCAAAAATTTTCCAAATATGTGAAATTTTTCCCATACTTGGAAAACTTTCCTAAGTATGGGAAAATTACATTTTACTCCAAAATTTCCTACTTGAGAAAAATATTTTGTCCCACGTATTCGAAAAATTTCCGAAGTATGGGAAAATTATATTTTACTGCAAACTTGGAAATTGTCCCCGAATCATTTTTTTTAACGACCTTTTCCACTCGTAGCCTTCTATTTGCTAACCAGATGCTCGAAAATACTTGTAAAATTTGGGTCAATTTTTTTTCCATACTTGGGAAAAATATTTTTTCCCTAGTATGAGAAAAATTCCCCACTTTATAAAATTTTTTTTTCCCATGCATGGGAAAATTATATTTTACTCCAAAATTTCCTACTTGGGAAAAATGTTTTTTCCCATGAATGGAAAACGTTTCCCAATTATGTGAAAAATTTCCCAAGTATGGTGAATCTATATTTTACTACAAATTTGAAAATCATCCTTGAATAATTTTTTGAAGCCACCTTTTCAACTCGTAGCATACTTTTTGGTGGCCAGACGCTCGAAAACAATTTTGAATCTGAGTTCATTTTTTTTCCCATACTTGGGAAAAATATTTTTTCCAGAGCATCGGAAAAATTCCCCAGTGGGGAAAAATATCCTTTCCCATGGATGAGGAAAATTTCGCAAGTATGGTGAAAATTTCCCAAGTATGGGGAATCTATATTTTACACTAAATTTGGGAATCGTCCTCGATACATTTTATGTAACGACTTTTTCAACTCGTAGCATACTTTTTGCTAGTCAGATGCTCGAAAACACTTTTAAATCTCGGGCCAATTTTTATCCATACTTGGGGAAAATATTTTTTCCCAGGTATGGGAAAAATTTCCCAAGTATGGGAACAATTTCCCAAGCATAGGAAAATTATATTTTACTGTAAAATTTCCTACTAGTGAAAAATATTTATTCCTACGTATTGAAAAAATTTCCGAAGTATGGGAAAATTAAATTTTTCTCAAAATTTCCTACTTGAGAAAAATGTTTCTGCCCATGAATGGGAAACGTTTCCAAATTATGTGAAAAATTTTCCAAGTATGGGAAATCTATATTTTACTACAAATTTGGAAATCGTCACCGAATCATTTTTTTTAAACAACCTTTTCAACTCGTAGCATACTTTTGATTCTCGGGCCAATTTCTTCCCATACCTGGGAAAATTTTTTTCCTTAAGTATGGGGAATATAAGCGAAGGATGGCAAATATTTTCCAGGTATGGGAAAAATTTTCCAAGTATAGGAAAATTATATTTCACTCCAAAATTTCCTACTTGGGAAAAATATTTTTTCCCACGTATTCGAAACATTTCCCAATTATGGGAAAATTATATTTTGCTGCAAATTTTGAAATTGTCCCCGAATCATTTTTTCAACGACCTTTTCAACTCGCAGCCTACTTTTTGCTAACCAGATGCTTGGAAATGCCTCTAAATCTCGGGTGAATTTTTTTTCCATACTTGGGAAAAATATTTTTTTCAAGTATTGGGAAAATTACCAAAGGATGGCAAAAATTTTCCAACTATGGGAACATAACATTTTACACCAAATTTGGAAATCGTCACCGAATCATTTTTTGAAACGACCTTTTCAACTCGTAGCATACTTTTAAATCTCAGGCTAATTTTTTTCCCATACTTGACAAAAATATTTTTTCCAATGTGTG